>JAZKJV010005710.1:0-405765 GCA_037367405.1 Ottelia alismoides | reverse complement strand
AGGTCGGGACTCGTGAGGAGGGAGGAATTTTTTTCTTCTCTTGCTTGATTCTAGCCGTGGGATCGCGGATTGGTTAGATTAACTCGCCTCTAACTTAAGGAAGTTAACTCTGGATGTATCAATTTAACGGTAGGGTTCGTAGGGTAAGACGGAGCAAGATTACGGGGTCGTGGGAGGAATTACGATGTTTCAAAGGTCGTAGAGGTAATTTCGAAAGATTCCAGGGTCTGCTGGGTAAATATCCCATATATATATATATATATAGGGTCATATGTGGCTGCCCCCTAGGGGCAGCCAACATGGCTGCCCCCGCCTTATTTGGGCAATTTTTTTATTTTTTTTTTGAAAAATAACACCATGTACATTCATCCCTACCATTCGAATTTCGTCAGAAACAGAGACCTACGGCCTCCATCCGGACAGTAATTTTTTAACGGTAACAGGATTTTTTTAAATCGATATCATCGAGATGGAGGCCGTAGGAGTCTCTGTTTCTGACGAAATTCGAATGACATATAGGAGGGATATATGGATGAATATACATGGTTTTATTTTTCAAAAAAATAAAAGAGGCCGAAAAATGGGGCGGGGGTAGCCATGTTGGCTGCCCCCAGGGGGCAGCCCCATTTTTTCCATATATATATATATAGGGTAAAATGAGGCTGCCCCCTGGGAGTAGCCAACTTGGCTACTCCCACCCCTATTTTTCCCTCATTTTTTTATTTCTTTGAAAAATAAAAATTTGTATATTCATCACTATACCCCTCTAACAATTTATTAAAATTTCGTCAGAAACAGAGACTCCTAGACCCTCCATCCATACATCATTTTTTTAACGGTCGCAGGATTTTTTAAATCGACCCTGTTTGGATGGAGGTCGTAGGAGTCTCTGTTTCTGACGAAATTTTAATAGAATGTTAGAGGGATATAATGATGAATTTACAAATTTTTATTTTTCAAAGAAATAAAAAAAAGGGAAAAACAGGGGTAGGAATAGCCAAGTTGGCTACTCCCAGGGGGCATCCCCATTTAACATATATATATATAGGGAATTATATATATATATAGGGAATTTATCCAGAGAGCACTGTGCCCATTTGAATGGAATGAGCTCATCGTCACAGCCGTTGGATTACCAATATCAATCCCTAAATTTTAGGATCACGTCACAAGTCACAATATTTGGTGTCTATTTAAAAATGGTATTTTCAGACTTTCTAAAATTAGCGTCCGCTGATATTTTGTGTTTGATATGGTCATTTCGAACATATTCTTGTTGATCTCGCGCGACGACCAAGCTTCTGAAATTGCAGGAGCTTCGTTCTTCGAAGGTATTTTTGTAGAACTTTTTTTAATCAATCGTCGTTGCAAAATTTATATTTCCTCTTATTTTTGCTCGTGAGTTGTCATTGTTGGTTCATTTTATGATCTCAGTTTAACCGTTTGTTTTTATATTTTCGATTTCAGATTCAAAAGCGATGCTCGATTTGTCATTGGATTTGGATCATGAAGTCTCAGAAGCAATGACGAATGATGATTCTTGGTTGGATTTCGATCGTGAGAACATCATATGAGAAGGAATGATGATGGATGACTATCAATTATATTTAGATCATGAAAGCAATATGATTGCTTAGAAGTTTACATCCACAGAAATCGAGATTCTGTTGTTCCATCTTTTGAAAATGATATCATTAGATATAATCAGACAGTCTTTGTTTTAATATAAGTAAATTTTGTATTAATATCATTAACATGATGTGTATAACAAGTAACTTGTTAAATTACGTAAGTAACTTATAGATCATCGTCCTATTTGTAAGAACGATAAGTAACATCTTATATATTGTGCGTAACATATTCAAATGGAATCGGTAACATATATACAATAGACAAGTAAATAGTTGTTGCGAGATTGGTAATATCCAAACAATGGTTAGTAATTTACATTCATTTGATTATATGGTACATATTTCAGTAATATGAATACACTGGTCAAGTAAGTGCTTCTTGTGAAGTCAGTAAAACCATAACAAATGGTCAGTAATTTCCATATATGTTATCAATTTGAATAGAATTTGGTAATTTAGAGATAGTACTCAAGTAATATATATACAATCTCAAGTAAATTTTGTTGTTTGTTCAGTAATGTATATATCTATATCTTATAGCGCATGTTTATATGGTACATATTTTAGTAATATGAATACAATGGTCAAGTAAGTGCTTGTTGTGAAGTCAGTAAAACCATAACAAATGGTCAGTAATTTCCATATGTGTTATTAATTTGAATACAATTTAGTAATTTAGAGACAGTACTCAAGTAATATATATACAGTCTCAAGTAATTTTTGTTGTGTGTTCAGTAATGTATATACAATTCTCAAGTAATGGCTATTATGAGATCAGTAATAATAAAATAATATCTTCAGTAACAATCAGAATGGGTTCAGTAATATGGACATTGTAATCAGTAAATATTGTATGGACACTAGTAATTACATAACCAGTAATTGATGTATGGATATTAGTAACTATAACTTCAGTAACAATTACAATGAGTTCAGTAACATTCATAATGCGTTCAGTAACATTCAGTATGGACATTTGTAATTAACCAAGTAACATTCATATGCATTGGGAGTTCAGTATCAATTACAAAGAGTTCAGTAACATTCAGTATGGACATTTGTAATTAGTAATTGCTATATGAACGTTATAACTGCACTAACATTCATAATACGTTCAGTAATACGCATATTTGTAATCGGTAATTATTGTATGGACATTAGTAACTGACGTAATCAATAACTATAATCAGTAATTTAGAAGTTTACATATCTATACGTGGAATGATCATTCCATAAATAGATCGAATGCTGGCAATAATTAAAATGTGTATTTTTTATCTTATTAAAACCGACCACCTATTTTTATGGAAATGATTTAACTCGAATTCCTATTATGTTAATAATGCAAAGTACATTGCTATTACCAAAACTGTCCCCTTCCAAATAGAACCATCACATACACGTGGCGAGCCCATGTTTGGTGCTCAAAAAACCTCAAATGGGCACAGTGCTCTCTGGATATGCCCTCTCTCTCTCTCTCTCTCTCTCTCTATATATATATATATATATATATATATATATATATAGGGTAAAATGTGTATGCCCCCTAGGGGGAGCTAACTTAGCTCCCCCCGCCCTTTTTTCACAATTTTTTTTATTTTTTTTGAAAATCTAAAACCGTGTAAATTCATTATTAAATCCCTATATTATGTCATTCAAATTTCATGCGAAACAGAGACTCCTACGACCTCCATCCAAACGGGGTCTATTTAAAAAATCCTGTTACCGTTAAAAAAATTGACTGTCTGGATGGAGGTCGTAGGAGTCTCTGTTTCACACGAAATTTTAATGACACAATATAGGGATATAGTGATGAATATTCATGGAAGAAATTTTAAAAAAAAAAATAAAAAATATGGAGAAAATGGGGCGGGGGTAGCTAAGTTAGCTACCCCCTGGGGGCAGCCCCATTTTACCCATATATATATATATATATATATATATATATATATATAGGATTTCTTTCAAATAGGACGCAGTCCTTCCATAGTTAAGGAAGGTCAACCCCTTTTTTGTATAAAACAGGATGACTTTGGTAGAATACATATACGGTTTTGTATTATAATGTGCAGTTTTAATATTTGCATTATAATACGCAGTTTTATATGCTGCTTTGTATTTATAACGTGCACCTATAATACAAATTGTATACGTATTATACTAAAGTGCTCGTTTTTATACAAAAAGGGGCGGCCTTCCTGAACTCAGGAAGGACTGCATCCTATTTTGAAGCCCCCTTCTCTCTCTCTCTCTCTCTCTCTCTATATATATATATATATATATAGTGAAAAGGGAAGCTGCTCCACGGAGCAGCCAAGCTGGCTGCTGCGTGGGGCAGTTTCCCCCCATTTTTTATTTTTTTTGAATTTTTTTATGTTTATTCATCTATATATACCTCCTACATGGCATTCAAATTTCGTAAGAAACGGAGACTCCTATGCCCTCCATCTAGAACAGGTAAAATTTAACGGCCTGAAATTTGCTGTAAAGTACCTGTTCTAGATGGAGGGCATAAGAGTCTCCGTTTCTCACGAAATTTGAATGACATGTAGGAGGTATATATAGATGAATAAACATAAAAAAAATTCAAAAAAAACAAAAAGGAGGGGGGGGGGGGGGAACTGCCCACGCAGCAACCAGCTTGGCTGCTCCGCGGAGCAGCTTCCCCGTTCTCATATATATATATATATTATGAATCTATATCTCATATACTATATATATATATATATTATGAATCTATATCTCATATACTATATACATACATATATGAGAAAAATGGTGTTGCCATGACTCCTCCACCTTATGTTTTATTTTTTAAAATAAATCTATGGAAGTTCATCACTATATCTCTATATTATGTCGTTCAAATTTCGTGAGAAGTAGAAAGTCTTACAGCCTCCATCTAGGCAGTCATTTTTTAACAGTCGCATAATTGTTGAAACTGACCTCGTCTGAATGGAGGCCATAAAAGCATCTGTTTCGCACGATATTTGAATGAATAATGTAGGGATATGATAATGAAAATCCAAAGGAAGCACAAAATTGAGGAAAATGTAACGGGAGGAGCCAATTTAGCTCCCTCAGAGGGCAACTGCATTTTACCCTACATATATACACAATTTCCATGATTCTCTTAAAAATGGTGTCATCTCAATAATCAGATAGTCACAAGTGCCCCCCTATTCCTCGATTCCGACTTTCATTCAACACTAACTTCGCCATGAACTACCTTAACAAAGTCAAGTCGATTCCTCGGTAGAGTGGAAGGTACTCTAGTCGGAACATCTAGCGAATGCGTTATTCCCCTGATTTTAGGCCTTCCAATACAAAAACATCCAACTTCCTTGAGCTTAAAGGCAAGCATACACTCGTAATACCATCCATTCCATCCATCCTTATTCTCACCTTTTCTTATGCATCCTTACGGATTAGCTTAAACAAACGATTATAAGTAACATACTAAAATTGACATGCAACAAACATCACATAGGGAATAAAAAAAGAAAGACAAATTTTAAAAAAATCAACATAAATTGCAGTAAATATTTACTTGTTAAATCTATCCAGATTATCGAATTATAATCCTAATGTCACATGCTGCGAACACGAAAACAAGCTATTAGAAAGAATCTATAAGCTTAAAAAATTTGATCCAATGAGATCCAAACCATAATTCAGTCGATCAAAATTTAATGTTTAATAGATTAAATTAAGTTAAAAGAGATAAAATCCATCCATAATGGTTAGATTAAACACAAATTACACTAAAATCCAATACAAGCCGATCAATGTGCACTTCTACCATAGACCACCGGATTATTAAGTAGGGCAAATTACAATTTGGGTTCTCATCTATGGGTCTGATCTCAAAATAGGTCCCGATCTTTAAATTGTAACGATTCAGGTCCCATGACCATTAAGATAAGGAACTTTCTGGGACTAATGACGGGTATACCCATGTTTAAAAGTTAGAACCCAACCCCCATTCTCTTCCCAACAAGGACATATTCATCATGAACCACAAAATTTCCATTTCCTAAATAGTCCTGGGACCCAAATCATTACAATTTAAAGATCAAGACCCATTCAGAGATCGGACCCATATATGAGGACTCAAATTGTAATTTACCCTACTAAGTAAGACCTCAGGTAGCATAGCAATGAGAAGACATGCAGCATAACAATGTGGTGGAGAAGCACAAGGAACAGGTCAAAGACTGGATAGATATGCAAAGATGTGGTTCAGCGAAACGATTAGTAACCAAGGCCAAGTAGTCTTTCCAATCTAGTTCGAGATCTATCAAAGATCACATATATCTCATACTCAAGGATAATGATATCCACATCCTCCCTTACTTTCTTTCCTTGTCCACTCTGCCTTCACAAAGAGGGAAAGGGTCCTTTCGGTGCATCAGAAGCCATCTACAAGAGGAGAGCCCCTCCACGCAATAGCAACCCCTTACCCACCACCCAAGGAATCAAGTACCCATTCCCACCACAACCACCATATCTAATTAGCCAAAAAAAAGCAACAAGCAAGGAAAGGAAGAAGAGGAATAACTCCATCCACACAGCATACCACCCTAACCAATTACCTGAAAAATAAGCAAGATTACCACTAAGACATGCGCACCACTCCAGCAATCAATCATAACACCACCATTCTTTCTTTTCTCTAAAGGCACCGCTCCTTTCCCTTCAAATTTCAATCTTTCTTAGAAATACTCCCCATCCATTCTTCTTCTTTCTTCATCACCACATCAACACAAATCCCACTCCATCAAAATACATAAGCAACAAGGCGTAGAAGAACTCAGACACTAACTACTGAAACTCTGACCACAAGTATGCGAGCGGATCTGCGACGGTGATCAGAGGAGCATGGAAACACGGCAGCCGATTCCAGACAAACCATGGCAGATCAGATCCTGTCGAGCTTCGCCGCCTTGACAATGGGATTTGCACGGGCAATCGCGTCCTTCCCTGCAGACTTGAAGTCGAACCTGCATGTGTGCTTCTCAGGGTACCGGTGAGCACCGCAATAGGTCTCACCGCAGCGACAGCGGAAGCCCATCAGCCCCACACGCTTGTGGCATGCGCCGCAGCGCGTGGGCTGGGAGGATGAGGAGGATGAGGAGGAATTGGGGACTGTGGCAGGCGAGGATGGATGCGGTTCAGGGACAGCAAGGTGGGAAGGGTTGGCAGGGGATGACTTGAGGGTGATGGGAGCTGCGGAGGGGATATTGGTGGTGGTGGAATTGAGGTGGAGGTCACGGTAGCACTTGGAACAGAGGTTGAGGGTTCCCGCGCTACCAAAGAACCCGCAGTTGTTGGCGCAGAGGCGGTGGCCCTCCGGAGGGGACTGGCACTTGTGCTCCTCTGCCATTGATTGCTCTCTCTTCCTCTCTACCAATCTACCAGCTAATACTGCCTTCTGTCTCCTGTGGCTTTGCTTTGTTTGAGCGTTTCTTCTTCCTTCCCTTTGGTGGTTATTGGCTGTTGGTGTGTTAGTTGCCTTCAGTTCCTGCAATAATTAACAGACCGATTAATATGGGAATTACCCAAAAATGGAAATAAAAAATTAAAAGCTTTAGGAGATCTAAATGGGGTCTGAAATATTTTGCGCGCAGAACATGGATATCAATAGGTGATGGGAAAAAACTATATGTTCGATGCGTCTTCATCAGTTGAAAACTTCGGAGTTAAGGATCATCGAGAAAATATGAAAAAGTTAAGGAGATCTCTAAGCAAACGATCCGAGAATGAGGTTCTTCCTTGCAACTTGCAACTTCGATGGGAAAATGGAAATCTTGCAGGAAAAGAAAACAAAAGGAAAGACATGTGGAAGATTAAACTGCACATATTCACCTTCCGACACGGAAACGATTTTCAAAACGAAATCGTCAGGAAAAAAATCCTTAAAAAAGGACTTTAATTTTTAAATCAAGAAAGCAGGAGATCAATATAATCCGCAGCAATTTATTTATTACTCAATCAAAACAGAAAGGAAACGTATTCCTAGGGCCTAGGCTCATATATTATTATAACCCCAAAAGCTTAACCACGCAACTCAAATTATAGTGATTCCAAAACATCGAACCTAATTCTTTCTTCTCCGTTCCAATACACATCTCAAAATCCTTCAAAAGAACAAATTTTCAAGAAGCTAAGGAACTTGGTAACAGATCTTGCTAACTTTCGACAGCTTGAAAAACCTGACTCGTCAAAATCAGCCGCTAGACAATGAAAAACGCATCACGAATGCCATGCGATCGTAGAATTTTCCACGAAAGCAAAGGCGTAGATCTCAAACAAGAGAGAGAGAGAGAGAGAGAGATTTGAGGTGATGGAAAACTGGTGGTTTACCTTAGAAAGAGAGAGGGAGAAGGAAGCTATGGCGCGGGCAACCGCTGGGGGAGGAGATCGGTGGCGCGTCTCGGAGGAGCTCGGGGGCGTGGGATGCAGATCGGACGGCTTGGAGACGTGGAGATCGAGAGGGAGAGATGGTAGCGGTGGAAATAGGAAGGGGGTTACAGGCTGTAGCCTCTTTTATAGGCCATATATGGGGAGTCGTGCCATTCCCTCTTTTCTTTTCTTTTTCCCCCATTATTATCTCTCCTTTTATTCTGAGCGGGCCCTGATTTTCCCGATTTTTTTAATGTCCATATCCGCGTGAATTATTAGTTAGACCCTTTTGGTGGGCTTTACGGTAAAGCGGTCCTCGAAAAACACTGACGGCGCCAGGCGGACTTTTCCCAATTCTCCTGTGATAATACACATACACATATCGCCCCTCCGCATTTTTTGATACTCGTTTTCGCACCAGCCGTCAAATCCGGAGGTAGGATGAAAAAAGAGTAGGGGTATAAGCAGAGATGAAAAACGAATATGAATATATTTATATACGGTCGCCTACTATCATATTAATTTTATATATACACGGACTATTTTTTTCTCATTATTTTTTTATTTGGAAAAATCTACTAAGTATTTTCATCACTACATGATTCTAATATGTCATTTCGATTTAATCAGAAACAGAGACTTATATACCATCTATTCAGAACATGTCGACTACATCAAATCTAAGATCATTAAAATTACCTGTTTTAGATGAAGGTATAAGGGTCTCTTTTTCTGACAAAATTGAAGTGACATATTAGAATGATATAGTGATGACAATACATGATGGAATTTTCCAAAAAAATAAAAAAAAATAAAGAGAAAGGCTATGTGTAACTACCAACTTGGTTGTTAAACAGAACTTCATTTTTCTATTTTGACCATTAATATTCATATTAATTTTTAAAGTATAAGTAGATATAGTTATTACTATGACATTTGACATATCCATTTTCATGCATAAGTATAGCAATAGATTTATTTATAATTATGCATAATATTTTATGATTGCATTCATCATTGTTGATATAATTGTTATGAAATAGGTATACTCTGTCTATTTATTTTATATATTAAATCATCCTAAATATATATATATTTTAGTTAATACGTTCAATATTTTTGTTATTATTTGTATCCGGTTCGTATTCGGTTTATATTAGTATTTGTTTATATTGATATGGTAACACATTTTTCATATCCGTCAATATTAGTATCTATATTTGTATTTTAAAACAGATATATGATTTTACATATATTTGTACCCATGATCGTTTTTATCCCTAGGTTATAAGTGTATTTGCAGAAATTTCAAGGGTACATATTTGTAAAAATCTTCTAGAAATACATGTGCTAGTTTTGACGGTCAAGCACTTGGGTGCTATTAGGGATATGAAATAAAAAGAGATAAGTAAAGTTTATGGTTTGTTTTTATTAATAAGAGGGATAAGAAAGGAATAAATATTTTATGAACCGATCCGACCGTTCCGATTGATCATACGGCCGTCGGGAATACGAAGAAGTAAAAAATAAAAAGTCAAATGATGCAAACAACGAAAACTATTGATTTTCTTGTTAGGCAAATTGGACTCATCAACCTACGGTGGAAATCCATCTTCAACACATCAACACGCGCCGAGTTATTCGTAGTATCGTCTTCATCCTCACAATCTCGAAACACATGTTTATTAAGTTTAAAACACCATATATTATTTTTATTGTCAATAATTTGTTGGTTCGAGGAGGTCCACCGATGGCACGGCATAAAATAAATATAAAAAAACTAGAATGAGATTTATTCAATCAACAGGTATAATAAATAAGTATGATTAATCGTAAGATCGCACGTAAAAAAATACTATTTATTTATTTATTATAAAAAGAGGAGAATATTATCATTGTCTTTGTCATCGAATTTGAAATATCTTATAATTGGTGATGGATAAAATGAGCTAACTTAGCTCTCCTAGCTCATTTCTCCATTTTTTTAAAATATACTTATGTAGATTTTCATTATTATATCCTGATATTATTTCATTCAAATTTCGTGCGAAAATTTTTCAAATTGGTTCTTGACATGTGACTCGTGGGAGGGGCAAAGTTAGTAGAGGGAAAATTACAAATTGTTATTTTTATTTTGTTTGTATTATATATATATATTCCTTATCGAGCCCCTTATTGAGTTATCGAACCGAGCGAGGTTCAATTCGGGCTCGGCTCATTAAGCTATCGAGCCTAAAATTCTGGTTCGGGCTCGGCTCAATAACTTAATGAGCCAGGCTCACGAGCCCTTATCTAGTCGAACCCGAACCTGGCTCATTGAGCCGTGACTCAATAGCCAGCCCTACCCACGAGGGGGCAGCCCTATTTTTCCCATTGGCAAATACATATGTTACATAATATGCTATTGTTCTCCTGTTAGAAAGTAATCTCTAAAATGAAAGGAGTCTTGATAAAACTAAGGATATGGAGGTATAAGACATTGTTTCGAATCTGTTTGAGGGAGAAGATAAGGAGGAATAAGAAGAGATAAGTGGTAGTTATTTGTTATTCTCTATTCGGTGGGAGGGAGAGGATAAGGATGGATAAGTGGCCAAGTTAGATAAGATTGTTAGATAAGTGATAATTATTTGTATTTTTTAAGGGAGAGACATGCGATGGAAGAATAGTGAGGGAAATATTATTCTTAAGTTTAACCTCAAGACCAAAACATTGACCATCTGTGGAGGGAGAACAAGAACTCCTAAAGAATACTTACACTATCGTACAACACGAGAAGCTATAGTTGTTCAACAATGTATAGATGCAGATGTCACCAAAGATACTTATATACTTCAATGCTAGGGTTTGGGTTACATGAAATTACTTATATACATTTGATTTTTTTTCATGCATGCATGTCGTCAATTAGTTTTCATCGGAGAAAATCCAACATTTTCATTTGAATGCACCAAGAATAAGTTAAGGAGACAAAATAACTATGAATTGTTGAGATAAATCCAGCAAATTCAAGTTGGACAAATGCGAACCTGATGGATAAACATATATCGCAAGAATCACTAATCCTAACTTTATTGGGATTCATCTAAACACTCATCTATCCCTAGATGATGTTGGAGCACACCCAACTTGCAAGGTAGAGTTGAGCGATAAAAAGAAGCATAGGAACGGAAAACACTACTTTCATATTTAACCAAGGGTAAGAATGTCTTCCTTCTGTTGTATTTAGATTTGTAATTAGACTTTTAATTGGAAAGTCTATATAATTACAATTGTAGTTGATTTGATTTTAATTAGGAAATCAAATGGTTTAAAGGGAAAGTTAGAAATTCTCAATTTTAAAACATTGATCAAGCTTGGGTGGAAGTTTAGTACCATACCTAGTATCTCTAAACTTTTGATAGGCTTATATATGAGTTTGCACCCCTAACCTCTTGTAGCAATAGTAAAGAGGAGGAATGGAGGATCACACAAATGCGCGCACTTCGCTTCGACTCCGGCTTGGATCTTGATACTTTTGTTGCGGGTTTCATTTGGCTGATCGATTAAACTAATCAGACGGATTAGTTTGGACTTTATCGAAATGGGAATCTGACTCGATCCAAATGGCTCGTTTTAGCCGCAGTTTTGGAATCCGAAGAGACGTGCCCATTGAGGGGCATTTTCGAAAATCAAAAGGTACTATGCGTTAGAGCATGCAAGCTTCTTTTTATACTCCTTCTCCGACGTCGTTTTTCTTCACTCGCAAGAAAAACCCTCTCACGCCGCCTTGGCTTTGTTCTCATTCTTCCTCTTGCGGACGAACATGCTTCTCCTTCTCTCGGTTGCAGTTCTTTGAGGTACATTAGAGATCGATCTCGTCGGTGTCCGTAGACGAAGATCGTGTACCGTAGTATCCTGAGAGCGGATCGTCAGTACCCTACACACTTGTATTATGGGGGTGATATCCTCTCTAAGGACAGTCCATTACATGAACGCTTCAGTGACTTATAATCTAATCTTTCTTTCATTTTGTTTGCCGTAATTTGTTTATTGCTTTACCTTTCCTGGATCACACCTTAATTCTTGTTTCCATTTATTTAATCGGTTTCTACTTGAATTATGTAATCGGATAATGGATGAGAAATGCATGATTATAATGATGTTTATCTGTAATCTTTTCTCTTAATTCATTTAGATCAGTGTAATTACTGCTAAAAATATGCATTGATCATCCTATTAACAACAATCTTAGAGAGGATATACGAAACCGAATTTAAAATCATGTCGGAAACAATGTTTAAATCGAAGGTGGATATGACGGATATGCTTGAGAAATTCGGTGGTCAGAACTTTAAACGTTGGCAACAACGTATGAAGATCTGGTTAACCACCATAGGACTAATCTCTATACTTGAAACTGATTATCCTACGATGGAAAAAGAAAATCCCTCATCCGATAGCCAGAAGGCGCAATCTGCATGAAAGGAACGCGATCGTATATGTCATGGTTGCATCCTATTGGCTCTGTCCAACATGTTGTTTGATGTATATTGTTCATACACGTAGACTGCAAAGGGGCTATGTGAAGATTTGGGTCGGAATTATAATACGGAAGATCTCAGTATTGAGAAATGCTCCGTTGCTAAGTTTTTAAAATTTTTCATGGCCGAAGGAAAGTCGGTTTCTAAATAGGCATACGAGTTCTTACTTCTGCTCCATGGTTTAGAAGATGCCAAAATGAAACTTTCAGAAAAGTTTCAGGTCATGTGCATCATAGAAAAAATCTCCAGGTCTTGGTAAGACTTCAATATGGTCTTTAAATATAGGAAGGGGAAAATTTCTATTGATGACGTGATGGTAGCAATCGTCATAGAAGATGAACACAGAAAACAAAAGCATATGTTTCCCGTCGATATTCAGACTACGGTCAATTTCATGACCTCAAAGGACAAGGATAAGAAGGGAAATGGTAATAACAACAATAAAATGAAACAAAAAGGATAAGATCAAGAAAAAAACAAATAATAAACCCTATTGGCACTGTAATTAGGTTGGCTATTGAAAGAAGGATTGCCCGTCCTTAAAGACTCAACCTAAGGCTGCAGATGGGAGTCCATAAGTGAATATGATCACTATGGAACTTGGAGCTTGCGAGGGGTATGTCTCTATAAAACTGAACTATACCATATTCATAATCCAAATGAGTAGCTCGTAGATACGGGAGCCAGTGTAAATATTTTTTCTAACAGAACTTTGTTTTCCTCTTATCAGACCTGCAGTGGTGGGATTGTGAAGATGGGGAACGATTCTGCAGCCATAGTACTAGGGTCAGGACAAGTTAACTTGAGGTTCTCCTCCAGACGTTGCACAAGATGTTGCATGTTCCTGATATCAAGAAGAATATTTTATCTAGTAGCTCTATATTAGTTAGAAATGATTTTGAATTAAATTTTAAATGTAATAAAGTTATCATTCTGAGATATGACATTTTTTATGAAAAAGGCTATTTAGCATATTTTGATTTGTTGTTTAGAATTAGATGTGATTCAGTAAACATTAATGCAATGAATGTTTTAAATTCTGAATGTTCTAATTATGTATCTCATGAGTTAATAATCTAGAATCTTGTGATCTGTGCTATTATAGATTGGGGCATGTGAATTTAAATTCAATTAAAAGAATGATGAATTTAGAAATTATCCCTAAACACATTATTAATAAAACTCAAAAATGTGAAATCTGTGTGCAAGCTAAGACACCTAGGAAGTCTTTTCCGTCTGTCTCTAGAGATAGTAAGATCTTGGATTTAGTGCACACGAATATCTGTGAGTTTAATGGTATGTTGATCCGAGATAATAAGAAATATTTTATCATCTTTATAGATGATGGTAGTAGATACTGCTGTGTGTTCTTAAGAAAACTAAGGATGAATCCTTAGAGAAATTTCTTATATTTAAGAATGAGGCTGAGACACAAACAGGAAAAGTGCTTAAACGTCTTAGGTCATATAGAGAAGGTGAATATACATCTAACTTGTTTGATGAACAATGCAAATCATTTGGCATAGTTCATGAAGTTAATGCTCCATATTCACCACAATCCAATGGGATAACATTATGGAAAAATAGGACCTTAACTGACATGATCAATGCTCTCCTAAAGAGTCCGGGACTTGCAACATATGTGTGGGGAGAAGCCTTGAATACAGCTTGCCTTATTCTGAATAGGATTCCTACAAGGCATATGAAAAATGTCCTTAAGAGTTTTGGAGAAATAAGAAATCAAGCTTAAGATATCTCAAAGTGTGGGGCTGTCTCGCTAAGGTTTAAGTCCCGGAACACAAGAGGAAGAAGTTGGGTCCTAAAACTGTTGATACTATCTTCTTAGGTTACTTGGAAAATAGTTATGCATATAGGTTCTTGGTAATTCGATCTGAGATACCAGGCATATATGTCAAGGCTATTATTGAACTCTATGATACTACCTTTTTTGAGGATGTCTTCCTCATGAAGACTGGGAGTCCGCAGAATCTTACCATTGAGAGTGCCTCCACATCAGGATCTATTCCAGATCAAGTGGAAAGGATAACGAACGTGGGGGTTGAGACTCAAACTAAATCCAATGATCTTTCAGAAGAGATTGAGCCAAGGAGGAGTAAAGATCTCGGATAGCCAAGGATCTAGGTAGCGACTTTGTTGTCTACCAGATCGAGGGTGATCCACCAAGTTATAAGGAAGCCACGACTTCATCTGAAGCAAAACAACGGAAGGAAGCCGTTAAATTTGAGATGGACTCCATTATGGCTAATAGAACTTGGGAGTTGGTTGACTTACCCAAAGGGTGCTCTACCATTGGGTGCAAGTGGGTGTTTAAGAGAAAGCTTAGTCCTAACGGATCAATTGAAAAGTACAAAGCCAGATTAGTTGCCAAAGGCTTTAGGCAAAAGGAAGGTATCGATTATTTTGATACTTATTCCCCTGTAACTAGGATGACCACAATCCGGATGCTCATAGCATTGGCATCTGTATATGATCTCTCATCCACCAGATGGATGTGAAGTCCGCCTTCCTGCATGACGATCTTGAGGAGGAGATCTATATAGATCAACCTGATGGACTTATGACACCTGAGAATGAGGGAAAGGTTTGCAAACTTGTTAAATCCCTTTACGGATTTAAACAAGCACTGAAGTAGTGGCATGAAAATTTTGATAAAACCATTTTGTCACGCAGCTTTAAGGTTCATGAATCCAATAAATGTGTGTATTCCAAGGTGAAAGGTGATGAGTGTATTGTCTTGTGCCTAAGTGTTGGTGGCATATTGTTGTTTGGATCACATATTAGGATTATAAATGAGACTAAGCATTCTTAAGTAGCAAGTTTGAGATGAAGGACATGGGTGTTGCTGGTGTAATCTTGGGTCTCAAACTGACAAGGTCAGTTGATGGGATTGTTGTTTCTCAATCTCATCACGTTGAGAAGGTAATCGAGAAATTTGGATATCAAGACTGGAAAGTTGTAAGCACTCCTTTTGATTCATCGAAAACATTGTTTAAGAATAAAAGTGGAGTACTTGTAGCTCAACTAAGGTATTCACAAGTGATAGGAAGTTTAATGTATCTTGTAAATTGCACGAGGCCTGATATTTCATTCTCGGTTGCAAAGCTGAGTAGATACACTAGCTGTCCTGACCGTATTCACTAGGAGGCTCTGGATCGAGTACTGAAGTACTTGAAGGAAACTATTTTCATTAGTTTGCATTATGGTAGACATTCATATGTACTAGAAGGATATAGTGTTGCAAGCTGGATAGGTAAAATAGAGGAGTATGGGAGTAATGTGTCACTGGATATGTCTTTACCCTTGGAGGCGATGCAGTCTCCTGGAAGTCTGTAAAGCAAACCATTCTAGCTCGATCCACCTTTGAGGTCAAGCTGTGTGCTTTGGACACCACTAGAATTGAGGCTGAATGGCTAAGGGAACTTCTTTCTGAAATTTCCATGGTAGGTCAGCTAGTTCTTGCGATCTCAGTACATTGTGATAACATGACCACAATTATCGAGATCAAGAGTTCAAAGTTCAATCAGAAAACAAGAAGACACATGCAAATCAGACTTAAGACGTTAAGGGATTTGGTGTCTCGAGGAATATTGGTTGTGCATTTTGTTGGATCCATAGACAACACGATATATCCGTTAAGTAAGGGACTTGATAGATTTGTAGTCCTAAAGTATAGGTTTGGGATGGGATCGAGACCCATTGGGAGTTCCTATACAGTAGCAACCCAACCTATCTATGTGGAGATCCCATAAAGTAGGTTCAATGTGGTAATAACAAGCTGTTTGGAGAACTGGTTGGCACTCTTATCTTAATATGTATGCATAAGTGTCATATCCCTAGAAGCTTGAGTTCCATTTAAGCTGCAATTTTAGGAAGAGCGTAGGCTCTGAATGGGTTCAAGCTTTTGGGAAGAATGTTAGCAGTGCATCCTCGGAGAACACCACCTATGTGAGTGTTACTGTGGGCCGCAATTAAAGGAAGAGGGTCTTTCTTGAATGCACTCATGAAATGGGATAAGGATGCATGGCCTTTAAGAGCGTCAAATATGAAGATTGTACCAAGAACAATTCTTTGTTGTTTCTACCATATACTTTAACACCAAGATCTAAAGTTCAAGAGGTAGTTCACTTTGTTCCTATTAAAGTGAAAGTAGTAAACTCAAGTAGAGGTTCAAACCGGAAGGTACCTTTACTGAAAGCAAAGTGTGGCAGCGAAAAGATATCCTTTTAAACTCGCTTTGAATCTCTTTTTTAAATGGGTGAATTCATGGGGGATTGTTATATTTAGAATTGTAATTAGACTTTTAAATGGAAAGTCTATGTAATTACATGATTTTATTTGGGAAACCAAATGGCTTGGAGGGAAAGTCCTAAATTTAAAACATTGATCATGCTTGGGTGGAAGTTTAGTACCATACCCGGTATCACTAAACTTTGGGTAGGCTTATATATGAGTTCACTCTCCAAGCTCTTGTAGAAATAGTAAAGAGGAGTAATTGAGGGTCACGCGCGTGCGCACTCCGCTCTGTCTCCGGCTCGGGCTTAGGAGAGTCAATTCGGATCTCGGATCTCGATACTTTTGCTGTGGGTTTCAGTTGACTGGTCGATTAAATTAATCATTAATTTGGACTCGATCAAAATGGGAATCTGACTCAATCCAAATGGCTCGTTTTAGCCGTGGTTTTGGAATCCGAAGAGACATGCTCATTGAGGGACATTTTCAGAGATCAAAAGGTACCATGTGCTAGGACACATGAGCTTCTTTTTATACCCTTTCCCCGATGTTGTTTTTCTTCACTCGCAAGAAAAACCCTCTTACGCTTCCTTGGCTCTATTCTCGTTCTTCCTCTCGCGGACGAACCTACTTCTCCTTCTCTCAGCTGTAGTTCTCTAAGGTACATTCGAGGTCGATCTTGTCGGTATGCGTAGACGAAGATCGTGTGTAGTAGTATCCTGGGAGCAGATTGCCAGTACCCTATACATCGGTATTATGGGGGCGATATCCTCTCTAAGGACAGCCCATTACATGGACGCTCCGGTGACTTCTAATCTAATATTTCTTTCATTTTATTTGTCACAATTTGTTTATTGCTTTACCTTTCCTGGATCACGTCCTAATTCTTGTTTCTGTTTATTTAATCGGTTTCTATGTGCATTATGTAATCGGATAATGGATGGGAAATGCATGCTTATAATGATGTTTATCTGTAATGATTTTCTCTCAATTCATTTAGATCCATGTAACTACTGCTTAAAATATGCATTGATCATCCTGTTAACAACACCTTCACCTCATTTTATGGACTTCTTTATTAGTTTAGATATTAAATCGTGTTTCTTTATGTGCTCAAAATCTCAAATACGTTATGACAGGGGAGGTTGTAGAAAATAATCAACAACATAGACACACATAGGGTTTTATTTTTATGCAATTTCAACATCCAAAAGAAAGTCAGAATTTTACACAGAAGTGGGCTTGAAATATTTGATCTTAGGTGCATTCGAAGTAGTAACATTTACCAACGAAATAAAGCATACCAAGTTGAAAAATCCCACCTTCTGATGACCTTGAAGTTCCACCTCTATAAGAATACTAAATTGTAATATAGGAGACGGAAACCAGATCAATAAAAATTACAAATTTTGAATATTGTGAAGTATTTTTACTTAGTAAGTGTACCAAGGTCAAACTCAGGGAATAATATTTTTAGTTACATGGTTCTAAATCAATCTAAAAATTAATTAGAACAAGAATTTCTATGTTGTGATTATTTTCAATCCTTAATAAAATGATCGATTAATCCTCAATTAATCAATCACAGACCTAAAGAAATAATATATTTAAAAAATATTTATCAAACTAAATCCAAGCTTCAAGCTAGAAGATCGATCAATGAATAATAATTCTACAAGTAATTAGAGCAAAAATATTTCTCAAGAAGATTTGACCCCTATAAGCCCGTGCAGAAGAGAACAATCTTTCCTCAAAGATTGATGCACAAATATGTGAAATTAAGCATACATAGATCAAAAGCATCCTCAAACAATATTTCAAATTAATCCAACTTGGATTTGTTCACACGATATATAAAATGATAGAGCACATAATAAGCTTCAACGTGACATAAAATACACTAAAAAAGGAGTTCAAATGAGAAAGATATGCTAAATGAAGGTCCACTGACTAAAATGCAATAACAATAGAGTTTTTGTCTCAAAATGGCTTTTGAGGGGACTTATCTATAAATATCAAAACCCGTTGGAGTATCCAGTGTAATATACCCCCGTGCATGTATTTTTACAAATATTAGAAGGCATGGGGGCATATCTATAAAAATTCCATTTCACATGGTATATTCACGTGACTATACTAATCTATCAATATCTGGAGGTGTGAGGTCTCTGGCATAAAATACCCAAACCATGTGATGGTTGCACATGACCCGAGCATGGCTTGGGCAGCAACTCAAGGTTTAGTACTCCACATATCGGCTGATGATTTCTTCGAGCACTCCAAGCCTAGAGGTGCAGATGTAGGCTAGGGTTGTAATTTTGACCGTCAGATCTAAAGTGATCCAACGGTCTAGAGACGATAGGGGAAGGAGCGATGGTGATCTCCTATAATGGTCGATCGAGTGATTGGGGCTCCTCGTGTACATGAACCTTTGGATCAAAATCTAAGGGTACCGGTGTGTCATTCTCATCTGTGGGTGGAGGTGCAGAGGTGGATCTCCGACGACCTCCCCCCAGCGCCACCAAGGTTTTGCTGGCAGGTGAAGGATCTTTGAAGCTTGGGGAAGTCCTGGCAAAGGTGCTAATGGCAGTGTGACGTTGCTGTGATGGTTGAGGCAGTGAGATGGTGTTAGTTCATCTAAGGCAGAGGATATGAATGGAGCAGCTCGACTTTGTCCGATCACTGAAGAAAGAGAGGACCCTACAAGGTTATAAGGTGAAAACATGGCGAAAGGGAGCACGAAGGAGGTCCTAGTCGAGTGGTAGGAGGCGAAGACCTTGAGCTTCATGTCTTTTCAAGACTTGGAGGTAGAGCTTGGAGAAGGGAAGTGGGGTCTATGAAGAGCCGAGGGAGAACAATGATGTGAGATGGATCTAGTTAAACCCTCAGGAGATTCGATGGTACAATGGAGTGTAGATAATAAAATTGTGAAATCAAAAAGGGGCGAGATGCAGAAGATTACTGGAGTTCGATTAGGTGGATTAAGTTCGGTGCATAGCTATGAGTCCTTGAGTAGCATGAGAGGATGTCGGGGGTGAGCGGATCGCCTGAGGATGAGCGGAAGCTCTATAGGTCATTGCTCGAAGGAGATCCGATGAGAGGAACACATGAGCTCTGTAGCTTGAAGAAGCTACTACACGGTTGGGAAGGTGTCGCGGATCTCGCCTAGGATTGCTCATGTCATCACTGACCACATATATAATGTTGGAGTTGTCACTTGAGCAGATGGTCGGGTTGAGGAAGAAGTCATGTGAAGGGTGGATGGGAGGAATGGAGGTGGTGGTCATGATTATTTAGTTGATCATATGAGGTCGTTTTGGCCGATGGAGGAATGTTTAAGGCTCGAGGAAAATGGCGGGTGGACGTGTCTTAGATGCAAGGTGTGATCTCGGTAAATAATTACCTTAGACAATGCCAAGAATGGCATTCCGAGAATAATTGGAGACTGGGTGAATTCTCCTTGATGCTCAATATCAATGATCGTGAATTTTACTTTGAGTGGATCACCTTGGAATGTCATAATGACAGAAATGGTTCCTCTCAGTCGCTTTATCGACCGGTCAGCTAATTGAACAATCTCTCGTATCTTCCTGATTGGTCCGAGTTTGAGTTTGTGAAATACAGAGGTCAGGAGGATATTGATCGGTGAATCGTCATCAATTCGAGCATGGGTGAAAATTGTGTCTTTGATTCCACAGTCAAATCTGGGCAACCGCTTCACTATGTGGCTGTTGGTTTTTCTCCTCAACACCAAGGAGGAGGCCATTGACAAGATATGTCTTTCAGTCTTTGTTCTTATCCTCCCTGACTTTTTCATCATTAATTTGTCCATTACAAAGCCTTTAAGGTCAGGGAAGTGTTCAATGGCCTGTATAAAGGGAAGTTCAAAGATCAGTTTCTTCTCCAGTGCTTCCCGTACTGCAGGATCCAAATTCTTCAGATCTTCTTCAGTTTCAACTTTTATGAATTTTTCGAGATTTTCGATTTTTTGTTATTTTCTAATATTTCATTTTTTGGTATTTTCTGTGTGGTGTGGTGATGTGGTATCATCCGTAGATGAGTAGGGGCTTTGATGTTCCGAGTAAGAGTCAAAGGCATAGTCATTTCTAGGGGAGTAATATGCAGAAGTGCCGCTGTCAAAATCATCCCCAATTTTCTGAATATCATCAAAATTGTCAACATGAGATCCAATCTTTTCCTTGTTCATTTTTATATCCGAGCCACCAGAGAGGGAAATTAATCGATTGGCAAACCTTCTAAATCTATCCTCCATTGAATCGAATCTCTTGTTTATCCTCGAAATATCATCATCTAAAATATTTTCATGACCAATCATAGGAGCAGTCGTGGAGTGTTTATGCATTTGAGATTCATCTTCCATTTTCCTGTATGTGCTGAGAGGAGATTTTTTTAGAGTGTCTGATATATGATCATTATTTTCTGAAAATTCTCCTAAAAATTATAGAAGGAGGTTGCTCATGTGATCCAGGCATGTGGAGTTGGCCTGAGTAAAGTTCAATCCTTTGATCATGATTGGTCGGACGTTGCTATTGTGGAGTCAGCATAAAGGGTTTATTTGTTTCTATGTAGTCATTCCATTCCGTTGTATGAGTGTCATGTCTGGAGAGGGAGTTATCGTGGTCAATCCAAGATGATGGTTGTTCATTTGTGTTCAATGGTGGGGAAGATGGGAGATGTGAAGAAGTGTTAAATTCGATCAAGTGGTTATGATCTACCATGAATGATGAATTGATATTTCCTGAATATGAAGGATGAACTGTATGATCGGAGTAGAGTGGATTGATATATGAAGAAGTGGAGACCTCAGTCGGTTGCTGGTTTGTATGATCCGAATACAAAGGGTTGTCATTCATGAAGTAGATCGGATTTGTAGAGAGTGTTGGATCGATTGGTTGTTGAGAGTCTCTTGTGGAAGATGGATAGTGTGTAGTTGTAGGAGGTTTTGAAGTTTTGGGTCTAACCGATACGAATTCATTTTCATAGTATAGCTATGATGGATTTTCGGATAAATCATGTTCCGTCATTTTTGCAAGAGCTGAAATGAATGATGGTTTGGGTTTGTTCAAGACGAATTGATTTTCATGATCTGGATCTGGAGAGTGTTTGGACAAAAGTTCTATGATTTTTGAATGAGGTTTATTGGTTGACAGATCAAGAAAGGAGGGAGATGGTACAATTGTGTGGCTTTTGATTTTCGAAATCAGTTCATGCACGCAAATCAAACACAAATCAAACCCCAGGTTCACCATCTCACACAAATGAAGCCGTAAGAGTTCAACTATTATCTTTTCAATTTTAGTTGGTGATAAGACAATCTTGGAAAATAATTAGTGAGCTATTAGGCATCGAAGATTTTCTTAAAGACTATCCCGAGTTCGTACGACTAGTTGCATATACTTTCAACCAGTATAGGTGTAAGTACAGACCGTAAAACAGCTACCCATGATACTTAAGGATGGAGTCTTACGCAGTGTCTTTTAAACCATCCACTCTGCTAAGGAAATCTGGACCATTTACCGCTACCCGTATTCCTCACTGAGAAGTAACTAATCGTTTTTAAAATCAGTAGTCTGAAAGAAAATGTCGGAGCTGGGCTCTAACCTTAAGTTTCGTCTCTTTCTCACTTAGAAAAATAAATGCATCCAAGGTAGGGGTTTCTCTCCCGCAAAAAATCTCAATTTTATGGGTTATTTAAAGTCGTCTATATTTAGCAGTTCCAATTTTAATTAGGTGAGCACTAAAATTTAAGGTGAGCACAAAAGCACGTCTACCATCTAGTCCCAATTCTCTTTAAAATTATGTGACAAAACAAGAGGGAGGAATTCGGGAAAAGTCGATGCACGTGAAAAAAAACGATGATGTATGCTCAGTTAGAAGACTTACAGTAATTCATCGCAATCTTCATGTAGGATGCAATACAAGAATTGAAAGTTTAATCTATATGAATGCAAGACATAAAAAACGGACCTAGCAGAAAGTTCTATTAGCTGGGAAGAATTGAGTTGAATTTGGCTAAATTGAACGATCTAATGTGCATCTCAATTAAAGTGAAGTGTGACCTTAAAACCTACGAACACAATCAAAAATTTAAATGCTCTAAGAGCCGTATGTGCAGGTCTATCCTAAGCGCCACTCAAGTCGGGCCCCACCCTCACCGAGAGTGAAACAGACTACGACACACCACCAAAAACGTTTGAGCTCTTGTTACACACGCAAGAGTCCAAATGGACACCACTATAAATGAGTAATTACTTATATAAATAAATCCTAGACTCTACGCTCTCTCACGACTCGACTCGATCTTAATTTAATTGCGGCTTTTTGGAAGTCGGTGAAGATGCGTCGGTTTCTTGAAAAACCACTCCACGTACGCCGGGTACCTCACAAAAAAATAAGAGAGAGAGTTTAATAAAGTGACTCAAAAATAATAAAATAAACAATAAAATAAATGCAGGAAAAAATAGAATTTACAGTGGAAAATTCGGGGGTCACACTACCCGAATGCGGAAAACTGAACAAAAAATTTTAAGATAAAAAACTAAGTCATTTGCCTCCCCGACAATGGTGTCATCTGATAATTTCGAGATTGCGCTAGTTAAGATGTGTGTGCATTAAAAATAATGTGCCGTTTCGTTGTAGGAGGGCAATCGGAATTCGTCAAGAAAATAACCACAATTATTTAGTCAATTTTTAATCACATGATTTTATGTTTATTTTACTTGGACAAGTCCCAAGGTCGAACACAAGGAGCAAAGGAACAACCTAGAATTATATCTATCAAAATTCGTGCACGGTTCTTGAGGCGGATTTTTTGTAATTTTTTAGTGTAATTGAGAATGCAAAATGCAACTTTAGCTTATTTTAAGGACTAAAATGTAAATATTGATCAAACAATGTCCGAAAAATATGAAACTTGACCATGATGAAAATTATGATGAAATGAATGCATAGAAATTTTTTTGGATGTAAGATGAATTTTTTCATGAATTTTTAATTACAAACAAAGTGAATTTCAACATTTAATTATAATAAATATTAACCCTAATTATTTTCCATGGATAAAATTATCCAAGATCTATCACTAAGTGATGGATCTCAGAAAAATTCTAAACTTCGAAAATGTGATATTTAATACATATTAAAAATCAAATATAAAATATGCAAAATGATTTTTATAAGGTAAACTATGCATGCAAATGCAATTCTTTTTGGGCACAATGTTAATCACAATTAATTCTACAATCCCTGATTTTTCGGAAATTTTTAGAGTAACAGTTAATCAATGACAAAAATCAAAGCACAAAGTGAGCAAAGTATGCAATTTCCTACAAAATAATTAATTATTAATTAACCATTGACCTTAAAAATATCAAACATACGCCATAGTGTAGAGAATTAATTATGAAATAAAATGCCTATTTTTGAATAATAAAATAATGTATGGAGAGTTCCAATACTGAGGGGGGATACATGGGTATTTTTACAATATTTAAATAATTATAAATAAAACAAAATGCAAAGGAGGGCGATAATGTAATTACCAATAACTACTGGGGGGTCTTCTGTAAAAATCCCAGAGGGTCACGTGTGTAGCATGTGACCTCTAGTTTGGGGACTGATGTGCAATATGGGGGAGGACCGGGGGCTTCTTGCAATTTTCCCAAGGTCACGTGCGTATCACGTAACCGTGGGGGTAACTTGTAGATCACGGTCTTCTCGGGGGCTTGGATGCAAAGTTCCCTCTGTCACGTGCCTCGTACGTGGGGAGGGTCTCGGGACAGCCTTCAGCGGCGTAGGAGAGGTGGTGGAGGGAAACCGATCAACTGGAATGTTGGAGGTCGTTGCTCGACCGCATGGGGATCATCGATAGCGAGGCGTGGACGGTGACCACCCTGCGGCAGTGAAGTGATTAGTGGTGGGCCCTGGGAGCACGACGGCATGAAGCTGATGACAATTGAAGCTCCTGGCAGGGGTGTCGAAGATGGTGTTGGTGCTCTATGATGCAGATGACGCCAGAGGGAGCTTGAGCATGCCTGGAGATGAAGATGGAGGTCGTAATTGATGAGAAGGAAGTGGTTATCAGTGGTGGCTCAATGGAGATGTGACCTGCAGCGAAGCAGCTAGGCGAGGAGGCATTGCGACGAGCTGGTGAGATCGGATCTCGCCAGAGAAGGGGAAGGGGCGGTATGTCACCCCGACTCCTCGACCTACTGTGCAAACAATGGATGATTTGCGAGGAGAGGGCTGCTTTGTTTAAATAGAAGAGGAATGAGCAGCCGGAGATGGAAGCAAATCGGGGGATTCGATTTAGGATCGACAATGGCGGTTGATTGGGAGTTGATTTGACGTGATTCAACTGGGATGATAAGGAAGGAAGGAGGATCGCGTGAAGGGTGGTGACGAATGAGATCGGTGGAGGTCGGGCGGCGAAATCATGGGGGCGGTGGCGGTGTAATTGGGAAAGTGAGGGATTTGATGAGGAAGACGCACAGGTGCCATCCAATCGGCCGAGATCGGATGACCCTGTAGCGCCACGTGGCGGCTAATGGCGAGGGTGCGTGGCACGTGCGCGGGAGGCACATGCTATGCTTGTGCGTCGCTTTTTATTTTTTTAATTTTTTAATAAACAAATAAATAAAACTTAAAAATTGGCTGACACGTGGCGACAAATAGCAAACAACCTTGGATCGAAAACATTTCTTCACAAAAGTTGCTCGTCTCGATGAGATCTACAACTTTCATGCAGACATCAAAACCAAAATCGATCATTTGCATAAAGTGATATTTTTGGGGTATCCCACGTACATAGAATACCTTGATTTTGGGATTTTATAATTTTTTATCATTTTTAAACCAGATAAAAATCCAAAAAAATATGATAAAATCAAAGATAAATATTGACACATTAATCTAAGTTTTTGGATTTTTACTAATTAAAAACGAGAAGAAAAAAATAACACACGAAAAAGACCAATTTTGTAAATACAGTTAGTGAAGACTTGGACTCAATTTGTTTCTTTGATTTCAAGCTCAATTTGAATTTGTATTTTTGTGCATTTTAATAAAACTTTCATCAAAGAAGATAAATAAAAAATAAATAAAATAAAATAGGTTAATTATGTACATAAAATATTAGGTTAAAAATCGCTAAAATACAAAATGTACAAAAGAGGCATAAAACCCAACTTTCATATGCGAGCTCCGACTCACTTGAACTTGGTCTTGTTTTGAAGGTAATTGAATGTAAATTAGTTCAAAAGTGAGTATGATTAAAACGGATGGGGAAGATATGAGGGTTTTAATCTGGGAATCCTAGAACTAGGGTTTGGGTTTTTGGTCCACTTATTTGGGTTAGTAATTTTTTGTATTTTTCATTTATTCTTGTTAGTGATATGTACATAGCGGAGGTGGTTTTGGGTCATTCGGAGTTAGCATGAATTTGTTAAAAATGGGGGAAGTTAGGCTATTTACTTGTCAATTTTGGCTGGGATTTTTAGCTTCTTATTTTGTACAGAAATGAGTGATAAAACGCATTTCTTATCAAAACATGTATGAATGTTAATTATGCTAAATAAATGAAGAAATTCCAATGATTTTGAGAGATTTGTGCTTAATTAATGAGATTTAGAGTGGTCAATCTGAGATTCATCAGTGGCATCAGGGATTAAAGGGAGAAAGCAACGACTCATAATGTGTAACTCTTGGAGGAGGCGTTGGACAGAGGAACACAATCGACGGATGTCGTTGGAATGGCTAAGATCCAACGACAGAGGGGAGGGTCATGTGCACGACGCATGCGGGCGTTGAGTGGAGGTGGGGAAGAATCACGATCGTTGGATCAGATCCCATCAAAGCCGGCTGACGTACTCAGCAGACGTGGTTGATTGGGTGCGAGGTGGCGAATGAGAAGCAACCATGTCATGCAAAAGTTTGACCAAAATGTTGATTAGAGGGGAAAAAAGAAAATAGGTAAAAACATAGAAGGGAGTGTCAAATTAAGAAGTAGTCAACATGAAAGTTGTTCACATGCCGATTCATTCTACATCCTCCCCTCTCCTTCGTCCCTATCCTCTATCCCCATTGTCCTGCTATAGCCTATTTTCTTGCCTTAGATCTATCTCATGCTTCTATCAAAGCAATGAAAAGATGCATGGTCTCAATGAGTTCTACAACTTTCATGAAGGGCCAAAGAGCAAAAGAAGCTATTGTACAAAAACATTTTTGGTATAAGTGTTAATTACCACTTAACCCTTATATATAATGTTTTATGATTTGTTGTATTTTTAATTAGATTTAAGAAGACGATTAACAATATATACACAATTGATCTAATTTTTACGATTTTTTTATAGGTTAGAAAACTATAATATAAATTCAACAAAGATACATATGTATAAAATATACAATGTAAAATCTTTTTGATTTCTTTTAATTGTATGCTTTTTATGGGTTTATTTCTTTATGCTAAGTTAGTTAGTTAAATAAAGATATAAATGAAGATGAATTAGGTCAAAATAATTAAATTTTATTCATAAAATAATAAGATCAATGTAGGAAAAAACAAAGGTTATTTAATTACATATTTTAATCCTAATTTCATGCATTGTTAGTGATTGTTAATTAAGTTAATTGAGGGAATTTTATTAGTGAATGGTTAAGGAGATTTCGCTAAAAACATCCAAATATAGTAGATGAATAATTCATTCATCACACCCCTATACTAATCTATTTGCTTGTCACCAATCAAATTTTTAATAAATTAAAAGGTTGAATCCCAGACTGTGCATTTGTAGATACAAGACTTGAAGACCATTCCATGAGTTTCAGGTTACTCCTTAAATCTAAGCATAATCAGGTCTCATCAAAACAAACTCAACATTTCTAATTATCAGGCTCTCCTTGGACACATATATATATAGAATGTATGACTTTAATGTGATGATTCCAATTTCCTACTTAGAGTCTTTGTTTCACTTGAAGCCCTAGTCTAAGAGGTCTCTTAAGGTCCCAGTCCTCGACTTTGGTCCATTGATCGAGTTTCCCATTAATCGACCATCTCTTTAGTTGTCAGATTTGAAAGTGTAATGACAATCAGACCAAGTATGGAGGAAGTAGGATTATGTCATTTCTTATCTCCTCTCATTGGAATAAGGATCTCTTAGGTGCCTTGTTACACACACATGTATTTTTGAAGTTGATCAATGTGTATGTCAAGAGCTTGTTGAGTCGTTTGCACTTGTTTTCCTGTGAGTACAATGAGGTGTATCTTTTTTTAGTATCTATTATACTTTGCTACACCTAGACGTGTATCACTATACGATGTAGAGTCCTTTTTGGGTGCTAGCCCAAATCAGTTGGCTTAATAAACTTTGGTTCAAGTGGACACCTAGATATGGTTGGGAGCGTTCATCATTAGTGGAAGCTCTTTTGTATTTGACTTTGAAGTTTTTTATTTTCTTCTTTTCTTTTTGGCTAGCTCCACTATTTTTACTAAGTTGGCATACACTGATCAACATTTTTTATGTTTCATCACACCCTGGCACCTGGGTTAAGCCCAAGATTAGTACAAGAACCTTGTCCCCATACTGGCTTATGTGTTGACACTCAGGTTTCATGAAGTGACCCTCAATCAAGTCCCATCCTCAAGAAGTAGATCCGAATTCAAGCCTCCCATCCTATTTTCTTAGGCGAAACATTGACTCGTCATAAAGATTATGTCATCATGACCTCTGATGACTCCGAAATTCCACCTCTTTAAGAATATTAAATTGTAGTATAGGAGATGGACATTAGATCAACAAAAACCACAAATTTTGTGCAGTAATTTTACTTAGTAAGTGTACCAAGGTTGAACTCGGGGAACAACAACTTTAGTTGTGTGGTTCTAAATCAATTTAAATAATTAATTAATTGCAATAAGAATTTCTATGTCAGAAAATAAAGTAAAAAGAACTAAATAATAATAAAGTGCAATGCAAAAATAAATAGAGAAAGCAATGAAGCATATGAGTTGTGATTATTTTCAATACCAAGTAAAATGATCAATTAATACTCAATTAATCAATCACAACCCTAAAGAAATAATATGTTCAAGAAACATTTACCAAATTAAATCCAAGATGCAAGCTAGAAGATCAATCGATGAATAAATAATCCTGCAAATAATTAGAGCAAAAATATTTTCTCAAGAAGATATGACCCCTAATTTTATCTGTAATTTAGTCCTAAAATAAATTTTAATCACAAAAATTATCATGGATATAGATTTTAGTCCTCCTTAATGAAGCCCATGCAGAAGAGAACAATCTTTCCTCAAAAGATTGATTTACAAATATGGAAAATTAAGCATGCATAGATCAAAGCTATCCTCAAACAATATAAATAATCCAACTCATATTTGTTCAAAGATATCTAAAATGATAGAGCACAGGACAAGCTTCAAAATGACATAAAATACGATAAATATGGAGTTTAAATGAGGAAGATATGCTAAAATGAAGTTCCATAGACTAAAATACAATAAAAATATAGATTTTTGTCTCAAAATGGCTCCTAAGGAGAGTTATCTATAAATATCAAAACCTACTGGGGTATACACTACAATTTACCCCCATGATGGTATTTTTGCAAATATCAAAAGGCCTTGGGGCATGCATGCGAAATTTCCAGGTCACTTGAAATATTCATGCGACTGGATTGATCTATCAATGTCTTGAGGTGCAGGGTCTTTGGCATAAAATAACCAGACCATGTGCTAGTTGCACGTGACTCGGGCTTCGCTTGGGCGGTGGCTCAAGGTTTAGTGCTCCACATGTTGGCTATTGATTGCTTCGGGCGCTCCGAGCCTAGAGGTGCAGACAGAGGTTAGGGCTAGAATTTCGACCGTCAGATCTGAAGTGATCCAATGGTTCAGAGGCGAGGGAAGGGGAAGATCAGTGGTGATGTTCTACAATGGTCGATCGAATGGTTGGGACTCCTCGTGTACACTCATCGTCAGATCAAAGATATTTATGTGTCGTTCTCCACCGTGGGTGATGTTGTAGAGGTCGGGCTCCTGCAGCATCCCCCGAGCGCCAACGAGTTTTGTTAGCATATGAAGAATCTTATAAGCTTGGGGAAGTTCTGGCAAAGGTGTTAATGGTGGTGTTAGGCTGATGCGATGGCTGAGGTGGTGAGATGGTGTTGGGTCATCGGAGGCAGATGAGATGAACGAAGTAGCTCGACTTTGTCTAATCACTGATGTAAGAGATGTCCCTGTAGGGTTAGAAGACAAAAACACAGTGAAAGGGAGCACAGAGAAGGTCCTAGTGGAGCGGTAGAAGGTGGAGGCTTGGAGCTCTAGGTCTTTGCAAGACCTGGAGGTAGAGCTTGGTGGAGGACATTGTGGAGAAGGGAAGGGATTCTGCAAAGAGTTAGCGAAGATCGATGATGCGAGGTGGAGCTTGTCAGACAACCGAGAGGGTCGGTGGTGCAGTGGAGTGTAGATAATAAAATGGAAAAATGAAAAGGGGCATATACAGAAGATTACCTGGAGTTTGATGGGGTGGATCGAGGTCGGAGCAGAGCTACGGGTAATGGAGTGGCTTGAGAGGATCGCAGGGGTGAGTGAATCGCCTAAGGAGGAGAGGAAGCTCCGGAGATCGGTGCTCGAAGGTGATCCAGTGAAAGGAACATCTGAGCTCCTGCACCTTGAAGAAGCTGGTACACAATCGAAAAGGTGTCATGAATCTCACCTAGGATTTCTCCCATCATTTTGTTTAGTACCTTTCATTTTGTTTTCATCCATATAATCAAATAAGTTCAAATGTGGATTCAATACATCGAAATAGGAGACAAACGGGCAACAAGTTGCACCGCTAGTCCTTTTTGAATTGCAAAACCAATCCTTATAAACACCACATCCATAAACATAGGAACCATAACATTATCGCTCAAGACTTTTTGTACACTCTTCAAAAAGCTCAGCATCTTATGGTGCTAAGAAATCAAAAGTATCAAAACCAAAATGCACACTTTCTCATGCTTCATCACTTTTGTTGAAGGAGCTTTAAGGGCAGCATACCACGTTGTGAATGTCCCGCTCTTCATCCCCACAAGCTGGGAAACTCCTATAAAATCTACACGAGTGTATTTCCTTTGACCAAACCAAAAATCCAAGTTCACAGACACCTCTTTCTTAGCAGCAACACATGCATGTCTGAGTACATCAAATAAAATATCTCTAACAAGGTTGTCTATGTATTTAAAACTTGGAAGCTCCCTTCAATGAACTGCATGATCCCCAAAGTGTCTAAGCATGCCTTTCAACAATCCTAGTTATATCTATATATTAGGATGTACATATCGATTTGGGAAGATTAAGTTGATAATAGCCTTAAGAATCAATTTTGACCCGTATAGAATTGGAAAAGGATTTTGAGAGATTCGACCATTAGAACGGAGATTTATTTTTCTTAATCGCTAGATTTAGAGATATGTTTTTAATTCAAATGGGGAGGGAGGTGTTGTTCAAGAAGCAGACGTATTGGATCTCCAACAGATCTGCTAAGGAGTTAAGCGGATCTAGAGGAATAGATGTATTCGGATATAGAGGAATCCCGCCACCTAATAAAATCGTGAACATATTCTGAGCCATTATATACTTGTAAGCGTTTGTCACAATCTGTTGTCTTGTTTGGGCTGCTCGAGACCAGAATTCAAAGTTCACAAACCCTCTTGTTGCGCATGTTATTTGTTTTCAAAGAAAAAATGGATCTTTTATGAGCTTGCCCTTGTAGTTTCTTGATGACAATATCTTTAATATAATCTATTACTACTACTAATACCCGATTTTTTCCCAATACAATGCCACGTGGCACCCCTCCTATCCCCATTCTAGCGCTCCGGTCGTTCCTCTCTCAATCCCCCTCCCAACCTCCTCTCCCTCGTATGGTCCCCCCTTTCTCTATCTTTCTCTCTCTCTCTCCACTCACTCTCTCTCCCCTCCCCTCTCTCCCATCTCATATTTTCTCTTTATATTAATTATATTAATATTTATATCATTCTTTTTCTCTTTCCTCTAATATATTTATTAAATTAAAAATTATGAATCTGATATTTTTCTTTATATTTATTATATTAATATTTATTCAGTTTTATTAACTTCCACGATTTCTTTATATTTATTATATTAATATTTATTCAATTTTATTAATTTCCGCGTTCATAAATTCATTGTTATTATATATAAAAGTTGTGATAATAATATTATTGATCATTTTGTACTCACATTAAATCAGAAATACCGATAATTTGTTATTATTCTATTTCACAATATAAGTCATTTTTATGCATGTCTAAGCTATACAATATTGAATTTAAACGTGCCCACTTTATGTATATGATATAAAGATAATACATATGTTACATTAAAGGCTATGATAATAAATCGCACCATAATTAAATTTAATAAGTGACCTTATTCAAATGAGTTGTGACAATTATAATTTTCATCATATTTTTTACTCAAATTAGGTTTAACTATGATAATTGATTGCTAATATTTTATTTCTCCTTATGAATGATATTATGGTCTTATATGTTCTATGTTGTTAATTGTTGAATTTATATGTCATTATTTTATGTATATAATTTAATTTCGATCTAAAATAATACCTATTTTAATTTAATGACAATGATAACAACTCTTATCACAAATAACTACAACGGATAAGATTTTTAAATCTTAAAATATTGTAGCAACTTAGACTGTATTTTGCATAATCATAAGGTAAACTTTTGAGAATCAAATATAAGTTGTTATTAAAAAAGATTAAATATTTCATATTTATTTTAATTTATTTATGTTCTTTTGGTTTCATTTCTAAATGTTATGTTGGTATTTTTTAATCATAATTATGATAATTCTAAGTTAATTTATAACTATATTAAATGCAAGAATGACCACACCTGATACAATTAAGATGATGCATCACGTATTTTTTTCCGCCGCGAAGCGCGGGTATGCACCCTAGTGTATATGTAAATTGCAGTGAGGCTCTGTCCAGTTTTAGTAGTTGGCCATGTGTTTTAATAAACTACAAAAGCCTATATCTACATATTTCAAGGATGGTAAACTTGCACATAGGTTCTTAAACTCAATGGAACTATGTGGAAATGATTTTTTAATCACGTATAAATCCCCAAAATTTCTTGTAGAAATTAGGTAAAATAGTATGAAATTTTCTCGACCTTGGGGGATTAATTTTTAAGGTGCTAATATTTCTTTGAAGCACGTCTGTATTGATTAATATCATGAATTTGAATATTAGGTTTGGCTATTTTAGCGAGTGTTACTAATACTGCATGGGTACATGTTGTGAACCTTGCCAAATATTGAAAATTTGTGAAGCACTTACAAGTATTATTAATTGCTCTTAGACACACGTTTTTTAAAGTACAGTGATGTGAATTGTGATGTTTCCACTTAGAGTTTCGTGATGAATAAATGTTAATGTGTTTATGAAATATATGAAATGCATAACCATGTTACATGTTAATAGAAATTGAGATACTTTGCGAGGGATTAGAGATTCTTTGTGATCCTCTAAGTTGGCTTAAATTTTACAGTTTTGGATACTAACTCCCTCCACAGGAACCTCTGGATTATCTTGAAAAGCAGTACACTAACACTTTATATCAACAACGAAGATATATTGCTATGTGCTAATATCATATATGAACACAAGCGATATCGATCTCTGACAAAAGCTAGCATGAGAGAATAATATAATATCATTTGAAAAATATCACCGACAGTGTACTTTTAGGGCATGTTCGGTTGGTGGGTTGGGTTGGGGTACACCAGTATACCCCTCCTTCCAACTTTCCCAATCCTCCTCACAGTTTACTATTCACAGGGGTAACCCAACCCAGCAACCAAACATGCCCTTAAAATCTTGAGTCAATGAAACACAATTGCCGAGAGAACTTACAGATCTGGATGATCAGAATAGCTCTTGAAGATTGAAATTCTCTAAAATGCTTAAAAAATTGAAGAACTACGGGAGAAAGAGAGAGAAGAACAATTCCAAAAGACTCTTCTTTATAGTTGTAAGTTGTAGTGTGTATTCCAACAATGAGCATGGGGTCCTTTATATAATGGTAGGGTCGAACCTTTGAAATTTCGTTATTGGAAAGAAACAAGTAAAAGAATCAAGAAGATTCATTTAGATGATCGATCGATATAACAAAGGTAATAGATCAGACCAAGCTTAATTAATCAGGTCAACTTTTGTTGATCAATAAAAAATACTCATTTAGAGTCATTGAGAGAATTCAAATATGATGGATCAAGGCTCTCAAATGGTTGATTATATCAATTAGATACAAAATGTTGGTCGATTAAATAAAAGTAATTATCAAGTGATCGATCGGATGTCAAAGTTGATCGATCAAGGCCGGTTGATCAAATGTTGAAGATGATTGATCGGGTCTAGTTCTAAGCTAATCCTGATTTGACAAGTTTTTTAAACTGATACATCGAGCTTACAATTTGATATAAAAATGCAATAATTCATAATTAAATTACATCAAGTTACAACAATATAAAAATTCTTGAAAAAGATATTTGATCTTTTGATATTTTCTTGAAAGCTCGTAGCAACATGTATATCTGCAAGGCAAAAAAAAGTGTTTACATACTTTGGATGGTTGTTAACAGATCTAATTGAATTCGCAAATATCATCTCTATACCACGTAAATCGAGGCGACGCCCATAAAGTTAACGTACGTAAACAAAACAAATGATGCGGATATTTAGAAGAAAAAAAAACCGAATATTGTAATTTTGTATGTATGGATCTTGTTGGTTGCATTTGAGGTCCTTTTCCCACAGGGGGGAAGACGAGACGTGCACAATTTGGAGAGCAGACACGTAATGGGGGCAAAGTCGGAAATATGCACAATGCTTGTGATTATCGTACTGAGATGGGCACAGTTGACAATGTCCGGATCAGCGTCTGGAAAGGGGTGAAGGGACCCCTCTACCCCCACCCCAACTTGGATTCCGTCAAATCAACGCTGCCACCTGTCCAGCTCCAATTCGAGCGAAGTCTTCTTGACTCGTGATTTTCACAACCATATTCCCCATTCCATACTATACAACTAGCATCTACAAGGGCACCTAGAGAGGCTCTCGAGACCACTAGAGTCGATACTTCTCTTTTCACAAGAAGAGGAACTCCCACAACCTGAACACCATATTCGTTAGTGCGCAAAGTAAAAACTTCTTGCAGTCTATAAATGCATGCCATGTAGAAATGAGATAAATTCAAATCGTGAAATTCACAATAACTTATGCAAAGGACAAATTTGTCGAATACATATTTCTCACAAAGATCATAGTTTGAATAGTATAATTAACTCTTTCTTTTATTACTAGGAAGGTAGGAGCGAAACGCTTGAGCCGAGTGTTGAGAATTAGATCTTAGGTCTCACTTTATAAGCTTAAAAGAGCATGAAATATAAACATGAAGAAACACTTTTGTTCACATTGATTAGCATCTTCTACCGAATTAGCTGACCGATAATATAACACGTCGACTAAAAATCAACTTAGTTGAGTGAACAATATTTGAATCAACTAAAACACTTGGTTAGGCTTTAGACAATATACTTCCTAGTTTAGTTAGTAGTCGACCATTGATCTTTTTGTCATTTGAAGAGGAAATAAGCCCATTAAAGAAGTAGTTGGCTGATATTGGTGGATTAACACTTGAGTGGAGAACTACTACCATTGTAAATAAAAAAAAGTCAAAGATTCAGACATACTCCCTATTGATGCCATGATAGGCAAGTTGTAAAGTCAAAAGACAATAAAAAGAATGATGCAGATGAGATTAAGAGAAAGAATACATGTCTAACATTACATTTCAATTCAATGTCTTCAGGAAAAGATCTAAACACAGCAAAAAGCGAAATTAACGTGCACATGAGGGCTTGCACTAAGAGAGCACATGTACTCGCCCACGACTAGGCGATACATGTGCTCACCCAATCTCCTTTCTATTTAGATTTAAAGGCATGGGGTGGGCAATCACATGTTAAAGAGAAAGCGAGCACTTAACTGTGCTCGCGAGCGTCTATAAACAGAATGCATGCCCAACTTCAGGGCTCATTCCACCCTTTCATCCTCACCAATCCCCGCCTCTAGTGATTTTCGACGCTCCTCCTCCGTCGACGACAACCAATACCACCGGCAACCATTGGCCATTGCTCTCTTGCCTACTATCCCCATCCTTGAGGTATAACGACCACTCCTCTCATTTGTTTTTAGTTTTTGTGGCATATATATGAAGCAATATAGGTTTTAGATTTTATTGATACAGATTCCTTTTCCACCATGTAATTGATTTGTGGTTTAATATTGTCTTTTGATTATATAATCATTAGTGTACGTGTGTGTGTGATTTGATTCCGGATTAGCATAGTTTAAGCAAATTCATATTGATATAAGGTGTATGATGAAATGCTTAAACCCAGTTAGTATTTATCGTCAACTTATGTAACATTATTTTTAAAGAAATAATAGTTGTATAAATGTTATGATATGTTTTCATGATATGAAATTGAAATATTTGATGTGAAGTGTGTTAATGCTCCATATAAATGCTACATTTCATTATAAAATATTATTATTTATGCGAGTTATGGTGTATATTAGAGGGTGCTGAAATGAGTAGAAATGTTTAGATGTTTATAGTCAATATGAATGAATGGGCTACGTTTGATGATAAGTAAGGTGTGTAAAAGTTATGATGGAATATTTATTATGTGAATGTGAAGAAGTTTTATGGTCAGGTGCATAGATGTGACTATGAGGATGGAATGTGAAGTGTAAATAGACAATGTGAATGTGGAATTGTTGGTGATAAGGATGTGTAGATGTGAATGCCGTGGTAGCATGCGAATGTCTATAGATGTTAGATGTGAATGTATATGTGCATAGATTTGAATTTGAGAGTATTATGTATACATGTGATTGAAATAATGAATAAAAATTGATCATTGTTAAACAAACAACAAATTTGTGTATATATGCAAGTGAAGATGTATGATGTCAATTTGAAGTTGTATATGCTAAGGTGTGTGCGTGAGTTTGGTAATGGGTGGGAAGATGGAGGTGTGTTCCTACAATTATATAGGTGTATGGGTGTGTGTGTGTGTATACATAATCATTTCTGGATAAAAATTTATATTGTGATAATTTTTTATCATGCTAAAATTTAGTTAGTATAGCCAAGTGTGTCATATTAATTTATAATTAGGTAGATAAGGTCAAAATATTACATTATTATTAAATCACACAAAATCAATCATCACATGTCCCTCCACACTGGGAGGCGTGTGCAATACATTGGAAGATTACATCACTTTCATAGTGTTATACTTTTTTTAAAAAAATCACAGTACTATTGAACTCACTCTGTGATGAGATATCACGATCCAATGGTCATGGATTTTGATGTGTGCAGGTGGAAGAATATTTTTTGCAGGTACATTCCCAATAATGACTATTTAAACACTTTATTTAGGCACTAATTTAGGATCATGTAGATTCATATCCTCCTCATTAACTAACCAAATATATGTAAATGCTCAAGCAATATAAATGAATGAATATTTTAAGGACATTTTACAGTTCTTATTTGTAACAAGTACAAATGTATGACGTAAGATGACCTTAAAATATTACATTTATGTTGATTTTCTTTAGTTTGGAGGTCCTGAGCTAAGGGCATAAGGATTCGAACCTTACTTAAGGTGATCATTGTCATATGTTGCAGTTTATATCTGAGGAAAATTCGGCTGCATAAGCCCTTCCTCTTCGATATACCAAATCAATCATAATTTACTATTAGTATTCTCAATAAGGTTATAGTTTTAAGAGTTGTTTGTATTTGGTTTTTGGGGTATACCTGAGGGGTAAAGAGTTATGTTGTCGAATTTTCCTCAGATATTAACTAGCATGTGACAACGATAGTCTTGTAGTAAGTTCGAATCCTTATGGGTGGTCTCAAGTGACAATTCAATGAAAATACCTCTCCTCTTATCTTCTGAAACCAGTTTAGTAGGTTTAGACCAATGGGGGCTTAGAGGTTATGTTTCCTAGGTTTTTTTCTCAAATTGAATCATACATTAATCTTCTCCCCTCGTTTGACCTCTTAAGTTGTCATATTCAGGTAATAGTAATGACCAATAAAGAGTGGATGCACAATTTTATACTTGATGCTCATGTTTTAGAGACTTTTCAAAAAGGTGTTCATGAATTTGTGGATGATATTATCTTATGTCTCTATCAAAAGTATTTTTTTACTCAAGAAGAGATCTACGGATTTAGTTGCACCTTTTTAAAAATTGTTTCATCGAAGGATATCATATTTGGTGGAGGCAAGGAGAGGTCATCGATTATACAGCCAATGAAACAAATGATGCAGGAAATATTAATTCATTTATAGAAATGGTTATGGACATTGCAAGTCTAGAGTTTAACACTAATTGTCCTGATGAAGAGTAATCACATGGTGAATCAGAAGACTTCTATGAGTTGTTGAAGAAGGCACAAGAGACTTTATGGTCGGGTTGTAAGATTTATTCAAAACTCTCAACAGTTTCAGAGATTTTTACTATGAAGATGGAGTATAATATGATTTATCAGAATTTTAATGATTTGCTGGTAATTCTCAAGAAAATGTTACCCGAAGATGTCGAATTACTTAGAAGTTATTATAAAGTCAAGAAAATGACCTGGAAGATGAGTTTAAAATATGGTAAAAGAAGGTATAGAATTAAGTTATATATGATTAAAAATAAATTTATGCTTATATTTATATACAAAAATGGATATACAGATACGGATACAAATGTCAAAATTTGTATAAAACAGATACGGTGACAGATCGGATACGGATATATCCGTAACCATGCATCCCTACTATCTGTAGCAGCCCATGAAGGTAAAGGCAACTATGAAATCTATTAATTGTTGATCTATTATATGAGATATACTTCAAGGTTATATTGTGCCATATGCCTTGAGTTCTAATTAATTAGTGATCCATCAATATCACGATTGATGTGTATTAGTATATTGATTGCATACTAATTGTGTTCTTATTGTGATACTAACAAATCTTTGTGAGTACAGATTGCTCTGCAGATTTCATGACAAGTTTGCCCCAAGTTTGAAATACAAAAGTTGTAGACAAGCTGAAAGTTGTGGACAAAGCAAAGAAGAGAAACAAGTTTTTTGTAATATGCATATGTGTGTGTATCATGTATGCATATTAACCTTCTCGATCTAATCGATCAGCTACCTCTGATTGAATAACTTAATTGACTTGATCAACCATTACTAATCGACCAACCCACTTGACTCGATCGATCATCCTTGATCGACTAGCTACCTTTTATGATTAATCACTATTGGAATGGAGACCTCCAATTATGATCGATCGCCTTGATGTACATGATATCAACTTGAGATGAACGATCATATGTATCAAATCTTCATGATTTCTTTCCGGATTCATTTCCAACGGCTATATTTTTAAGAGATCATCACCCACCACTAAAAATAGGACCCTAGATCCATTGTTGAGAACACACATTCTGATGCAAAAGCCTTTCTCTCTATCTCAAAGCTCTATTCGAGATAATCTCTCTCGCTCTCTACTTCAAGATCAAATTTTGAGAGCATTTGTATACATGCTCAGTTTGCAATTCAATTATATATTACAACAAGCATTTTCTAAGACTATTATCCACATTGTATATTTATATTAAGATTCTATAGATTGTTGTAATCTTTACTTTATTGTTGTACTAAAACACTTGATGTTTGATCCAAGGTATACAAAGAACTTGGTGTTCGATCCAAGATGTGAGAAATACTTTGGTATGTGATCCAAAGCACATGTAAACTATTGAGTTATCCATGAGGAAATAACTCAAGATAGTGGAATTGTAAGTCAAGAGACCTGGATTGTGCTTTTTATCTAGTGAGGTCTCCACGTTAAAATACTTGTCTGTTGCGGTTGTTCTTGTTATGTGGCTTGCATGTAATATATGTGGCGATATTATTTGTTACATATGTTTATTATCCATAATATTTTGTTTAACAATGCAGCGTAACTCACATTTGACACTAGATCATGGGTTATGCATAGTAAAATCCATGTTATGGCCCCTGTCACCAACACCAATGAATGACAATCCACGCTAAGATCTCATTTGTTTGATGGCACTAATTTTTCTTATTTGAAGGTTCGCATGTAGATTCAATTAGAAATCATGCGATACGAGATATGGGACATCAAGAGTAAATATCGAAGGCTCAAGGGAACCATCACCACCAATAATGAGAAGAAGCTTGCAATAAACAACTCTAAGGCGATGAACAATTTATTCTGTAGATTGAGCATGGAAGAATTCAATAGAGTGTCCGCACACAAATACCCCCACAAAATCTGGAACTGATTACCATAACATATGAAGGTACATCAAAGTTAAAAGAAAGTAGAATCAATCTACTACAACAAAGATATTAGCTTTTCAGGATGAAAGAAGGAGAAAGTATAGAAATTGTGAACATACTCCAAAATTTGGATGTTGAGATAAATGAAGTAATTCTTGCTAAAAAGCTTCTCAGATCGCTTGCTGCCGAGCAGAGGACTATAACCACAATGATCAAGGGAACAAATGAAACATATAGGCTTCCTTTGGATGAGGTAATCAGAAAGCTCCTTACCTACGAAGCTGAGAAGGAATAGAAAATGGAAGCAAGTGCATATTTAAATGACCTAGCAATTTCTACCCAAGTGAGGATAAGAGGAAGAAATAACCTTCATCGCGCGTCATTTCGAGAATTATTTGAAGAGGCAACATGAACTAAATAGAAAAAGGATACAAAAACAATTATTTGTGTACCATTGCAATCAAAAAGATTGTATCATATGGAATGTCCACTTCTCGAGGCTATAAAAAAGATTTTCACGTAAAGGAAAGGTCTCTCAAAGTATTTCAAGAGAACTTTGATACAAGTGACAATGAAGAAACAACCCATGTTGGATTTGTCGTTAATCATGATTTCAGTGAAGAGGAAGACACATGAGATAATAATGAGGTAAACTTATCTTATGATGAATTATTAATTACTTTTTAAGAATTGCATGGTATTGTTGAAAATTTCATTGGTAAAAATAAAGTTTTAAAGAAGTATAGTAAAGAAGAAAAAGAATCTAACCAGAAATAAATTAGTTCTTTAACATATCAAATTAGTATGCTTGAAAATGACAATAAAAAACTAACAGATGATCTTGCAAGTTTATAATGGTAAGGAAAATTTAGATAAATTTTTATACACTCCCATACAAAGTTCCACTAAATTTAGAATATGATGTAATCCAACAAACCAACATCATGCATTTAGCATTTTTATCCAAAAGATAAGAAGGTATGGATTCCTAATAGTGTGGTTGGGAATTACAAAACTAACCATGTTGGATTCAAAGAAAAAGGATGGAGATCAACCCGAGACAAGCCATTGAGAGAAAGCTACATGACAACTCCAAATCATGTGTGACAGTATACAAGAAGACCTCGAGCAACAAGAAATAAAGCAACAACATGGAGAAACTATGTGTATGAAGACAGAAGAAATCTCCATCATTTTTGGCACAACCTCAACAAATGGATGCCACCACCATCATACCATGGCCACCCTCCTTAGTCATGTGTACAATCTTTCCACCTTATAAATTTTATTACTAGTTATGTATCATATATTACCTTAAAAGGGGAGAACTATTTTTCAAAATTTAACTTATTTTTCAAAGGAAAAAATTATCAAAGGGGAGATACATTTCCAAAATAAAATAGATGAAGCATTTGTATTTTCCTAAAGGAGAGAAAAGTTCTTCGAGAAATAATTAATGAAATCTTTTTAATATTTCAAAAGGGGAGAAGAAGTGGAGAAGATAATCTTCAAGTTTTATTTATTTGTTATTATAAAAAAAGAGGAGAATGTTAATATGTTGATTGCATACTAATTTTATCATTGTTTTGATGATAACAAATCATTGTAAGTACATATTGCTCTGCAGATTTCATGACAAGTTCGCTCCAAGTTTGAAACACAAAAGTTGTATACAAGTTGAAGGTTGCGGATAAAGTAAAGAAGAAGAAGAAAGACTTTTGTAATAGGCATATATAAAAGTCTCAATATATATGCATGTGTATCAAGTAGGCATATATTGAGTACAAGCCCTATTGATCGATCAACCTTCCCGATCTGATCAACCAACTGCCTATGATCAACCAACCTAATTGACTTGATCGACCAAATCACTTGACCTATTCGATCTCTCTTGATCGACTAGTTACTTTTATGAACGATCACAATTTGAATGAAGCCTCCAATGGCTATATTTTGATCGACGATCTTGATCTACATGATCAATCACATTCCTTGCATGATCAATCTTATATATCAAATCTTCGTGATTTCTTTTCAGATTTGTTTTCAATGGCTATATTTTTTAGAGGTCATCCTCCACCAATAGAAATAGGACCCTAGATCCATTCTTGAGAACCCTCATTCCAAGGTAAAGCCTCTTTCTCTCTCTCTCTCTCTCTCTCTCTCTCTCTCTCTCTCTCTCTCTCTCAGAGCTCTACTCAAAGCCATCTCTCTTGCTCTCTACTTTAAGATCGCATATTGAGAGTTAGTCGTCTATACGCTTGATTTGCAATTCAATTATGTAATACAACATGCATTTTCTTGGACTAATTATTCACATTATATGTTTATATTTGAGACTTTATAGATTGTCGTAATATTTACTTTACTGTTGTATGTAACACTTCATGTTTGATCCAAGGTGTACAAAGAACTTATTGTTAGATATAAGTTGTGGGAAAGACTTTGGTGAGTGATCTAAAGCACATGTAAATGATTGATATTTCGAGGGAAATAACTCGAGATAGTGGAATAGTTGATTGATTTAATCAATCAGAAATCCTAAGTTAGGGGACTTGGGTCGTGGTTTTTATCCAGTGGAGGTTTCTACATTAGGGCATGTTTGGTTGCAGGGTTGGGAAGGGTTGGGCCAACCCAACCCTTCCCAACCCTCCAACCAAACAACCCAATCCTCCTCACAGTTTACTATTCACAGGAGTACCCCTGCCCAACCCAACCCTGCCCAACCCTGCAACCAAACAGGAAAGTACTTGCCTCTTGTAGTTGCTCCTCTTCCGTGGTTTGCTTGTCTTATCTATGGTGATTATTATATGTTAGGTCTGTTTATTAGACATATCATTTCGTTTAGCAATTCAAAATAACTCACAATATGAAGATCAATCTATATTTTGATTGTAAAGAGGATTCATTGAATTCTAGTTGATGTATGATTAGGGCCCCCATCTGGATCCTCTAGTTGTGTCATAATTAGGGGATCTAGCTGCAATGGGTATTATATAAACATTCATCGGATTAGAGTTTTCAATCATCACTTGTATTGTAGTTCTTCGACCATACTGAGATAGATCCGTTTTCATTGCAAAGGATGCATCCCATTAGCATGTGGAATTTATAAATGTTGTGTTTGTTTATTACTTGATTATCTACATATTTGATCTATGCCCTATTTCCATTGCCTGTAATGATATCCTCTTTTTCCGAAGTTAATGTTAGAGTCATTATGGAGAATATATGTTAAAAAGTGTAAGTTTTAATATGCCCCATCGAATTGCAATGTGAAAAAGAGAGCCAGAAATGTATTTTGACTAATCGCACTAAAAATATGGAGAAAGGATTATGAAAGGTATATGCATATCCATTGATGTTGAAAAATCTATTTATAAGTATTTTATTTAGTATTTTATAAATTTAAATCTATTTTTTTGATAAATTGCACTTAATATCGATATTCTCTCGACGATTTCTATAAGAAAAATTGCTAAGGTGTATGAAAAATAAGATTGGCTTGACTAAAGCATAGCTGATTACTTTATGATGAAGAAAAGATATATGTTGTGTTGTAAAGACTGTAAAGTAATTTCAGGAAAGAGCTTGACATCTCAACATCGCTTGATAAAGAAAAGAATGGTTCCCAATATCATGAGACTAGATGGTGGAATCATCAATTGAAGTAATCAAGATTCAAGGAGAAGATTTTAGTATATTTATCTTGGGATCATGACAGAAGAGTGAATGAGATGCAGGAGATGGTAGCATATTGTATCCGAAGGGTAACCAAAGAGATGTTAGGCAAGTCTAAGGGAGGAGTTCTAAGACAAAAGGAGGATTGGTGTTGGAGTGAAGGAGTGCAAGAGAAGCTTAAAATTAAAAAATATTGCTTCAAAGCTATGTATAAGGATAGAACAAAGGAAACAGTTGTAAACTACAAAATAACGAAGAAAGAAGAACAGAAGGGTGTAAGTAAAGCTAAGTTAAAAGCTTATGAAATTTTTGTACATATATATTGACTTTAAGGAGAACGAGAAGGATATATTCAGATTGGCCAAAGCAAGAGATACAAAGACCAAAGATCGTTCTCAAATCAGATGTATTATGGATCAGTAATTTGAACATGTGCTTGTTACTCATAAGGATATATGGACTAGATCGAAGCAATATTTCCATAAGTTTTCATCGGAGAAAGGAACAAAGAGATCACTTTGGGATATCTAGTAGTGGAAGTTACTCCAATCGAGCAAGTTATAAATGATTAAAAAGTAAGAAAGTAGAGGAGACTTTGAAGAACATGGAACATAAGAAAGGTATAGGGCACGATGACATTCCTATAGAAGTATGGAGAATTATAGGCGAATGTTGTCTAACTTGACACACAAATTTATTCAATGTTATTTGTCAAAGCAAGTAAATCCCTGAAGCATGGAGGAGAAGCATTGTGATGCATCTTTATAAAAATAAAAGAGACATTCAAAACTTTTCAAATTACAGAGGTATTAAATTGATAAGTCATACTATGAAATTTTGGAAACATGTGATAGAAAGAAGGTTGAGATAAGTTTTCAAAGAGATTGAAATCCAATTTGGATTCATGCAAGTCATTCAACTATAGAAGCTAAAAGAAATAACCTTCATGTGATTTTTATTGATTAGGAGATGTCTTATGATTTAGTCCCACATGAGATATTATGGAGAGTTTTAGAGAAGAGACAAGTACATATCCTATACAATAACCTTATAAAGGATATGTATGATGAGACTTCACCTTTTGTAGGGATCCAGCTTGGGAAAACTAACTTTTTTGACTTCAGCATTAATCTGCATCAAGGTTCAGATCTGAATTCATTTATTTTTACTTTAATGATGGATGAGTATACTAGTCACATTCACGATGAGATACCTTGATATATGTTGTTCGTCGACTATATTGTGCTCATTGATGATACTAGAGATGGAGTAAATGAGAAGCTTGATATTTGGAGACATGTCTTAGAGACTAAAAGATTCATATAAGTAGAGATAAGACTGAATATATTGAGTGCACATTTGATGGAAGCAGTGGTAGAGGAATCGAGGTGAAGCTTAGAGACACTAATATTCAAAAGAAAAATTCTTTTAAATACTTGAGATCTATTTTGCAACATGATAGGGTAATTAATGAAGATGTTACTCATATAATAAATGCAGATTGATTAAAGTAGAGAGGAGCCTTCCAACTATTCTATGTGATAAGAGAGCTCTTTGAAAATCAAAGGAAAGCATTACAAAGCAGTTGTGAAACCTACTATACTCTATAGATCTAGATGTTGGCCTGTGAACCATAGACGTTTGTACATAATGACAATAACAAAAATAAAAATGCTAAGGTAGATGTATGGTCATATACGGAAAAATCGAATTCTGAATGATGAAAGTGTAAATCTTGTAAACGATAAGATGATAGAAATTTGCTTAAGATGGTTTGGCCATTTGTAAAGGTTGTTAGTTGATGCACCAATTAGAAGATATGAGATTTGAGATGTTGAGCCAGTAAAGAGAGGGAGAGGAAAGCCCAGAAGGTGTTCAAATGAGACTATACGACGGGATCTTACTTATTTGGATCTAAGTCCGAGAATGTCCCAAGATAGATTTAAATGGAGGCAAAGAACCCATTTAACCAACCCCACTTAACGTGGGAAAAGTCTTTGTCGTTGTAGTTGTTGTTGTTGTGTGTATGATAACAAGATGTTTAGTTTTTATATTCCAAAAAAAATTGAAAGTTGGCTTCTTCTATGGCCAAATCATCATCATAAGTCGTAAGGGTTGTTCGGTAGGAAATCCAGATTCGGTTGGAGTAAGCTTTGTTTGGATGGTTAGTAAGATAGATAAACTTTGTGTGAATAATAGATGTTTGGATGGTTGGGGAAATTGTGATGGTAAATGTGGTGTGATATATTATACTCTATGAGTAGTAAAAGTGAGATCCAATGCAAAAATTCCAACCCTAAAATTGAGAAATAGTTGTTAGTTCCATATAGAGAGTAAACTTTAGACTATATGGTTTATCCTCAAATAAAGCGGTTAAGTAGTTTGGAGGAAATAAGACTAACCATAGTTTAAAAATCAGATCAAATCGATCGATTCCATGTAATTAATTTTTTTTAAAAAAGAAAATAATAACATGGTTCCACCGATGGTCGGACCGGATTGACCTAAATTGATTCAGTTTTGACGGTTTGGTAAATTTTCAAAAAATAAGGGTTTAAATAAGTAAATAATAAGGTTTTTATCACTAGTGCCTTTCTTAACTTCTGCAGTATCAGTTATGTCCCTCTATTTTTTGGAATATCATTTGTGCCCCTACCTTCTTAGAGTAGTTTTCTAGAAGCAAATATACGTAAATGATTACAATATAGTATTCATAGTAGATTGTTACTCAAAATAGACAATGATGTTATTCTATTGTAATATTTGAAATTTTAGACTGTTATTTCATTGATATATACATAGATATTTATCTATATGTATCCGATTTTATCGGTTAAAAACTCGGTTTGACCGATCAGATCAATAAATTAAGCTCGATTCGATTTTTTCTGAGTTGATAGGAGTGTCATCGGTCCAACTGATATAGACTGACGATCCGACTCAGTTAAACCGAATTAAAAACCGGCCAGTTGAACGTGCGATAGGATTTTTTAAAACGTTGAAACTAACAACTCCAGTCGTTGTTACATCAGAAGATTCGAATGCTTTGCCCATTTCAGTGTGAATGCATTTACCCTATAAATTGAGGTTGACATTGACCAGATGAAATGAATGTAGATTTTTAATCAGCCCACCCAGGGAAGCTATAATAATATTATTATTATTATTATTATCAGAAAGATGGACAAAAAGACAAAACACATACATAATTAATCTTCCAATAAATAGAGTATAAAGACGACGACTGCACAAGTGGTTAGCGCATCACCACTCTATGTCATGGGCCATGCATACTTCGCAGCCTGCGCATCAGAATGCCACGGCGGTCCGTTGTATATGGTTGGGATATTTTAGCTCCATGGGGTCTACTTCCTGTTGTCCAAATTGCATGATGCTACCCAGTTCTTTCCTTTATTTATTTCTGATTTTCTTCTAAGGCCAGCAGCTGCGAAGATGAAGTCAGAGGCGGAGAAAGGGACCGGGTCGGAGTGGCACAGCCGCGAATAATATTACGTGGGCCCATTCCCATCCAGGGAGAGAAAATTCCCATGTCATATATTAAAAATTATATCCCCATCTCGTCCCCACCTCCACCGCCCCCTCACCTTCACCTGAAGGTTATACCTCGGTCAACAAAACCCTGTGCGTGACATATATCTGTACGCAGTAATAAAATTTTCAACAAGGACTGGCTGACTCAACCAGATAACCTTTTCTAAGCTATCCAAGTGCGATTGGAAACTTTCTAGTACTAAAATTGACGAATCAGAGCAGTCCCGTGGCCGGAACTCTTTCGATTTATTTCCTAAAAAGAGGAGAATGGTTGGTGGGTCACAACACAATTATTGAATGCATCGAGGATAAGAACAACTTCGATTTCCGACCGGTTGAAAATGCCATGACGTCCTATGCCACCAGCTCTGATCTGGATATGCTAGATACGAACCAATTACATCAGATTTTTTTTCAATTTGCTTCTACATAAGAAATCATCTGGATGGGTTGTTGAGAATGAAACCGATCAAACAATAGACAAACTAAACGTCAATCAAGCAAGAACACCACGCACAATCGCAAATCACGTTGATTTATTGCTTACTTCACTTGCTCATACAAATATCTCTTTCCTTGAATCCAAAATAAAAAGTCGCATTATCCTAAGAAAAAGAAACCTTTCATTTACATTAGATGAAAATAAAAAAATACTTTAGTTCTTCCAAGGGGCAAAATATAATGATGAAAATCTACGGAAGTATTTCTCAAAAAATAAAAAAATAGGGTATGAGGAGCCAAGTTAGTTCTTCCAAGGGGCAGCCCCATTGTACCGATTATATATATATATATATATATATATATATATATATATATATATATATATATATGGAGTATGATCCCTGGGTGTAGCTAACTTACATGCTCCCCACCTCTTTTCCCCTATATTTTTTTTATTTTTTTAAATGAAACCTATTGGAATTTAGATCACAGTATGCCATCAAGGTGTCATTAAAAATTTGACTTGATTCGAGACTTGTATCCCCTCCATCAAGATTTTCAAATTTTAACGGTCTCAGAATTGCTGAATTGACCCCCTTCAAATGGAGGGCATGGGAGTCTTTATTTCTAATGAAATTTGAATGACGTGTTAGAGAGACATAGTGATGAATATACATATTTTCATTTTCCAAAAAAAATGAGGGAAAATAGGGGTGGGAGTAGCCAATTGGCTACACCCAGTGTGTACTATGATTTTTATCCAATGGATCATGTGCCATTAGGGATGAGATGAGCATGTGTTTTCATCCTCCAAATCTTAATCCAATGATCCTATTTTGTCTCGTCCATTCCTTTTTTAGCGTTAATCATATAACTATAACAAACTCCCTCCAATTTGTCCTTGTGATTGGCTTCCTTTTTTGATTCATAATACATCTAATATACATTACACCGTATTTATTTCTGAAATTTCCAAGATCATCTCAGTCTTCTTTTTGTTGTGAAATCTCTAGATCTCCAGCAATGAAAAAATATCATCTTTGAGTTCTACAAGTTTATTATGTTTCTTTTATGCATGCATATTATTTTAGAAGGAGTTTTCCAACGTAAGGATGTGGGTGTTCATATCGTGTTATTAGAGCAAAAGCTCTTATTTGTTGCCATTTTGATTTTGTATTCATATCATGTTCTTATATGCGAAAGTTACTATATGAAATAGAGTAGTATTCTTAATCCATAATTTTAAACAACTTGTAAATTTGGTTTTATTTATTTATTTTTTACTTATTTCAGTTTCTAAAAAATCTATTTTTTTACTATAATCTATTCAAGTATTACTAACAATGTGAACTTTCTTAGTTACTAGTGTATTTAATTTATTTACTTATAATATGCTTTATGTTATTGTTACTAATATAAAAACTTATTAATAAAGTATTTTTTGAAAAATATTTATAGTTAATAATGCATTTTTTACTTAACAAAGCCTTATAGTTTACTATTGATTACAGAACTCTTACATACCATGTGTTTTGATGAATCCATGATTCTCACTCTTTATTCTTTTATTTTACTTTTTTTTGACAAAACATCATGTGAATACATGTAAATTCAATAACTTAACAATTTGCATGCCTTTGTTAATATTGTGTAATTAGCATGATTTGGCGAAATAAAAGAATAAAGGAAAAGAAAAAGAATAATGTATTTAGAATAAATACATAGTAACCTGAATCCCGAGAGAAGGGCAAGACTTGACATGATCGCAAAACAAAATAAATAGAGAGAGGTGGGGTCTACTATGTATTATATATATTACCTAAACTTGTAAATATTATTTATCTATTTATTTATAAAAACCAATTTATTTTCTTACACCTGTGTCTATAGATCCAATAATATTATAAAAAGTAAATAAAAATAAGAAAAAAATAAAAAGAAAACCATCAAGCTATTGTATAAAATACACATGTATATATTGCATTCTCCATTTATTATACACCATTAATAATGTGCAAAAATAAAATAAAAATTATTTTTACTACTAAAAATATGTTGTAAATAAAAATTTATAAAATAAAAATATTTATATAAAAATAATATAAAAATATGTGTACATAACATATAGGTTTACTATACATGTATATAACACTATATACTGCATATACCTTATTTTATTTTTCATAAAAATAATTAAAAATCATATAAAATAGTTTGAAAGATAACAAAAACTTTTATTTTATACACTTTTTATTTTAAAACTATTTACTATTTTTATTGAATTTTCTTATATTTTGTAAATTTTGATTTTCCTATTGGTCTAGTTGGGATCGTTGACCTCGGTCAACGTCCCCTTCCAGCCCGGATCGAGCAGACCCCTCTTGTCGGAGTCTCTTCTCTGATTTTTCTCGTATGCTTTATGTTATTGTTACTAATATAAAAACTTATTAATAAAGTATTTTTTGAAAAAATATTTATAGTTAATAATGCATTTTTTACTTAACAAAGCCTTATAGTTTACTATTGATTACAGAACTCTTACATACCATGTGTTTTGATGAATCCATGATTCTCACTCTTTATTCTTTTATTTTACTTTTTTTGACAAAACATCATGTGAATACATGTAAATTCAATAACTTAACAATTTGCATGCCTTTGTTAATATTGTGTAATTAGCATGATTTGGCGAAATAAAAGAATAAAGGAAAAGAAAAAGAATAATGTATTTAGAATAAATACATAGTGACCCGAATCCAAGAGAAGGGAAAGACTTGACATGATCGCAAAACAAAATAAATAGAGAGAGGTGGGGTCTACTATGTATTCTATGTATTACCTAAACTTGTAAATATTATTTATCTATTTATTTATAAAAACCAAATTATTTTCTTACACCTGTGTATATAGATCCAATAATATTATAAAAAGTAAATAAAAATAAGAAAAAAATAAAAAGAAAACCATCAAGCTATTGTATAAAATACACATGTATATATTGCATTCTCCATTTATTATACACCATTAATAATGTGCAAAAATAAAATAAAAATTATTTTTACTACTAAAAATATGTTGTAAATAAAAATTTATAAAATAAAAATATTTATATAAAAATAATATAAAAATATGTGTACATAACATATAGGTTTACTATACATGTATATAACACTATATACTGCATATACCTTATTTTATTTTTCATAAAAATAATTAAAAATCATATAAAATAGTTTGAAAGATAACAAAAACTTTTATTTTATACACTTTTTATTTTAAAACTATTTACTATTTTTATTGAATTTTCTTGTATTTTGTAAATTTTGATTTTCCTATTGGTCTAGTTGGGATCGTTGACCTCGGTCAACGTCCCCTTCCAGCCCGGATCGAGCAGACCCCTCTTGTCGGAGTCTCTTCTCTGCTTTTTCTCGCCCAACTCCAGCCTCCTATTGCCTTGATATTTGGACCTGAGAATCCTCGTACATCTGAGATTCTCAAGGATCCCTAGGATCACCCATATCCTCTTAGGGTTGTGTGTCTCCTGTCGATCTTTCCAGACTCTTTGGGAACCCTATAAAATCTCTCTTGAACTCCGCCAGCCCTTCAGATCGTTCCTCGCCACCCTTTTGACCCCTAGCCACCTCCAGCTGGGTGATAGCTGCCTGGAGTGACCTCGAAGCTCAGATTAGTGTTGAATCGATGCAGCTCAATCTACATGGCAAAGCTCAGTCGCGTTTAGCCTCCTTAGCTAATCACAGCTCGGTTGAGGCCATCATCTCGATGCTCACCTTCGCCTTAAGCTCAGGAGCTCCTCCGAATCTTCAGGTACCACTTGCACCCACCTGACGAATCCGAAATCCGTTGTGTTAAAGATGTGTATTTATCATTCGTGTTAAAATGATTTGTCGTTTGCGCGTTGTAGGAGGCAATCGGAATCGATCAAGAAAATAACCACGAATATTTAATCAATTTTTAATCAAGTGGTTTTATGTTTATTTTACTTGGGCAAGTCCCAAGGTTGAACACAAGGAGGCAAAGGAACAACCTAGAATTATGTCTACCAAAATTCATGTGCGGTTTTCAAGGTAGTATTTTTTTGGAATTTTAAATGCAATACATGATGCAAAATGCAATTTTGGCCTATTTTAGGGACTAAAATGTGAATTATGCTCAAACAATGTCCGAAAAATATGAAACTTGGCTACGATGCAAAATATGATGAAATGAATGCACTGTAATTTTTTTGGAATTTTTGGATGCAATATGAAATTTTTATGAATTTTTAAATGCAAACAAAATAAATTTCAATATTTAATTATAATAAATATTAAACCTAATTATTTTCAAGGAATAAAATTATCTAAGATCTATCACTAGTAATGGATCTTAGAAAAATCCTAAAACACAAAATGTGAGATCTAATACCTTCTAAAAATCACATATCGAAATATACAAAATGATTTTTACAGAGCAAACTATGCATGCAAATGTAATTCTTTCATAATTCTTTTTGAACACAATGTCAGGCACAATTAATTCTACACTACGAGATTTTTCGAGAATTTTTAAAGCAACGATTAATAAAATATAAATTTGAGAGCACAAACTGGGCAAATTACACAATTTTCCATAGAATAATTAATTATTAATTAACCATCAATCACAAAAATGTCCACAATATGTCAAAATGTAGAGAATTAATTGAGAAACATCATGTTATTTTTGGATAAATAAAATAAAGTCATGTAGAGGTCTAAAAGTAATGGGGAACACAGGGGTATAACTGCATTAAATAAATAAATATAATGCAGGGGGCCTATGTTTAATTACCAAAAATTAGGGGACGAATTCTGCAAAATGTCCAGAGGGGCACGTGCGTGGCACGTTCCCTCTGGATGTGGGCTGATGTGCAAATGAAGGGACCTTCGGGGGTTCTTTAGCAAAACTTCCACAAAGTCACGTGCGAGGCACGTGACTTCTGGAATGGACTTTTTGTGCAATTCGGAGGTGCTCCAGGGACTTTGGTAAAAGAAGTCCCCTCTCCTCACGTGCTCCTCATGTGAGGAGAGGGTCTCGGGTGGATCCCGAAGTGCGGTGAATCGGAGGAGAGCAGTGGAGGGCCGGTGGAAGCCCCTGGCAGTTGGCGGTCGTGGGAGTGCTTCCCGGCAGAGCGATTGGAGCTGGAAGCTCCTGGCGTTGAAGTTGAGGTCGGAGAAGGCGACGACGGAGTTGGTGAAGCTCGAAGCTTCTGGAGGTGTTGAACGACGAAGGCGAAGTCGGAGGAGAGTCGTGGCGGAGAAGAATCGTTGGTTGTCGTGATCGGGGCGAAGTCGTTGCTGGCGTTGACGAAGATGACGGCGAAGGTGGAATCTCTGGAGCTTGCGTCAGAGTCGATTGAAGATGATGCGTTGTTGCTTAACGTCAAGGCGGAGATGGATACGGAGGGTATCGATACAAGGGAGATGATGATGAAAGAGAGAGATCGAGAGAGAGGTCGGAGATGAAAGATGGAGAGAAGCGGAGGAGGGTACCAGAAGGAAGGGGGCTCGACGGCGATGTACGGCCGGAGTTGGAGCAGTTGCGGAGCGCAAGGGCTGCAACGAGGTTGAGGGGACCTTGGATCACACCGAGGTGTTGGCTATCACGACCTGAACTGATAAACGGCGGATGGTCTCTGGTCGGGGCGGTGCATAGGCTTAAATAGGTCAAGGAGTCGCTGGCGATGGATGGGGAGTTATTGGGGATTTGGAGATTCGACGGGTGTTTGATTGGGATGTGGATCGGAGAGGGATTCGAGGCGAGGCGGTGATCGATTGGCGGTGGCGAAAATAGCGGGGCAGCGGTGAAATTATCGGAGAAGGCGGAGCTGATGAATTGGGAAAGGTGTCCAGGAGGAAGATGAGGTCGGGGCCGTCCGATCGGCCGAGATCGGACGGCCCAGATGAGGATACATGGCAAGCTGGGGGGACTGAATGAGGAAGCACGTGCATGACACGTGCTTGGGAGACACGTGCTTTGCACGTGCGTCTTTATATATGTATATATATAATAATAAAAACGAATATATAAATATGCGAAAAATGGCTGACACGTGGCGGCTCCAGGAACTGTCACGTGTCAGCACCACAAAAATCCGCAAATAAATACTTTGAAAAATCAATAATAAATAGCAAATGGTCTCGGATAAAGAATGTTTCTTCACGAAAATTGCTCGTCTCGATGAGATCTAAAATTTTCATGAAGAATCAAAACCAAAATCGATCAATTGCAAAAAGTGATATTTTTGTGGTATCCCATGTACATAGAATACCTTGATTTTTGGGTTTTATAATTTTTATGTCATTTTTAAACTAGATATAAATCCGAAGAAATATGGTAAAATCAGAGGTAAATATTTACGTATTAATCTAATTTTTTGGATTTTTATTAATTGATAAAATATGTACATAAAATATCAGGTTAAAAATCGCTAAAAATACAAAATTTACAAAAGAGGCCCAAAAACCCAACTTTCACATATGAGCTCCGAATCACTTGAACTTGATCTTGTTTTGAAGGTAATTGAATGCACATTAGTTTAAAAGTGAGTAGGATTAAAAGGACACATGGAGAAGATATGGGGTTTTTAGTCCGGAAATCCTGAAACTAGGGTTTGGATTTTTGGTCCACTTATTTGGGTTAGTTATTTTTTTTATTTTTCATTTATTCTTTTAGTGATTTGTACACAGTGGAAGTGGTTTTGGGCCATTCGGAGTTAGCATGAATAAGTTAAAAATCGGGGAAGTTAGGCTATTTACAGGTCAATTTTGGCTTGGATTTTTGGCTTCTTATTTTGTGAAGAAATTAGTGCTAAAATGCAATTCTTATGAAAACATGCATGAATGCTAATTATGCAGAATAGATGCAGATATGTTGTTGATTTTGAAGGATCTGAGCTTAATAAATGAGATTTAGAGTGATGAATCTGAGATTCATCACCACCGTAGTTCCATCTTCGATCTGACTTTTACATTTCACACTGTTGTCGGTTCCCCTGCTCTGTCCAGCTGGTCGGAGCCTTGTTTTACACACCTATCCGCTCCGATCGACACTCCCCATTTTCCCACGTACTTTGATCACCCTGAGTCTCGACCATCGGGTCGAGATTAGGCCCAGGTCCCCTTTCCCTGCCTATGCCTGAGACCGAGCACCACTCCACCACTGCTTCTTTTGCTTTTTCTGCACAGTAACCCCGACTGAAGCTCGATCTTCAAGCCTTGAGTATATCCTACACGTCTGAAGAAATTCAAGAGCCATTTGGAGCATTCCCCGCTCAGGCGAAGCAACACCTTGACGCCTACCTTCGTTTCATCCATCTGCCAGCCATCCACTTCATCGGACCCGACCATTCGACGTGCAACGCCTCCACAATTGTGCTGGATGCCTTGGTCTTCTCATCGGTGGGTCGTATCTCTGGCATCGCTCTGACGAAGTTCACTTGGGAGGAGTTCGTCCAACATCCTTTCATGTCGTCTGATCTGGCGTGTCTTGCATGTTCTGATCCGAGCCACACGTCATTCCCTTCTGTCAGAACTGTCAGATGCGCTCAATAACGATCGATCTTGAACTTACCTCTGCACCACGCTCCTATGCCGACAGATCCCTTTGTCAGGGAATATCAACGTCGTTCACCTTCGCCCTCTCGTGCGAGCACCACGTGTCCTCAGGGTATTTTCACTTTTTATTATGCACGTTTCAATATTTCACTTTTAGTCCAGTAAATAAAGTTATTGTTTAAGATATTTTGCAGTTTGGACCTCGTGTTTTTAGATATTTGCATTTTAGTCCCTCTCCATTTGTAGCACGTGCTTGTTCACGTGAGCTTTGGGATATTTGTGTTTTATGCCTTACGTTTTTCTACTGTTAATGAATGGTGGCATGTTTTTAAAAATTACATATATATACCCTTGTACATTGAATATTAAGTATATGTGTGTATTGATTGGGACTTTTGCAGATCAGACCCTAAGCTTTTAAGTTGTATTATCCGTGAGGTCCATAAACTTGAAATATTTACAAAAAGGTCCTTGTGAATTGTGCCTAATAACATGTTATATTTTGGACTTAATAAATAGTATATTAATTCGAAAAATTATCTAGAAATTACCATTAACTCTTGCTGGTGTGTAATATTTATTGTGATTTTATTGGATTGATTTATCGCATTTTCTATTTTTAAATTCAAAAACCATTAAAAACATCCTTGTTCCCTAATAAAAACATAAAAATCTAAAAAATGTTTTAAAATTTTATAAGAATTCATGTGTGTGCCTTTTTATGTGTTTTACTTCCAATATTAATTTTGTTTGAAAATTCACTCTAAAAACAGAAAAATTATAAAACAACCAAAATCTTATAAAAATCATATAAAATCCAAGCAAATCCATAAATGGCAATCTCAGCTTTCTTTTGTAGCTTTTAACATCTATTTTATCATAAAATTGTAGTCCAGGACCTTGGGATAATTAAATTATTTTTAAGTTGTAATTTAGTCCTGGCTGTACACTGTTTGGCATTTTGAGCGCTGTTTGATTTTTATAAAATCGTAAAAATAACAGGAAAACTTATACAAATTACCAAAAATATTTCAAAACATATAAAATCTAAAAACATTTTCTCTGTAATTTTCTGAGTATTTTTAGCTATTTTAAAAATACAGAAAGAGTGTTGCGTGTGTATTTTATCTTGTGTGTTTGCTTGCCTTTATCCAAAAATTAAAAACCACTAAAAATTGTTTTATTTTTGAAATTTTACTACTTCGTACCTTTGTTTTGCTCCTTGTGTTTGACCCTGGTGGCTATGCAAGGTAAATAAAATAATGAACTGCTTACATGTGTTGATTGCTTGATTTTTCTCTGAGTGGTTTAATTCTTCTCGATTGAGCCTAACTGATTGATTGGGATCGCAAGGACCTTGTATTTTACCTGATACTTAACCCTGGTTGATCGGTTGTTCATTAGCATGGCGCCGTTGCCGGGGAGCACGGCTTAGTAGGCATTTTTTACTTTTGTTCATTCTTGTCTCTTTTGCTATAACTATTTTCTGACACTCGTCTGTTTTTCTTTTTGTGTGTGGAACCGCTCGAGGATGCTTCAGTTTTCTTTTGGAGGAGACCGCACCTGAGGAGGAGCAGAGAAAAGTAGTTTTATTAGATAAATTAGTTTACTTTTGTAGAATCACATTTGAATATTGTAATAATTATGGACTTAGATACTTGTTTGGACACTTAGACTTCGGGGTCTGTTTCACCGAGTGTCGGTGCACCGGGGGACTTCATCGCAGTTTTTATGGTTTTATTTTGATCACCTTTTCTTTATATTTGACTGACGAGGATTTATCCCCTAGACTTAGGATTTTTGTTGATTGTGATGTAATTAGCTAAGGCCACACACCCAATTGCTTATCTGTTCCTATAGATCATAAATGGACTTAGCTAAAATAAATTTAAAAAAGTTAGTCTGATTGGATATTAGATCATGAGTCGTGAGGAGTGATAACTCGTATATATGGTGTATATACTTTAGCCATAACTCGTACTTTCGTATTTTCTTAATAATTATGGCTAATAGACACAAAAAATTCATTAAAAACCTTAATAAAAGATGTGATTCTTCCTCAAATTCTTCTTGTATTTACTGATTAATAAATCAGTTGAAAATATTTTTTGATAAATGTTTGAAAATAGTTTGAAAATCTTTGTGAAAAAACTTTTGAAAACTATTTGGAAAATATTTTGTTACATGTTTTCAACCTTTGTAAAAACATTTTGATTGTAAAATTATTTTCATGGTGTGAAATAAAATGTTTGAAAAATGATTTGTAAATAGTTTGAAAAATGGTTGCAAAAAAATATTTGAAAAAACTATATATATTGTTTGGAAAACTTTTGCAAAATGATTTTTTAATGTGTGTACATGTTTGTAAAAATGATTGTAAAAATTATCTTGGACTAGAGTTTTCTAAATTGCGTGAAACACCCTTGTCAAATAAGTTTGAGGAATACTTACATCTCACCTAAAATTCTCTATGTATATACCTATAAAATTGACCACTTACCCTTGTAAATTCTTAAAATCTACTTCTTGTAAATATAAGATGCATCCCCATGTAAATATTTGTACCTAGATTTTAGCCAAAAACTTTTGTTTTAAAAAATCCCAAAAACATTTGCAAAAATAAGAATACCAAAAACATTTAAAAAATCTCTTTGAAAAATCTAAAAAAATGCATAAATAGTCCAAAATCTTTGAAAATTGCATCACAAAAATATTTTATGCATAGCATTCGCATCTTGCGGATTGAGTTTGATGGTTGAACAAGTCTAAGTAAAATCCGAATATTGGAGCTTGGTTGGACCTTAAAATCTACCTAATTAAGAGGAACCTTATAGGAATTGGAATTGAGGTACTTCAGGTCTAGTTGACTTAATTCTTTGAGGATCATGAGACTTGGTTCAATGGATTCTTGATTGCCTAAGTAGAGTATTTCGGAGCACACGCACGACTCTTGTTGATAATGACCTAACTTGGACACCTGCACCTTTCACTTGGCTCAACTCAGTTGGAGTGGTGAGGGGGTTGGATTTGCCGGTATGAGACGCACATAGGTGGAAACACTTGTCCTCCTCTAGGGAGGGAAGTGTACCCCAACCCATCTGGTGATGATGAGTTTTGAGGACAGGAGACTGTGGATTGCAATAAAGCTTCAAAAGAGGGATATTCTACTGACTCAAGAGGAAAAACTTCCTATGTAAATGCTGTTGTATATAGTATTCAAAAAAACAAAAACAAAAAGCAAAAAGCAAAAACTCCAAAAAAATGGACAGGCTTGTACAAAAATAAAAATGCCTGCAGGAGTGTATATGGTGTATAGTCAATAAGCAAGCTTGGGCCTCAAATTTAAATCATATGAGCCTGCAGCTGGATGACTTGACTACACTGATCTTGCATCCTAGGATAGGTAGCTATACTGGCTATCGTCCATTCTTCTCTTCAGCCCCTCCTCTTGAGCTGGTTGCCACTTGAACTTAGAAGGGAATACCCCGCTCCTCGAGGAATGAGTTGTTGGATTAGAGAATCACTGGGTTGTCGTACTGGAGAAAGTCTCTTTGCCATTTCAGTTGGGGACATCCACCATCACTTACACTGTACGAGTCAGATTGATAGTCATAAGGGTTTGCGTATGAGTTGAAGTATTCTGACCTGGTTATTGAGGAGACTTGAGCAGAGTTTTGGGATTCTCGAAGGCTGTTGGATTTCAAATCCGGTTCTCATTAAGGTTCCACAAGTACTAAAATTCCAAAGGTCTGACTTAAGCTCCAAACTTTGATTTTGTGAAGACAAGTTTGATAGTTAAACCTAATCCAATTTTCTTCTTTTTCTTTTCTTTGATTTTCTTTTCTGCACTTATTGCATAAGTGCTTGCTAGGGACTAGCAAAGGCAAGTACAGGGGGATGATGAATCTACGTTTCATCATCTTTATTCTATTATTTTGGCCTTAAAAACTCTAGTAAATGCGTGTAAATAGGCTTAAGTTAGGCTTTTTATCATCCATTCATCATTGTCTAAATAGTGTATAAAATGCGGTTTTTAAAGACAAAATTATAGAATAAAGAAAAGAAAATAAAAAAGATAAAATATTCTAAATATTTTATGACCCGAAATCCCGAGACCTAGGCATCTCGATGTCTAGGTCGACAAAGAATAAAGTCGGGGGAGATAAGGGCCAGAATCTAATAAAATTCCTTTATTTAATTCATTTTTTATTCATTTTGGGACCTATTTTTAGTTCCACTTTTTATACTTCAAATAAAGAAACTTTATACATGAAAGTTGTACATAATTAAATAAAGAAAAATAAAAAATTAATTTCATATAAAAATAATGTACAGATCAAAAGTTATGATATGAATAAGATTCCAAATCCCAACTTCTCAGACCTGTATCTCTCAAATAAACCCTCGAAATGTATCAAAATCACCTTTAATTGTATATAATTTTCAATAATCTATTTAATGAAGGTGGTTTCGTATTTTTCAGAGTTAAGGTTTGAAAGTTGAGTTTTGGACCCCTATTGTACTGATTAAAATACTCATTTTATTTATTATTCATTATTTTTATTATCTCATATTTTTATTATTTTGTAAATATTATATATGTACATATTAAAAGTGGAATAAAATAATAAATAAAACATTACAAGTAAAATTCTTGTATAAAATACATCGATGAATTACCAATGTATTGTGTTAAAACCACGTTTTTGGTCGTTTTCGCCAATTTTTGGAGGACACATCTTGCATCTTTTTACAATGCGGTCTTCTTGACTTTTTCTTTCCTTACATCCACCATAGACGCCCAAGATATATCTTGAGCATTGGATCATTGATTCGTCATATTTTCTTCGATCTTTGGAGCATGTTCATCATGTTGTCTGACCCCCCCCTCTGCTATGCGTCAGAACACTGGTTTTTGCCCATATTCTCGAATTTGTATAGGCCGATTCTTTCGCCAAATCTCTGGGATTCCTTCTTAACTTTTTCTCCCCATACATCTATCATACACGCCCAATCATTATAGCTAGGGTTGAGTTGTCGATTCTCTAGATACACACCGATCTTCGTGCCACCCCATCAACTCTCTAACCAGCCTCTGCCACTCCTGTCAGAACCTTGTTTTTTGTCCGTTTTCTCGGATTTTTAAAGGCCGGTCCTTTCACCCAATCGCTATGCTTCCTTCATGACCTTTTCACCTTGAAGTAGACTCATACACGCCCAGAGGTTTCTTGGAGGATTGGGTCAACGATTTGCTCGATCTCCATCGTTCTTAGGAGCCGCCCACCTCACATGTACAAAAAACCCCATAGTCCTCCCATTCATTTTTTGAACCCTCTTGGACCCATTTTGGCCACCCTTCATGGAGCTCAAGATAGAGTGAAGTGACAGTGAGCTCTCCAGCTCCTCGGAGGCGCGGCTAGCGAGTCGAAGGGCGCCTCCACCCCCACCTCCGGTCACTGACCGTCGAGGTTCTACCTTCCTCGTTTCTAGGACAGTCGAGGTCATTTTTACTTGTTTTCTTTCTCTTTAATCACTTGTAGATCATAGATTTATTCTAGCATTTTGTTTACTTGCTTTTTAGTCACTTAATCACCCAGTTCACCCCTCGACGGAGCAAGCTCCGACGAGCTTCCAACCCATCATTTTAACTTTCATTCACCCTCCTCGACGCGGCTCACATCTCACCGTCGCCATCCTCCGCTATTCTACGTATCCTCATACACAACCCCCTCCATCTTCGGTCACATATGGTGGTCGGAGCACATCCTTCTTCCCTCACCAAATCGAAGGAAAATCCATTCATATCCCATTTTTGTGTACCTAACATCTTGGCCGAGTTTTGTACTCGAGCCCTTCTACTAATTGCAGGTACATCAGAGCACTTTCACGTACATCCCCTTATTGTCCAAGAGCTGCTTGACGCCACCTGTATTAGTGAGACATTTTGCAATCACATCCCCTCGTTTTTGGCATATTTTGGAAAGTTTTCGAGTATCTTTTTAACTGCAGTTTCGTTCTTATATTTTCATCTGTACCCCTTCACTTAAACACTCATAAGTCATTCATCTGAACTCTGTTTTCTATGAAATCTTTTTTGTTAGAAAGCTGCTTTAAAGTTCTACATCATATCCAGATTTCAAAATTTTCTGGTGTACGATCTATTTATGGAGAATTTATGAATTCAACGTACTGATTTGGTTTGTTTTGTTGATAACGCTTTAAATACTCAAAATCACTTGCTCATTTTTGGATATGTTGTAGGAATTAGTATGGCCAAATTTGTATTCAAATTTCAACAAAAGATATTGCGATTTGTGTCCTGTAGAATTTCTACAATATTGTGAGCGATTGATTTATTTTTGGAGCATCGCTTATCTATTTGAAAATCTAAAAATATATCCGTATGCCCCTAAGTTTGTTCTACAATTAGAGATTTTTGTTGTATTTTTATATTTTTGTTTGGGTACTCAAAAAAATCAAAAAACCATTTCTACCTTCATGTAGTCTTTTATTTCTAATATATTCATTACCTTTTTGAAAAATTCCAAAAAATTATATTCTGTTTGTTTATGTGTGTTTTAACTTCAGATCAAAAATCATTAAAAATTTCAAAAGAAAACCCCTAAAAAAGTAAAACATCAAAAATCTTCATAAAATCTTAAAAATTCCAAAAAATCCTAAAAATACAATTTCAGTTTTTGAATTTTCCCTATTTTATTATATTTATTTTAAAATTAATTTGAGGAAGTTTTGGTTCTGTTTGATATTTTTTTATCCTTATTTTAAATTCGGCCAGTAAGTTTGTTCACTATTTTTGAGTATTTTTTATTTTAAAAATACAAAAAAATTGGAAAAATTTGTAAAAATCACAAAATCAGTAGAAAACTATAAAAAGCACAAAAACATTTTATTTCCTGAATTTTGATATTTTTGCCTCTTTTTATCTCTCTCATCTCTCTTGTATATATATCATATATAGCTTTGTCTTTGTTAAAAGAAAAAATATAAAAATATAAAATATAACAAGAAAATACAAAATCAATAAATTAGAAATCAAAATATAAAAATATAAAACCAAAAATTAAATAAAAAATATAAAGTTCAAAACCCACAAAAAATAGCATTTGCATAGACATTTGATCACTTTCAGTCTCGAGCATTTATCTTACTGATCTATCCTGCTTGTTCCCTGTGTTCGACACTCTGCATTAGTTGCACTATACATATATTTTGTAGAGTTATAATAAATTTTAACTCCACATTTACTTTCATTACTTGATTTAATTGTCGTGGGTTAATTGTTGACTAATTGGGATTTCGTGAGTGGTCGCCACATCGACTTTGTCTCCTCCTTGTGTGAGACATATTTAGACCCTCGCAAAATCTGAGTTATCAAATAGCGTCATTGCCGGGGAGCAACAGCGTATAGATCATTATTTTGTGACTGATTGTGATTATTTGTCTACCATTATTGCTTCATTTATTTCCATTGTATTTGACTTACATTCTTGAGCTATCTGACCACCTTCTTTGTTGTCTTCGTCCGAGGTACTGCAGATCGAGGGAGGCGCTCCACCCTAGGTGCCTGTACACCCACGTGAAGGTGGCAGGAGATTTCTGACCTAGCATCAACGGAGGCAAGGAGGACTTGAGAAGACAGTCACATTCTGAGCAATTTTTGTGTTCATTTACTTGTGTAATTTTAGTGAGAGAGAGAGACTCTATTGTTGTAATAATACAGGTACTCAGGACTTGGACATTCGGGCCCAATTTCCAAGTGTTTGTACACTTGGGAGCTCACTGTGGTTTTCACGATTTTTCATCGCTTTTTTTTATTTTGTTTCTCGGTTTTGTTTTCCTTACTTTGTGTGATTGAGCCCTTAGCGTTAGGATTGCTTGCGATAGATTAAGGCCAAACACCTAATATATTTGCATCTGCCTATAGATTCGTTTGGACTTATTCAAATTTTGAATTGCTTCTCACTTAGTCTCGGAACCACCACGTCGCGAGAGTCCTCCATACAACACGTGCAGGACCCACTGTGGTGGGCACCGAGGAGACTTTAAGACCGGACACTTCGGTTCCATTCTAAGTCATTAGCATTGGTTCTTCACGCTAATAGCAATTTCTGAAACTTAGGGCGATTTCATCAGCTTGCATTTGCATATAGATAGGTTTCAATTCTGCTAAGCATCTTTGCATGTAGAGTGCTGGAGGCAAGGTGACTTAGGTGAGCATTTATGCTTTAGCATTCATCATCGTTTTTGCCGCTTGCATTGCTTTTCTGAATCTACCTCTGATTTTGATCGCCTAGGTGCTTAAAGGAATCGACTCCTCGATAGGCTCGTGCATTTCTTATAAAAAAATCCAAAAAAAGTGATAACAAATAAAATTGGGACTGTTAATATTACTTGACCCTAAAATCAACCAAAAAGAAAATCATTTGTCTTGGGGTGAGTAATCCCCTCATTGTCTTCGTTTTACATTGCTCGCACACACACTAAGGATTAGTGCCAAAATCCCAATTCAGCCCCCTAAGTGTTTGTGCAACTATTTGACTTCTCACCTAACTCTAAAACAAACAAGATTAAAAGAACGACTTTTCAGTCTCTACCGAGTTGAGTAGGTGAATGGAGGGATTGTTTTGTGTGAGTTTGCTTGTGATTGCTTGTGTATCCTAGATCGCTTCTGCGCATTTGCGCCTTCTTCTCTTCTCTCTTGACTTGACCATCGTGCTCTCCTGATCCCCGCCTTTTGTTTCGAGATGGCCGAGTGGAGTGATTTTTATCCGACCTTTACGGATCCCTTGTACCCTCCATTCGATCCACCTCACTTTTATCGGGAGGATCCTCCTCCTACTTTTTCTGGCTTTTGTACATACCCGCCTCAGCCACAGTATCATACCTCGGATTTCTACCCACCTCCACCTTCACAACCTCCACCTTCACTTCCACCCGAGACTGATCTATGGGAGGCACCTCCCTCGATCTCCATGGGTGATATCTTGAACCGAATGATAGAGCACATTAATTTGATGAATGATGATCTTGCTATCTTGAGGAAAAATCATATTAACGCTCCATTCGTCGAGGTTACGGATTTCCTTGTGGGTGATCATGGGAGATTGCAATCGCCCAAAACACAAAAAAATGAGAAAATTTTAAAAACACAAAAAGATTTTGGGAGACACATGATTGAGTCAGACTGTGAGGAGAGTGCTCACTTGTCAGACCCTTTGACCACATAGCCTTTCACACCTTGTCCCACCTTTGACCCCGAGGATGTCGCTGTACAGACTGCTCTTGGCATACCTCATGTACATGATGATTCCGACTTCCTCCATTGTATGGAGGAGGCCCAAAAATTCAAAAAAATATTATCTGAATCAGAAGTGGTGGCCGCTATTCATGAGATCATCCAAGCCCCACTTCAGCGGGCCATGACACAATTATCTGCTCCTCTTCCCAAAAAGAGAAAGCGGAGAAGCAGATCTGAGAGTCATATCTTGACCATGGCCACTACCCATGCCATCACATACCATCCCATCCCTAGACGAAGGAACAGAGCTACCCCTTTCATCACTTGCACCATCATTGACCATACTTGTGATCACACTCTCGTAGACGGCGGTGCTTCGATTAACATTCTACCCTTCTCGATGGTACAGTCTCTTCACTTAGGGTCTCTCACGAAACCAGGATGATCGTTCAGTTTGCTGATGGATCTATTAAGAGGCCGAAGGGTATACTAGAAAACGCCGTCATTTCGATTCAGGGCATGAGCTACAATGTTGATTTTGTCGTATTTACTATGGAGATCTCTACAGGGGAGCCCTCTCCAATCATCCTAGGACGACCATTCCTCGCCTCTGCGAGGGTCGTTATTGACTTTGGATAAGGAGAGATTCGCTTCCATCCTATTGATGAGAGCAAGGTGATCACCACCGCATCCACTACCGAGCAGAGACCTGCACCTGAAGCACCTTCACCGATTCTAGATGACTCCGAGGCATATGACCTATCTGATGATATTAGAGAAGTTTGCTTTGTGACCACTGATGAGACCCGAGAAATCCTCCGAAGGGGGGAAGACTCGGAAAGCATAGACCTTGAGGTTCCTCCTTCTGGTGTGTGGCGATGTGTTGAAGAAATTCGTTTGATACCATAGAGCGGAGAGAATATACCAAGACTAGACCGAATGGATCTGGTTTGACTACTTCCACTGATAAGTCCGTTCCTGGTCACTCAAAAGTGGTAATGATTGAGGTCGGTTATGATCTTAACGCTTATTTTCAGAAATTCGGGCCTTTTGATGAAAACAATGATACGGTTGAGATTCTTGAGGACGAACAGAGTTCGACTACTTCCACGGATGATTTTGTTCCTTTTGGTTTTGACCTGGATGAAACCTCGCAGGACGACTCTGACTTTACTTCTTTCACTGACGATGAGTTTGTCCCTTTTCACTTCGATACTGGCGAGACCACCAAGGGCGAACCTAGCCATACTACTTCCATTGACGAGTTCGTGCCTTTTCAATTTGACTCCACTGAGGCCTTCACCCTGTCAACCCTGATCAGCTTCCATCCACCATGGACCCCGATGTCGACCTGCACCACACTAGATCTATTCCTCAGCGGTCCCGCAAAAAGGTTCGCTTTCCACCTTCTTGATCCTATGTACATCCATCTCTATTGTATATTCTCTTGTGTGTACCTCTGTCCCTCTACCGTATTGCTCATCCACCCATTCTCGTGTTTTCCTTGCTTAGGGCATACTTTGTCCTAAGTATGGGGGGGTGGACGAGCCGAGTGTTCATTCGTCGTTCCGTCTCATCACTCTTGTTGTTGCCTATACTTAGGGATTCTTTTACCCTAAGTATAGGGGGAGTGATGCGTACATCCTTCTCTATATTCTTCCATCTTTTGATATCTTTTCTTCTTTTCTTCTTTTCCTCTTCTATCTTCTTTATCTACCTAAAAGGTGTCACCCCTTTTTGTCAGTCTTCTATACTTAGGACGTACTTTGTCCTAAGTATAGGGGGGTGTGCACCTCGAGTGATTCTATTCTTTGATCCTCTCCATTGTCTCCTCTTCTTGTCTATACTTAGGGATATCTTACCCTAAGTATAGGGGGAGACAGTCTGAGTACGATCTGTTCATTTCCACCCTTGACCCTCCCTGCTTTGTGTACAGTCTGCTATACTTAGGATTATTCGATCCTAAGTATGGGGGGACGGTCAACTTCTCATTCGTTCATTCCTTCGTCCCTTATTAATTTATTCTTTGGACTATTCTATACTCAGTACGAGTTATGTCTTCTCTTTTCTCTCCGATCTACGAGGACATAGCTCAAGCTAAGTATGGGGGGTCGCATATACTGTGTATATACTTTAGCCATTACTCGTACTTTCGTATTTTCTTGATAATTATGGCTAATAGATACAATAAAATTCATTAAAAACCTTAATAAAAAGATGTGATTCTTCCTCAAATTATTTTTGTATTTATTGATTAATAAATCAGTTGAAAATATTTTTTGCAAAATGTTTGAAAAATAGTTTGAAAATCTTTGTGAAAAATCTTTTGAAAACTATTTGGAAAATATTTTGTTACATGTTTTAAACCATTGTAAAAACATTTTGATTGTAAAATTATTTTCTTGGTGTGAAATAAATGTTTGAAAAATGATTTGCAAATAGTTTAAAAAATGGTTGCAAAAAAATATTTGAAAAATCTATGTATACTGGTTGAAAAACCTTTGCAAAATGATTTTTAAATGTGTGTACATGTTTGTAAAAATGATTGTAAAAATTATCTTGGACTAGAGTTTTCTAAATTGTGTGAAATACCCTTGTCAAATAAGTTTGAGGAATACTTACATCTCACCTAAAATTCTCTATGTATATACCTATAAAATCGACCACTTATCCTTGTAAATTCTTAAAATCTACTTCTTGTAAATATAAGATGCATTCCCATGTAAATATTTGTACCTATATTTTAGCCAAAAAAATTGTTTTAAAAAATCCCAAAAACATTTGCAAAAATTAAAATACCAAAAACATTTGAAAAATATCTTTGAAAAATCTAAAAAAAATGCGTATGCATCATCTTTTCAAAAATGCATAAAAAGTTCAAAATCTTTGAAAATTGCATCACAAAAATATTTTATGCATAGCATTCACATCTTGCGGATTGAGTTTGATGGTTGAACAAGTCTAAGTAAAATCCGAAGATTGGAGCTTGGTTGGATCTTAAACTCTACCTAATTAACATGAACCTTATAGGAATTGGAATTGAGGTACTTCAGGTGTAGTTGACTTAATTCTTTGAGGATCATGAGACTTGGTTCAATGGATTCTTGACTGCCTAAGTAGAGTATTTCGGAGCACACGCATGACTCTTGTTGATAATGACCTAACTTGGACACCTGCACCTTTCACTTGGCTCAACTCAGTTGGAGTGGTGAGGGGGTTGGATTTGCCGATATAAGACGCACACAGGTGGAAACACTTGTCCTCTTATAGGGAGGGAAGTGCACCCCAACCCATCTGCTGATGATGAGTTTTGAGGACAAGAGACTATGGGTTGCAATAAAGCTTCAAAAGAGGGATAGTCTACTGACTCAAGAGGGAAAACTCTTTATGTAAATGTTGTTGTATATAGTATTAAAAAAACAAAACAAAAAAAAGCAAAAAGCAAAAACTCCAAAAAAATGGATAGGCTTGTACAAAAATAAAAATGCCTGCCGGAGTGTATATAGGTGTATAGTCAATAAGCAAGCTTGGGCCTCAAAGTCAAATCAGGTGAGCATGCACCTAGATGACTTGACTACACTGGTCTTGCATCCTAGGATAGGTAGCTACACTGGCTACCACCCATTCTTCTCTTCAGCCCCTCCTCTTGAGCTGGTTGCCACTTGAACTTAGAAGGGAATACCCCGCTCCTCGAGGAATGAGTTGTTGGATTGGGAAATCATTGGGATGTCATACTGGAGAAGTCAGTCTCTTTGCCATTTTAATTGGGGACAGCGCCACCATCACTACACTGTACGAGTCAGATTCATAGTCATAAGGGTTTGCGTATGAGTTGAAGTATTCTGGCCTGGCTATTGAGGAGACTTGAGCAGAGTTTGGGATTCACGAAGGCTGTTGGATTTCAAATCCGGTTCTCATTAAGGTTCCACCCGCACTAAAAATCCAAAGGTCTGACTTAAGCTCCAAACTTTGATTTTGTGAAAACAAGTTTGATAGTTAAACCTAATCCAATTTTCTTCTTTTTCTTTTCTTTGATTTTCTTTTATGCACTTATTGCATAAGTGGTTGCTAGGGACTAGAAAAAGCAAGTATAAGGGGATGATGAATCTACGTTTCATCATCATTATTCTATCATTTTGGCCTTTAAAACTCTAGTAAATGCGTGTAAATAGTCTTAATTTAGGCTTTTTATTATCCATGCATCAATGTCTAAATAGTGTATAAAATGTGGTTTTTAAAGATAAAATTATAGAATAAAGAAAAGAAAATAAAAAGAATAAAATATTGTAAATATTTTATGACCCAAAACCCCGAGACCTAGGCATCTCGATGACTAGGTCGACAAAGAATAAAGTAGGGAGATAAGGGCCAGAATCTAATAAAATTCCTTTATTTAATTCATTTTTTATTCAATTTGGGACCTATTTTTAGTTCCACTTTTATACTTCAAATAAAGAAACTTTATACATGAAAGTTGTAGATATTTAAGTAAAATACAAAATTAATTTCATATAAAAATAATGTACAAATCAAAAGTTATGATCTGAATAAGATTCCAAAATCCCAACTTCCCAGACCTGTCTCTCAAATAAAAACTCGAAATGTACCACTACCAAAATCACCTTTAATTGTATATAATTTTCAATAATCGATTTAATGAAGTGGTTTCGTATTTTTCGGAGTTACGGTTTGAAAGTTGAGTTTTGGACCCCTATTGTATACGTGTACCGATTAAAATACTCATTTTATTTATTATTCATTATTTTTATTATCTCATATTTTTATTATTTTGTAAATATTATATATGTACATATAAAAGTCGAATAAAATGATAAATAAAACATTACAAAAAAAATTCTTGTATAAAATACATAGATGAATTACTAATGTATTGTGTTAGAACTACATTTTGGCTGTTTTCGCCGATTTTTGGAGGACGCATCTTGCGTCTTTTTGCAATGTGATCTTCCTGATTTTTTCTCCCCTCACATTAACCATAGACGCCCAAGATATATCTTGAGCATTGGATCATTGATTCGCCCTATTTTCTTCGATCTTTGGAGCCTGTTCATCATGTTGGCTGACCCCCCTCCCCCCTCTGTTGTACGTCAAAACATTGGTTTTTGCCCATATTCTCGAATTTGTATTGGCCGATTCTTTCACCAAATCTCTGGAATTCCTTCTTAACTTTTTCTCCCCATACATACATGCTCTATCATTATATCTAGGGTGGAGTTGTCGATTTTCTAGATACACACCGATCTTCTTGCCACCCCATCAACTCTCTAACCAGCCTCTGCCACTCCTGTCACAACCTTGTTTTTTGTCCATTTTTTCGCATTTTTCAAGGCCAATCCTTTTATCCAATCGTTATGTTTCCTTCATGACTTTTTCTCCTTGAAGTATCCTCATACACACCCAGAGGTTTCTTGGAGGATTGGATTAATGATTCGCTCGATCTCCATCGTTCTTTCCGCCCACCTCACATGTACAAAAAAATCCCATAGTCCTCCCATTCGTTTTTTGAACCCTCTTGGACCCATTTTGGCCACCCTTCTTGGAGCACATATAGAGTGAAGTGACAATGAGCTCTCCAGCTCCTCGGAGGCGTGGCTAGGCGAGTCGAAGGGCGCCTCCACCCCCACCTCCGGCCACCGACCGTCGAGGTTCCACCTTCCTCGTTTCTAGGCCAATCGAGGTCATTTTTTTGCTTGTTTTCTTGCTCTTTATTCACTTGTATATCATAGATTTATTCTAACATTTTGTTTACTTGCTTTTTAGTCACTTAATCACCAAGTTCACCACTCGCCGGAGCAAGCTCCGGCGAGCTTCCAACCCATCATTTCAACTTTCATTCACCCTCCTCGACGCGGCTCACATCTCACCGCCGCCATCCTCTGCTATTCTACGTATCCTCATACACAACCCCCTCAATCTTCGGCCACATACGGTGGTCGGAGCACATCCTTCTTTCCTCACCAAATCGAAGGAAAACCCATTCATATCCCATTTTTTGTGTACCTAACATCTTGGCCGAGTTTTGTACTCGAGCCCTTCTTCTAATTGCAGGTACATCAGAGCACTTTCACGCACATCCCCTTATTGTCCAAGAGCAGATTGACGCCACCTGGATTAGTGGGACATTTTGCAATCACATCCCCTCATCTTTGGCATATTTCGGAAAGTTTTCGAATATCTTTTGAATTGCAGTTTCGTTCTTATATTTTCATCTGTACCTCTACACTTAAACACTCATAAGTCATTCATCTGAACTATGTTTTCTATAAATTTTTTTGTTAGAAAGCTGCTTTAAAGTTCTACATCATATCCAAATTTCAAAATTTTCTAGTGTACGAACTATTTGTGGAGAATTTATGAATTCGGAGTACTGATTGGGCTTGTTTTGTTGATAACGCTTTAAATACCCAATATCACTTGTCATTTTTGGATATGTTGCAGGAATTAGTACGATCGAGTTTGTATTCAAATTTCAACAAAAGATATTGTGATTTGTGTCCTGTAGAATTTCTACAATATTTTGAGTGGTTGATTTATTTCTGGAGCACCGTTTATCTATTTGAAAATCTTAAAATATGTTCGTGTGCCCCTAAGTTTGTTCTACAATAAGGAATTTTGTTGTATTTTTATCTCTTTTTTTGGGGCAGTCAAAAAAATCAAAAACACCATTTCTACGTTCCTGCAGTCTTTTATTTCTAATATAATCATTACCTTTTTAAAAAATTCCAAAAAAAATTTATTTTGTTTGTTTATGTGTGTTTTAACATCAAACCAAAAATCATTAAAAATTTCAAAAGAAAACCCCTAAAAATAGTAAAACACCAAAAATATTCATAAAAATCTTAAAACTTCCACAAAAATCCTAAAAATACAATTTCAGTTCTAGATTTTCCCTATTTTGTTATTTTAAAATTAATTTGAGGAAGTTTTGGTTCTGTTTGATATTTTCATCCTCATTTTAAATTCGGCCAGTAAGTTTGTTCATTGTTTTTCAGTATTTTTGATTTTAAAAATATCAAAAAAATTTGGAGAAGTTTGGAAAAATCACAAAAATAGTAGAAAACTATAAAAATCACAAAAAACATTTTGTTTCCTGGATTTTGATAATTTTTACCTCTTTTTATCTCTCTCTCATCTCTCTTGTATATATATATATATATCCTATATAGCTTTATATCTTTATTAAAAGAAAAAATATAAAATTATAAAATATAAAAAGAAAATACAAAATCAATAAATTAAAGATAAAAATATAAAAATATAAAATCAAAAATTGAATAAAAAATATAAAGTTAAACCCACAAAAAATAGCATTTGCATAGACATTTGATCACTTTCAGTCTTGAGCATTTATCTTACCGATCTATCATGCTTGTTCCCTATGTTCAACACTCTGCATTACTTGCACTATACACATTTTTTGGTAGAGTTATAATAAATTTTAGCTCCACATTTACTTTCATTGCTTGATTTAATTGTCGTAGGTTAATTGTTGAGTGGATTGGGATTTATCGAGGGTCGCCACAACGACTTTGTCTCCGCCTTGTGTGAGATATTTAGACCCTTGTATTTCTCGCATCATCACATGACATAGGATATAATGATGAAAATCTACGGAAGCATTTTTAAAAAAATAAAAAAAATAGGGTAGGAGGAGCCAAGTTAGTTCTTCCAAGGGGCAGCCCCATTTTACCGATTATATATATATATATGGGAAAATGGAGTATGCTCACTAGGTCTAGCTAACTTACATGCTCCCCACCTCTTTTCCCCTATATTTATTATTTTTTAAATGAAACCTATTGGAATTTAGATCACAGTATGCCATCAAGGTGTCATTAAAAATTTGACTTGATTCGAGACTTCTGTCCCCTCCATCAAGATTGTCAAATTTTAACGGTCTCAGAATTGCTGGATTGACCCCCTTCATATGGAGGGCATGGGAGTCTTTGTTTATGATGAAATTTGAATGACGTGTTAGAGAGACATAGTGATGAATATACATATTTTCCTTTTACAAAAAAAATGGGGAAAAATAGGGGTTGGAGTAGCCAATTGGCTACACCCAGGGTGTACTATGATTTTTATCCAATGGATCATGTGCCATTAGGGATGAGATGAGCATGAGTTTTCATCCTCCAAATCTTAATCCAACGATCCTATTTTGTCTCGTCCATTCCCTTTTTAGCGTTAATCATATAACTATAACAAACTCCCTCCACTTTGTCCTTGTGATTGGCTTCCTTTTTTTATTCATAATACATCTAATATACATTACACCGTATTTATTTCTGAAATTTCCAAGATTATCTCAATCTTCTTCTTGCTATGAAATCTCTAGATCACTAGCAACGAAAAAATATCATTTTTGAGTTCTATAAGTTTATTATGTTTCTTTTATGCATGCGTATTATTTGAGAAGGAGTTTTCCAACGTAAGGATGTGGGTGTTCATATCGTGTTATTAGAGCAAAAGCTCTTATTTGTAGCCATTTTGATTTTGTATTCATATCATGTTATTATATGCGAAAGTTACTATATGAAATAGAGTGGTATTCTTAATCCATAATTTTAAACAACTTGTAAATTTAGTTTTATTTATTTATTTTTACTTATTTCAGTTTCTGAAAAATCTATTTTTTTACTATAACCTATTCAAGTATTACTAATATTGTGAACTTTCTTAGTTACTAATGTATTTAATTTATTTACTTATAATACGCCTTATGTTATTGTTACTAAAATAAAAACTTATTAATCAAAGTATTTTTTAAAAAATATTTATAGTTAATAATGCATTTTTTACTTAACCCCTTATAGTTTAGTATTGATTACAGAACTCTTACGTACCATGTGTTTTGATGAATCCATGATTCTCACTCTTTATTCTTTTATTTTATTTTTTTGACAAAACATCATGTGAATACCTGTAAATTCAATAACTTAACAATTTGATGCCTTTGTTAATATTGCGTAATTAGCATGATTTGGCGAAATAAAAGAATAAAGGAAAAGAAAAAGAATAATGTATTTAGAATAAATATATAGTGACCCGAATCCCAAGAGAAGGTCAAGACTTGACATGATCGCAAAACAAAATAAGTAGAGAGAGGTAGGGTCTACTATGTATTGTATATATTACCTATACTTGTAAATATTATTTATCTAATTATTTATAAAAACTAAATTATTTTCTTACACCCGTGTATATAGATCCAATAATATTATAAAAAGTAAATAAAAATAAGAAAAAAATAAAAAGAAAACCATCAAACTATTGTATAAAATACACTTGTATATATTGCATTCTCCATTTATTATACACCCTTAATAATGTGTAAAAGTAAAATAAAAATTATTTTTACTCCTAAAAATATGTTGTAAATAAAAAATTATAAAATAAAATATTTATATAAAAACAATAAAATAAAAATACGCATACATAACATATAGGTTTACTATACATGTATATAACACTATATACTGCAGTTACCTTATTTTATTTTTCATAAAAATAATTAAAAATCATATAAAATAGTTTGAAAGATAATAAAAACTTTTATTTTATACACTTTATTTTAAAAATATTTATTATTTTTTATTGAATTTTCTTGTATTTTGTAAATTTTGATTTTCTTATTGGTCCAGTTGGGAACGTTGACCTCGGTAAACGTCCCCTTCGAGCCCGGATCGAGTAGACCCCTCTTGTCGAAGTCTCTTCTCTGCTTTTTCTCGCCCAACTCCGGCCTCATCTTGCTATGATATTCGGACCTGAGAATCCTTGTACATCTGATATTCTCATGGATCCCTAGGATCACCCATATCCTCTTAGGGTTGTGTGTCTCCTGTCGATCTTTACAGACTCTTGGGGAACCCTAAAAAATCTCTCTTGAACTCTGTCAGCCCTTCAGATCGTTCCTCGCCACACTTCCGACCCCTAGCCACCTTCAGCTGGGTGATCGCTGCTTGGAGTGACCTTCGGAGCTCAGATTGGTGTTGAATCGATGCAGCTCAAGCTACTTCTCAAAGCTCTGTCGTGCTTGGCCTCCATGGCCAATCACAGCCCGGTTGAGGCGATCACCTCGATGCTCGCCTTCGCCTGAAGCTCAGGAGCTCCTCCGAATCTTCAGGTACCACTTGCACCCACCGTAGTTCCATCTTCGATCTGACTTTTACATTTCACACTACCGTTGGTTCCCCTGCTCTATCCAGCTGGTCGGAGCCTTATTTCACCCACCTATCTGCTCCGGTCGACACTCCTACTCATCGTCCATCTTCCCACGTACTTTGATCGCCCCCATCGGGTCGAGATTAGGCCCAGGTCCCCTTCCCCTGCCTATGCATGAGACCGAGCACCACTCCACCGCCGATTCTTTTGCTTTTTCTGCACAGTAACCCCGACTGAAGCTCGATCTTCAAGCCTTGAGTATATCCTACACGTCTGAATAAATTTAAGAGCCATTTGGAGCATTCCCTGCTCAGGCGAAGCAGCACCTTGACGCATACCTTCGTCTCATCCATCCGCCAGCCATCCACTTCATCAGACCCGACCATTCGACGTGCAACGCCTCCACAATTGTGTTGGATGCCTTGGTATTCTCATCGGTGAACCGTATCTTGGGCCTCGCTCCGACGAAGTTCACTTAGGAGGAGTTCGTCCAGCATCCTTTCATGTCGTCTGATCTGACGTGTCTTGCCAGTTCTGATCCGAGCTGCACGTCATTCCCTTTTGTCAGAACCGTCAGATGCGCTTAATAACAACCGATCTTGACCTTACCACTGCACCATGCTCCTACGCCGACAGATCCCTTTGTCAGGGAATATCAAAGCCGTTCACCTTCGCCCTCTCGTGCGAGCACCACGTGTCCTCAGGGTATTTTCACTTTTTATTATGCACGTTTCAATATTTCACTTTTAGTCCAGTAAATAAAGTTATTGTTTAAGATATTTTGCAGTTTGGACCTCGTGTTTTTAGATATTTGCATTTTAGTCCCTCTCCATTTGTAGCACATGCTTGTCCACGTGAGCTTTGGGATATTTGTGTTTTATGCCTTACGTTTTTCTACTGTTAATGAATGGTGGCATGTTTTAAAAAATTACATATATATACCCTTGTACGTTGAATATTAAGTATATGTGTATATTGATTGGGACTTTTGCATATCAGACCCTAAGATTTTAAGTTGTATTATCTGTGATGTCCATAAACTTGAAATATTTACAAACAGGTCCTTGTGAACCGTGCCTAATAACATGTTATATTTTGGACTTAATAAATAGTAAATTATTTCGAAAAATTACCTAAAAATTACCATTAACTCTTGCTGGTGTGTAATATTTATTGTGATTTTATTGGATTGATTTATCGCATTTTCTATTTTTAAAATTCAAAAACCATCAAAAACATCCTTGTTGCCTTATAAAAAATATAAAAATCTGTAAAATGTTTTAAAATTCTATAAGAATTCATGTGTGTGCATTTTTATGTGTTTTACTTCCAATATTAATTTTGTTTGAAAATTCACTCTAAAAATAGAAAAATTATAAAACAACCAAAATCTTATAAAAATCATATAAAATCAAAGAAAAATCCATAAATGGAAATCTCAGGTTTTGGTTGCAACTTTTAACATCTATTTTATCATTAATTGTAGTTTAGGACTTTGGGATACTTAAATTATTTTTATGTTGTAATTTAGTCCTGGATGTGCACTGCTTGGCATTTTGAGCAATGTTTGATTTTTATAAAATCATAAAAACATCAGAAAAACTTATAAAAATTACCAAAAATATTTTAAAAACCTATAAAATCTAAAAATGTTTTCTCTGTAATTTTTTGATTATTTTTAGTTATTTTAAAAATACAGAAAGAGTGTTGCGCGTGTATTTTATCTTGTGTGCTTGCTTGCCTTTATCCAAAAATTAAAAATTTGCAAAATTAAATACCACTAAAAATTGTTTTATTTTTGAAATTTGACTACTTTGTATCTTTCTCGTGCTCCTTGTGTTTGACCCTGGTGGCTATGCGAGGTAAATAAAATAACGAACTGCTTACATGTGTTGATGGCTTGATTTTTCCTGATACTTAACCCTGGTTGATCGGTCGTTCATTAGAATGATGCCATTGCCGGGGAGCATAGCTTAGTAGGCATTTTTAACTTTTGTTTATTCTTGTCTCTGTTTGATATAACTATTTTCTGACACTCGTCTGTTTTGCTTTTTGTGCGTGGAACCGCTCGAGGATGCTTCAGTTTTCTTTTGGAGGAGACTGCACCTGAGGAGGAGTTGAGAAAAGTAGTTATATTAGATAAATTAGTTTACTTTTGTAGAATCACATTTGATTATTGTAATAATTATGGACTTAGATACTTGTTTGGACACTTAGACTTTGAGGTCTGTTTCACCGAGTGCCAGTGCACTGGGGGACCTCATCGCAGTTTTTGTGGTTTTGTTTTGATCACCTTTTCTTTCTATTTGACTGACGAGGATTTATCCCTTAGACTTAGGATTTTTTATTGTGACATAATTAGCTAAGGCCTCACACCTAATTGCTTATCTGTTCCTATAGATCATAACTGGACTTAGCTAAAATAAATTTGAAAAAAGTTAGTCTGATTAGATATTAGATCATGCATCGTGAGGAGTCACATACAATGCTAGTAGGACACGTTGTGGTGAGCACCAAGTGACTCCCAAAATCGGACTCAAGTCTTTATTTGATTATCTAGCTATTGGTCTTCATGATTCATAGAAGTTTCTCGTCTAAGGCCAATTTCCTCATGCATCATATAGATAGTTTATTTCTTATCTTTAATTTATGTGCAGGTTTCCCTGCATGTAGAGTGTTGGAGTTAGGTACGTATTTCTATCTTTGCATGCATCATTGTGTTTGATCGTGCATCAGTTTTTTTAACTTCCATTGTTTTATGGACTCAAAATAACCAAGGAAACTCAAAATTTTGTTAGGCGTTATCTTCTTCAGAAAATACATAAAAAGTTAAAACAAAATAAAATTGGAACTGCTAATGCAAACTCGACGCTAAAATACATGTTATTTAAAATTTCTTGTTTTGATGAGTCACCCCCTCATTGGTTGATTTATCTGCATCAAGAGAGTGGCCTGCATACTAGATAGAGTCATACCTGAACTCCTTTCATGCTACTATCTTGTGGTTGGTTGTTCTCCAGTGAGGACTTCACCGGGTAGCTGGTAATTGATCTGAGACTTCCTTAGCAGAGTGGATAGATCGGATAGCTGGTAAACGGTCTCCAATCCATACTGTGGGAAAAACTAACTGTGGGATTGGGCCAGTCTCCTGGGAGCATCGGGTTTCCAACAAGTCGCTTAATCGCTCTGATAGATTGATTGATCACCTAAATAAAATTGACAAGATTAACGTCTGATCTCTCATAGTCATCAGCTCGGGTGTTGAGTAGGTGGAAAAGGGGTTTGATTTATGATCTTGTTTGCATTCCAGATCTCATCGTCACAAATTCCTATATCATGATGATGGGAAGGAGGTCCCTTAGGCTTCCTTTGACAACGCTGCTTTCGAGCACTCCTCTCCATTCATCTAGGGCAGCTTCGGAGAGCACATGCCCACTCTCCAAACTCGAGTTCTCTACCACATGTTCCCCCTCAACCACCCTTCTACCAGTCCTGAGGTGCCAGAGCAGAGGCTGAGTTGGGGTCTTTTGACTTTGCAGAGACCCAAGAGATGGCCAACAGTGAGGGACGCACCAATGAGCAGCTACAAGGATCATCGTATGTACTTGACCAGGCCACCAACAATAACACACTCTTAGCCTCCCTTGAGACCATGCAGCAACATATCAGAGATCAGGGAGCATTCATGTCAGAGGTGTGACAAGAGATGACGCAGATGCGAGCCGGCAGAGTAGAGACACAAAGACTAGTCGGTGGAGAGATACCAGCAACTGGAGGAGGAGACGGACACTCGGATGACCAACAGGAGCCAGCCAGACCACCACGCACCATGAGACAGTTGCACAATCCTGGTGCAACCCTCACCCATTGCTGGATCCATCTACCAGAGATTCTGGGTGACTTCAAGCTTCGCCCCTAGACTATCCAGTTACTGCCCAAGTTCCATGGGCTAGCCACCGAGGGGCCGCATCTACATCTCCATGAGTTTAAGATGATCTACAGCAAGGTCCACAACAGATTCATGAACGAGGACACAATCAAGATGATGGCCTTCCCATTCTCCTTAGTTGATAGAGTGGCCTATTGGCTCATGCATTTGGGGAGGTATGTCACCACCTGGGAGAAGCTTTGGACTGAGTACTTGAATAAGTACTACCCACTCGACCGAACCAACGCAACGCGAGCCTTTATCAACAACTTCACTATGATCCCAAACGAGCAGTTTCACAAGGCTTGGGATCGATTCAGAGAGCTCATTGATCGGTGTCCACATCACGAGATATCCAAGCCCAACTTAGTTCAGAGCTTCTTTTGTGTGCTGACACCGGAGCTATAGGGTTAGTAAAATATCACGTGTGGAGGGTCCTATTTTTCCAAGGATGAGGATCAAGTCTGGGCCATCTACGAGGAGATGGTAGAGAACTACAAGGTGATGTCCCAAACTATGGTCTATACTCAAGGGAAGCCCCTTCTACATGTCGTATCTGACCATATGACTGCACATGTCAATGTTGGTCCTTCTACTTCGTCAGCAGCAACACATGCCAAGTCCATAGTCGTTGATATGGGGATCATCAGCGAGAAGCAGGACCGCATCGAGATCAATGAGAAGAAGAAGTAGTTCCAGGGTCTAACCCAGATCGATCAGTTGGCACAGACACTGAGTAACTTGAAGAGTCAGATCATGTGTCTCCAGGAGGCACAGACAGCTCCATAACCCGGCCGATACCAGCAGCAACAACTCTCCACAGCCATCTGCCACGTACCGCCAGGTCCATCACATTCAGGCAGAGTTGATCCAGCCGTTGCAGCATTACTCCTAACCACCACCATCTCAGGACACTCAAATGGTGGTGTACCAGCCAGATCAGCCCTTGGTAGCCCTTCCCCCTCTATACTACGAGCAGAAACTATTGATGGAAGTCAACGGGATTCGGTACGACCGGTACCGGTAGCAGCCTGAGATCCGTCGCTATCATCCTGGATTCAGATGGTCCACCGGGGGCACCTCGTCCTAACAGCAACCTCCAGCTCAGGTCGGGCAGAGCAGCCAGCAGCAGCAACCCCATTACTCCTAGAAGTACCGGCAGCAGCACCAGTAGAGTCCTCGTCCCCAATACCAGGGACAAAAGTGGAGGCAGCCGCAACATCCTCATCTTCAATACTCCTAGCATGTCTCTCATTACCAATAGTCTCAGCTTCATTTCCAGCGAGGCAACCTGTCCGGTGCTCATGGACCCGTCTATGAGAACCCAACCGTTGAGACCTCTCTCACTTACTTACTAACCAACATGCATCCTTCCGACGAGAGATGGATGAATTCTTGCAGGAGATGAGGAGATCATCGAGGGCAAGGCTGCCATACCCGCTCAGATCGAACCAAATCCAAACAACCTCAAGAGGAAATCTGAGCAGTTACAGTTTATAGGGACTACCACTCCTAGTGATACTTTGGGTGATATATCTTCCTATGTGTTTGATGTTGATTTTGTGACACTTAGGAGCGGTAGGATGCTAGTCGATGATGCCTCGCTTGAGCGACGACCTCATGGATATTCTGAAGCATCAGACGAGGAGGATAGCGGTGCTGATGCCTCTCATGATGATGATGATGATGATGATGATGATGACGGTGGTGTTGAAGCTACCAAGGAGGTAGATCCAACTGATGGTTATTGAGGTCGTCGTGATTCCAGATGCAGTCGATGGTAATGACACGATCATTTCTCCAGTTGCTGAGCTAGAGTGCAGTGCTCATGCCACGAAGATAGATGTCGTGGGTGGAATTGATACCACCACTTCTCCTTCAGTTGTATTCCCTCCTTCTGTATCTTAGAAGAGCTTTAGAAAAATACAAAGAAATGGAAAGAGAGAAAAGAACAAAACTATGAATAAAGGAAAGGTTTCTGTATCTCCTACGAGTTAATATGTGTTGCATTATGGTATTGGTATGGATTTCATTCCTTCACATGCATATGAGCCCATTCCTAACCCTCATCATTTTGAAGAGGGTTCAACCATCCCCTTCCCTCAAGCGCTCAGCTTAGCGGACTGGAATAAACCAGAAATTTCCAAAAAGAAACACCAGCTGGAGTTTAGCCAACAGAAGATTGATCAATTCCAGATTCATCTTACTCTACATGAGGTACTAGAGCACATCCCCCTCTTTCAGAAGAATGTGAGAGAGAAGACCACTATCTATAGGAAGGGAGGAACCACAATGCAGAGATCCATGTGCTTACTCGTGCCACTTACTTCGCCATTTAGAATCGGTTTCCAGCCAAGAGACCAGATGCAGGAGCTCCATATTTCAGATGCCATATCCATGAGCAGCGGTTCGATCGTCTTTTAGACAACGGCTCTTCTATTAACCTTCTTCCGGCAGGCTTGCTCGACTGATTCGAATCCGATCCTCTTCAATAGAGAAGTACGGTCCTTCAGTTTGTTGATAGATCTGTCAAGAGACCAAAGGGGTTATTGAAGGATGTAGTCGTCACAATTCAGAGCCTGAATATCCCCGTGGAGATTGTTGTATTGGACATGGAGAACCCTGAGTCTGTAACAGATACCCCCATCATTCTAGGATGTCCATTCTTGTCCACGGCCAAGGAAGTATCTGATCATAATAGCGGGATGGTGTACTTTCGCATCGAGGGCGGAAGTGTTTAAATATAGACAATCGAGGAGACCAGAGCAAGAGATTCAGCTTGCTCCAAGCAGTTGATTGATGCAGAGCAGATGATAGTTGCAAAGCGAGACGTCCACCGGGAGTGCGACTTTGTGATTACAGATGATGGGGCAGTTTGGTTCGATCATGTATAACGAGTTCTTATCACATCTTCAAACACTGCAGGGTTACGGATTTCAGCAGATGAGAGTTCGGAGAGCACACAGTTAGCAGAGTACACATTTGAGGCTGATGATCGTGGGCAGGATATGAGCAAGATCAGGGGAGAGGTTAGATCGTTGTGTTGCCAATACGGTAGACGAGCGAAGTAGAATATATTTCATGTTCCTCTTATTCAAATCCCTCATATCCAGGCATTGATTGGGATGACTTTAATGATTATTTGCCATGTATGATTCCTTCAGAGCCGATAGCAAGGGTGGAGAGTGAGCCATCACATATTATAGAGACAAAAACGGGACCACCTTCACCAGATCTTCACCTATAGCAAGAGTTCTCCCATGCAGACATGGTAGCATTCACTCAAACATTTCAGAAGCCAGATTTGTCAGCTCCTAGTAGTCTAGAACTGAAGACCTTGCTGCAGTCAATGAAGTAGAGATTTTCCTTGCGAGTGATCCAGAGATGTACCCAGTCATTATCTCAATGGATTTGACTGGAGAGCAAGAATCTTGTTTGATGGACTTGAAGAGGACGCCAGGCCATCGTGTGAGTTCCAGCAATGGCTGAACCCGAATCTTCAAGATGTGGTCATGAAGGAAATATCAAAGTGGTGGAGCGCTCATTTTATCTACCCGTCTCTGACTATAAGTGGATTAGTCCATTAATATGGTACCCAAGAAGATGGGTATCACTACAGTTGTGAGCAAGTTTAGAGAGGAGATAGCTACCCGGGTACCCACTTCTTGGAGGGTATGTGTGGACTACAGATGATTGAATCAGGCCACCAAGAAGGATCATTTTCCACTGCCATTTATTGATCAGATCATCGACAGGCTAGCTGGGAAGAGTCACTATTGTTTTCTTAACGAGTACTCTGGATATAACCAGGTGGCCATAGTGCCCGAAGACCAGGAGAAAATGACATTCACATGTCCGTTTGGGACATGCTTTTAGACGGATGCCCTTTGGTTTATGTAATGCCCCAACTACATTCCAAAGGTTCATGCTTTCCATTTTCTCGAACATGGTGGGTGACTGTTTAGATGTCTTCATGGTCCGATATCTGCAAGCATTCAATGTATGTTATAAAATAGTATGTAAATTTAAAATTATAGGCTTCATGCCAACTCTTACATCTGAATTTTATCTTAATTATAATTTGATATTTGTTTTATAGGTTGATTAGATGGCTGAATATTTCCTACTTTCCATAGATGAACAGTTTGAAAAGTGATTGGTGGAAACACCATAGAACATTCCAAAGCAGCATGATGATTAGATGGATAATGGAGTATATGTGATGAAGTACATCGACTTCATTTTCCATGGGGTGGAGCCTAGATTTTCTATTGAAGAAATACATAAATTCTACGTCAAGATTGATGTTATTTTACTCAGATGTGGAGGTGAAAAGAACTCTGTGAAATAAATTACTTATTACTTTATATTTAGATAGGATCTTTTTAAATATATATTTATAGAAAATGCAAATTTCACTTACTTTTAATTAGTACATGAATTTTTTGATTCTTATATAATAGAAGAAACATAGAGTTGAATTAAAACTTTATCACATGTATATCTTTTAGTTTATAAAGTGAACTTTCTTTCAATTGATGTATCTACAACCATGGAAGGAAATCTCATGATATATCGACAATATATCGATATCGAGATGAGACCGATATCAGTATCGATGTGGCGACATGTCCTCCTTTTCAGGCATTTCCTTCACAAAAGTACGTTGATATGGGTGATATATCACCGATATATCATCAAAATATCGTTTCGACATGATATTGAAATGATATTAATATCGATATGACTTTCATGGTTAGTACAAGATATCGGTGTGATGACTCTTGAAATATTACATTACTCTTCTTTACAATTACTATGAACAATTATTATGAATTTAATAATGATTTACTTGAATCTCTACGTTGTTATTTGAAAAATCTTGAAAAAATGATTTACTGATCAATTCTATTTCTTACTGATTTATTAGAGACATGTTGTAGTTGTTAAGACTATGATAAATTTTATTGAAGCTTGATCTGTAATAATGAAATCATCTGAATAATTAGATTTACTTATAACTTTATGATTGTTACTTTCTAAAATTTTCTTTTACTAAAACTTGAACATGCCTTATTGAAGTCAATTATAGATTTCTTTTACTAAAAGCTTCTTAAAAAGTTACTAAATATATAATATAAATTAGAGAGATTTTGAGATGAGTTGCTGAAGTCATCTACAAAGGGTATTTTACTTAAACTTCTTAAAAGATACTAAAGCTACAATAACCCTTCCTAAATCTTTGATAAATATTACTGAGGATATCTATAGAGTTAACATTTATTTGAAACGTCATGTACATTTACTAAACTATGATATATCTTACTGAAGATTGGATATAGTCAGCACATTTGTGCTTTCACTCCACTTATAGAGTCAGAATATGTGCAACCTATTCGGATTCACTTGGCCTTTGCATTGTTACGGGATTCTTATCAAAAGCAGCGCAAGTCGTCAGCTTCCTTCTTGACGCTTGTTGATTTCCCCATTGTTCAGTTTTATAGAGAGAGAGGCATGCCTGAAAATGAAATCCTTAGATGGTTTATCACCATCTGCCCTGGCATTACTATATGGGGTTGAGATAACTCCCTGGATCTTTCGCGTGGTGCTTTACGCATCAGGTTGGGCGGGCTGCCTTCTCTGCTGAGATTGTGTTTATGAATAAAGAAGGAGGGTACCGGTGGTGATGCGTCACTAGGGGTAGGCGATAGATGAAGGTCCGGGCCCTCAGCGAACTTGAAATCATAGGCGAGAGACAGGAATAGGCTGAGCTTCATTTCATAGCGTCCTAATATGAATAAGGTGGCTGCCACTGATAGGTTTAATAGGGAAGATGCCTACCGGTCTGAGTCTTCAGAGGAGTCCCCCTGTCACCCCCCGTCTCAATCGGGTGGTCAACTATGAGGGCTGCTATCAAGTTCCTTAATTTTTCTGTAAGAGTACCCTAATCTAGAAGTCCCTTTCTACCATTCCTACTGAGTTCAGATCAAGAAGAGGTCCTAGGACTATTCTAAGAAATTACTACCGCTTTCACGCTCTCCCGAGCAGGGGCAAGGGTAAGAGGACAAATCTTTTCTTTCCCAAGTGAAGAAAGGACTCTCCCCCCCCCCAGACCCACCCGCCCAGCGAGCCAGTTGCATGCGTTCGGACTTCCGTCGCTATTTTCGTCTCCTATTTCGTCTTTAGTGCTTTCCTTGTTCCAGTGATGCTAGGGACAAGCCTGAGTTCAAGAAGTTCAGAATGTTCGCCACTATATAAATATGTTAGTTGAAAATGACTAAGCACTCGGATTTATGATAAAGAAAGCGAGGGCTAATAGGATAGAAGAGTATTGACATAAGATAGTTAGAAATCTGAAGAAAGTGCTACTTGACCCTAGAACAAATCCTAGTTTTCTTCTTTCCTTTGCAGCTATTTTAGAAAGCTTAATCGACTTGCTTGACCTTCTATTTTCTTTGTGAGCCAGTACGAGTAGTCTCTGTCCTAGAGGAAGACTTCTCATAGGACGTCTCATACTTCCCTTCCCGGAGGACTTTCTAATGCTATTCCAATTCCCCCCTGTGAGCAAGCCCCCAAGCCAAGGCAAAAAAGGAAATGGGTGCCAGAGTGCAAGAAAAAGATCCCGCAAGAAAGAAGGCCTGCGAGTTCCGTGCCTATGTCCCGAACGAGAGCAAGACGTCTAAGAGTAAGGGAATAGAAAAGGCAGGTCCATCATCCACCCTCACGTCGAGTTTCTTTTATATTAAATAGAAAGTATATAGTCTTTTTTTAGTACTAACATTAATCAATTCATTTCTCACTAGACTGATTAAAGAACCAGAAATTGGAGCAGGTATTTCTCTTTGAAATCTTCATAGGTATTCTCTTGATTTCATGGGGTCCTAGTTTCTTTCGTCATATATATTCCCTCAAATAAATACCGTATAATATCTTATTCTAAGCTAGAATTTCATTTATATATCTACTAATATATTCAAGCCATATAATAGTAATATCAACAAATATCTAACAAAGAAGCCTTCTCAAAAAAGCTTTGTATAATCGGAACTTGTTTTTAAAGTATATAGATAGCCCAACTAGATATTCGGGGGAATATATAGTCAGGGGACGAAGCGTCGCGTTGTCGAGCGAGGAGGCTGAGGGTCTGTCTTCCCTCGTCCGTGTCCTCGATAGGTGTCTTTGTTCATCTCCCCGGGCAAGGACAGGAGGGGAAGAGGTGATCGTTGGTGTCCTAATTGACCTCAAACCCGAATGTTTGTGATTTTCCCTGGGGAAGTCTGATCATGCATTCATTCCTAATCCCCGTGTTTCCTTACTATGAAAGAAGGCTAGTAGATGGAGGATCAAGATGCGAATAGCAATTCAGCTCATTTCTTTCTAAACTTAGAAGTGTTGTTTCACTAACAGCTGACTTGCAACCAATGACCGGTGAAGTGAAAACATCTCCTTCACGCGCCTCGCACCGTTCCCCTCGCTTTTCCTTCAACGGCCTTTTAATGATGTATACCGGGAAAGCGAGAAAAAGATCAGAAAATACCCTCACTTCCCAGACTCTAACCGTGCTGGCTTGCTTTTTCGAAAGGGACGAGAAGGTTGTTGAGTGGTTACCCCAACTAGTATATCAAATGGGAAATAAGGGAAGACCAACTATGGGATTGGGCCTTCAACCGATGCGCGACTTTTTCCTAGTTAATTGACTAATCCGGCTTTGAAACTATTTGATATACTTGTTCCTGAAAGCAGGGGAAGAGGAGACCTTCGTGACCTCGTAGAGTATATTACCTAACCTACTTCTACTTTCGAGAGGTGAATAAGGAATGGGGAGAGACTTTCTCGATCACTGATGAGGAATTCAGGCTAAATACGCTCGTTTGGCCTGGCTGCTTATTCATCGTGCAATCCGAAAAAGAGGCGATTAACACACCGCTGCCCTAATGACTGGAAAAGGAGAAAGGACAAAAGAAATATATTCATTCTCAGCCTTGACTGTATTGAAGATTGGATATCAATAACTAAAACCATCTACACAGTAGAAACTATTTGTATTCAAATTAAGACCAATTTTTATTACTTAAGATATAGTATTTCTTAATATATTTCAATTTCGAAATTAATTATGTCTTTATATTTTTACAAAAGTTATAAACAATAATAAATGATTATATCTTACTGAAATAAGGGTAAATATTACTTGTGTTGTCATGTTATATAATTTTAGAAGTTACCAAAATCATGTATAAAGTACGAAGGAGTAGTAATTTACTAGAGATAAATACTTCAGTAATACATATTAGTATATATATTACTAGCATAAGTAGGAATGAGAAGTAATGAAACTTCAATAGCAAAAAATGGCTTGTAACGTTCATTCACCTCAATAATACAATTGATCAAGCACCAATGGAGATAAACTTGATCAATGAACTAATAGAATAATAAGTGATGGTACAAAACCACCATTTTAAACAATTTTTACTATAATCTTGTACATGCAAGAATCAGTGGCGGACTTAAGATTAGAGACTAGGCAGGGCATATCGATGAAGTAAAGAAATAAGTTGCAATAATAAAAAAATAGTACAAACATCCTTGTGCATAGAAATGTATAAAGAGATGCACGTCTAGTTTTCATATTTTCAAATGCATATCAATATTTAAAGCACCATAGGACATCTGCAACATTAGAGTATAGATTGGTAAAATGATTTATTTCTGATTGTATTACCCAATTTGTAAAATGATGCTTGTTTTGAATAAACATACGTATATGCCTACGACGTACAGAGACATCGCATTATTGTTGTATTGGAGTTGTAGACTTTGACACATGACTAAATCATACCACGATGAGGAACTAGATGCACGGTGTGTCCATGAAGCATTGAGGGGTAATTGGTGTGGTAGATTCGACACGTTTGAGAAATAGGTGAGGCTGCAAGAGAGTCAGGGGTGCCATGACGTGCTCTTGGTCCTTGCCATAAAACTTCTAGGTCTAGAGAGAGAGGTGTGGCCGTGAGGGAGTTGGAGGAGCCTAGTGCTGAGATATGCTACTGGTCCTTGTCATGGCAGGTCTACGACTCAAGGGGGGAGGCAGAGTGTTGGAACGTAGTACCATCACGTAGGAGGGGATTCAAAGAAGTGCATAAACTAAGAGGGAATGTATAAAGCTGAGCCCTGGAGGGATGGAGGACACGCGACACATGGAAGGATGGAGGTAGTGATGCAAATGAATGGATACGGATACAGGTGTTACTATATCCTTATCCATTTTAAAATACGAATAGATATGTGGATATAGAAATTGGTGAATATTAAAATTAAGATTTTTATTAGCAGTGTCCCTCATAGATATTGCAATATTAGTTATGTCCCTTCATTTTTGGAATATCAACTGTTCCCCATGTATTCTTGCAAAATTCAAAGTTATGTCATTCTCATAAGGTAAAGTAGGAGCATAACTGATATTACTAAAGGGCAAAACTGTGAATTTTGCAAGAATACATGAGGCACAACTGATAATATTTCAGAGGGACACAACTTATAAAAACCCTTAAAACTATGTTACCATATCCTTAAAAATGGATACGAATGTAAAACAGATAATGATCTCATATAAGTTATATTACAAATACTTTATAAATTGGTGTAAACATAAATGAGTTGGATAAAAAACACATGATATAATCATACTAAATGTGCTTATATCATAAAATTTATAACAAATATGCTGCAAGAAGGTATAGAATTATGTTATATATGGTTAAAAATAAATCTACAACTATTTTTATAAATTAAAATGGATGTACGGATACATAAATTAATGTTTGCAAATATCAAAGTGATATACATATCCGCGGTACCTTATCCTTTTCTTTTTTAAGAAAAAGATGATATAGCATCGACAGACGACTTCCTTGTCAACTTTAATTTATGTATAATAAATAAATACAAAAAAAATTATCAGGGACAATATATCTTAAATCTCTTAGCATGCTCAAGCATACTTTCCATGCAGATACACTCGCTTCAGAATGCATACCCACTCCTACCAAGTCAGACTGAACACCAAATAGTAGCCATCCATACTATGGTCAGATACTATCACGTCATATACCTTATCATTTTTAAAATAGATGCAGAGGTAGATGTCAAAATCTTTATAAAATGGAGATGGTGGCAGATCGAACACGTGTATGTCAGTGTTCCTTTGCATCTCTAGATGGAGGGCACAATTCTAATTCCAAATTCATGGATAATGGGGGGACACAGATGACGTGGGCAAATTTTCAATTACTAATTCTCGGATGATGGGGAGCACAACAAGACATTGCTTCATTTTTCTAATTTTTAATGGGCTTAAAAAAGGGAAGTTGAGAAGTTAGAGGGCGCGTGGCCCCCATAACTCATATATGGGCCTTCCCATGGTAAGAATCAACTCGATGTTAATTAAAAAAATCTATGATGGACAATAAATTTTCATATAATTCTACTTCATCTTCTATCTTCTCTTCCTTTTGATAATTTCTTCAACATATCCACATTTTTTCTGATAACGGTTGCTTGAATTCATTTAGTTGTAGCATCATCCTGAACGTAATAATATGTTCATAGTTAATTTCAAAGAGAATAAATTATCAAAATTTAAGAAATGAAACATAATATGTACATTAATTTGCACACTTTCCTTACTTTGAAGGGCAATTTCTTGAATCATGTCCAATGTTTACTTTGTTACACAGTTTGCATTATTTTCACCTTGTTCTGTGCTCGTCGCTTATAGATTTCATGCTATTTGTGCTTCCCTTTGGTCTTCCGTCTTTCCACAGTCTTTTGGTCTAGCTACACTAGGAACTTCCATTAGGATGTCTAATATATCAATGTTTATGTTCTCCTTTTGGTTGTTGGAGTCATCAATGCGCTTTTCTTTGTTTTTAATAACATTAACGGCTCCATGCATCTCGAAGAACTTTTTTAATAAGTTCGTAAACTTCTTGGTTCCCATCTTCCCCGCTAATGAGTTTGTTTAACAATTTTCTTATCTCACTATTATCGTGTTCTTTTGTCATCTCATTATATAGTGGATAGAAACCATTTATCTTAATATCTTTCTTCCATTCGTTCATCAAAAGAGAAGTATCAAGCTCCAATGCATTTATATGTTCTAAGACAGTAAAGATATGCCTGCATGGGATGCCCATTGATTCCATTTTGCGACAATCACAAGTAAATTATTTGATGATGCATGAACAAATACTTTGTTAAAGTCTTCAATCTTGCCAATGAGATAAACTCTGAATTCTGATGTAGAACAATGTCTTTGTGAAATGCTTTGAAAATTATTTTTTTAATACTCCACTGCGTCTTAAACTTTGCCTTCTTATTTTATGTATCATTGTCAATCTTGTTTGCATTCTCTTTCAATCTTTGCATCATGTTTTGAAATCTTGTCATGAACTCATACAAGTTATTCATTTTGTTCACGTTGTTTCTTAAAAAGACATTCATGCTTTCACTCCTTTGAGTTTTATTCATATATGCAAAAAAGTAACTTATCAAGAAGATTAGAACCCACTACTTCCTAATCTGATACATTTTCTGTATGCATTTGTTTTTCTCTAAATTGCACTCTGTTAGAATTCTCTTCCATTCTGCCTCAACGTGTTCTTTATCTCTTGCATGCCATATGATCTTACTCAAGATTAAGATTGTAGGTTCTGCTCTTTTTGTTAGACCAACCCTCTTCTTCATGTTTACAATTATGTGTCAACCACAATACCTATGTTTTCTAATAGGAAAAACTTCATTTATAGAAACATTAATCGATCTGCATTGATCAGTCGTTATTGTTTTAGGAGCAACTTTTACAGCCTCCATAAATTTATAAAAAAGCCTGACAAAAGAATCCTTTGAATGATTAGGAATTCATTGCAAAAGAACACGGTCTTTTTTATGGTTAACACCACAAAATGATGCAAAAATAAACTTGTATGAATAAAAATCTATCCACATGCAATAAATCAAACATCGATCTTCATCAACCTTGTATGCATAAAATAATACGGTGTTAATATTTTACAATATTCAAGGTGTTCTAAGAGCATAATAGAATTATATTGACAGGCCCAACTTCTATCCTCGTTAATTCAATCAAATTAATGATATCTTGGCGTTCGTTGTAGTCAGGTAGAACGGACTAATAAAAAATCACTTTAATTAATGATGAGATAATCATGAGTGGCAGATTTATTTTATTTGGGCAAGCCCAAGGTCAAACTCAAGGAGGCAGTTGTCTCCTTAGGAAAATTTTAAGCTAATTCAGAGGTTGGATTTTCATAAGAATATTTTTGGTATTTTTTAGAAAATTTTATGCAATTTAAAAGAAAGATAATGCAGTTTCAGGCCAGTTTTACAGGTTAAATCAGAAATATAGTCTAATTAAGTGCTAAAATTATGAAACTTGGTCAGAATATAAAATGCAATGAAATTAAGCTAAATTAATTTTTTTCGGATTTTTCTGATACTTTATGGATTTACTGTGAATAAAATATGAATGTAAGGTGATTTTTACAAAATTAATTTTAATAAATTCTAAAACACATTATTTCCAGGTAGAAAAATTATCCTAGATAGATCTAAGAATGATGAATGCAGGAAAATTAATGAACCTAAAATTCTATGTGACTTGGGCCTATTAAAAATCAATTAAGGAAATCACTAACTAATATATTCAGGCCTCGTGATGCGTGCAAATGCGATGAATTTTTGGCACAATGTGAAATAAATTATCCTAAGTGTAATGCGAATTTTTGATAATTTTTGGAAGAACAAGGAATTTAATCTAAATTAAAAGGTACACAGTGGGCAAAATGTGGAAAATTTCACTAATTTAATAATATTAAATTCCCAAGATATCACAAAAATGAAACACGTGTCACATCAGATAGAGGACAAGATAAGCTACATCATGCAATTTTTGGCATTGAAAAATAATACCAAATGGACACCTAAATATGCGTGCAAAGACATGAACAAATTTACAAATACAGAAAATAAAATTACTGAAAATTAAATAGCTAACAGGAACTTAAATGCAATTACCTATAATGCTGGGGGTATATGTGCAAAATGACCAGACGAACACGTGCGCCTCATGTGATGCTCCTGGCAGAGACTGATATGTAATTTGACAAACTTACGGGGGCCTCAATGCAAAATGCCCAAACTGACTGTGAGAAACACATGAGATCTAGGCTCGGTAGGCGTCGGAGGCTCGGGTCGAGACTCGGGTGCTCTGCAGGCTCGGGTGTGCTTCAGAATAGCTTCGGGAGCTCCAAGCCTAAGGGTCAGGGAAGAGGATCGGAGTTCGTCGACATGGTGCGCGATGGACCGTCAGATCGATGGAGATCCAGCAGCTACTGAAGCTGATACGTGGCGCGCCTTGGGACCATTAGATCGAAGCGATCCAACGGAGGCGGATGGATACTAGGATGAAGCGACGTGGCGTGTTGCGAGACGCACGATCCTCGCGAGATCGGAAGGCTGCTATAGGTCAAAGGAGAGATCACGTGGCAGAATCGTGAGCGTTGGATCCTCCTAATCCGACGGAGGCGGGGTGCTGGCAACGTGGCTTGATCAGCATCGTCCGATCGTGAGGATTGGACGGTGGCTTTACGCCGTGTTCCTCCGGTCTGCCGCCTCCTGCGGAGGACATGGTTGGGGTCCGACGATGCCCCCTTAGCTCCGCCGACTTCCCTTGTGCTCGGTGAGGATTGTTGGACACTCTTGAGCGACTGGAACTGATCATGGAAGCGTCGGGGAGTCGTTGGAGGCTCTGGATGAAGCTGAAGAGGTCCGTAGGCCAGAAACGATGAATCTTGATGCAGCTCTGGCGAAGCTTCCGACCAACGAAGGAGAGGATACCTGCAGGGGTTAGTCTCTATAGCCGAGGCATGCAGCGTGTTCGTGGTGTGAATGAGAGTGCAGAGGGAGGCCTGGAACGAAGTGAGGGTGGTTCGATGGTGCTCCTCCTCCGAGGTGGCGGAGCTTTGGTCGGAGTGAAGAGTGAGGTGCTATCGGAGCAAATGGGATGGTGCGCGATGATTGGAGCTCCATGGCGGAGCTTGATGGATGATCAGGACAGAGCGGGAGTGTTCGGAGGAGGCAGATAATTTGCGAGAAAAATGAAGAAAAAGAAGAAGGAGATCGGAGGAGGAATGGAGGATGCTACCTGGGGGTATAAGCTCGGAGTTGAGCTCCTGGTCTTCGCTCGAAGGTCGTTAGAGGTCCTGAGCTCGTGCAGCTCGCGGGAGGAGTTGCGGCATGGCGCGGCTACGTCGTGGATCACGCCGGAGGTGAAGGCCTGTCTTCGCTCGAATTCACTCTCAATTGTTGTCACCAACGGGTAGCTCTGAGCTCTAGGACACCCCTTGCAGTGGCGGATACGATCGACGGCTGACGGTGGTGGACTATTTATAGGTTGGAGGTGAGGGTGTAGGTGACGGGATGACAAAGTTGGTGGAAGTTGTGGGTCGACGTGGGTGAGTTCATGGAGATTGAGGAGGTCGGCGAAGACGAGGGGGTAATGGGCTTCGAGGTGGATGTAACAGGGGGCGGAGAGGATGGTTAGAGTGGTGCCAAAAATAGAAAGGGGGCAATGAGCGAGCGAGGTGGGCGACGTGGGCGAGGGTCCTGCTGGAGGTAGACGACGACGTCATGGCCGTTGGATCTCGCGATCCAACGTCTAGGAGATGGACGCGAGGGAAGGGACGTGATTAGATTAGGCGGGTCGGATCGAAGGGCTTAGATGACGACACGTGGCGGGCACAGGTGAAGGCACTGAGGGATGGTCGGAATGAGGTTTTGATGATCTGATCGAAGGGAATAGGCATAGCCACGTGGCACGCTGAGGGCGAGGCACCGACCAACGGCCCAGATGGACTGAGAAGGTAGATCGGGTGGTTGATAGCATGAGTAGAAAGAACGGTTGGGATGGAGGTCCTCTGGGGAGGATCATGCGGTCTGAGTGATACCACGTGGCGAGCTATGGATTAGGCGGGAATGGAGGGATGTGATGAAGAGAGAGGGAAAGCCATCGTATGGTGGGGAGATATGACGCGTGGCGGCCTGAGGGAGAGGCGCTAGCAGATGGCCATGATCTGATCTGGGCTTGATCGGATGGCTGAAATGAGCTACGATATTGGATGGCTCAGATCAGGTGAGAGGGGAAGGGATCGGATGGTGGAAAACAAAGGCGCGTGGCGTGATGTGAGTGGGTCGTGTGGCGCAATCAGAGAGTGCCATGTGGCCTGCTTTGAATGGTCTAAAGAGAATATGGAATTAGGGAGAGAAGATGGCTGAATTTAAAAAAACTTAAAACATGAAAGTTGTAGATCTTGATGAGATCTACAAGTTTCATTTGACCAAAAATGGAGATGAGGTCAAATAAGATACAAAAATACAAGGGTACAAATACACATATATGTAATGTACAAAGGGGCCCAAAAAAAGCCAAGTTTTGCATACGAGTTCCGATTTAAATGAAATGGGTCTCATTTTGAAGGTCTCTGAACATGTATTATTCTAAAAGTGAGTAGACCTAGATCGGTGGTTGTATGAGGTAGATATTTGCATTCTGAGGTCTAAGGTCTCTAACTGGGTTTGGGGTTTTATTGGGTAATTTTACAAGCTAGGAAATGTGCCTTTTTCCTTGTATTATTAGTTAGTAATATACATAGTATAGAGATGGTTTTATTGACCTTGGAGAAGGTATAAATAGGTGAATAACTGACATAGGTTTCTTATTTTATGCAAATATGAATGCTAAAATGCAGACATTATGCATGTATGTATGAATGCTAATTATGCAGGATAAAGAGAAATATGCTTCTGATTACTCAGGAACAAGACTCTATTTTCAACTTTTAGAGTGACGAATCACAGACAGATTCATCATATATCCATCCATCTTTTTCTTTCTATTTCCCTTTAAATTATAAATATTCGTAACTAAGAAACCAACTCGTTCAACCGGATCATTCTACTTGTTCAAAAAAAACTATTTGATTTGTTATGGGAATGTTCAATTTTAACAACGTAGATATCAAATGCTTTGTAGCCTTTGCGAATCTTCTATTATGTATTAAGTATTTGTTTTTGCTTGGAGATACAAGTTTTTGATCATATTCTTCAACAAAGATTATAATATTGCACTATTTTGATGATGAATTTAACGTCACAACCATCTTTGTGTTACATTCACATCTAGTTAATACATCTTCTTCCCTCACTATCCATTTCTTGGCTCTCTGATTCTACGTCAACCACAACTAAGCTTGGTGATGTCTCATTAGCTTTCCTTTTTCTTTTTGCACAGAATTTCCTTCTTTCCAACTAGCATATTTCTTGAATGTAAAGTTCATGACTTTGGTTTGTCTATCATGTGTGTTCTTTGTGCTACTCCTTTGAATATTGAATCCCACTTCTGTAGCATACTTCTCATAAAATAAGCCACAGTCCTTAAGGCAATCAAATGAAAGACCTTCATGGGGAATAATCTCCAGATCCACGGTTGAAATTGATGCATCATCATTCACATATCCTCAAAAAATTCATATGAATCTGCAGTAATTGATGATAAATCATTTTTCATTTAAAGGAAATACTTAAACTTTGTAGATTCAGAGCCAATGGATTATAATTAAATGTAAGCTCTCTAGATGGCATCCCTAAAAATACAAGCTTCAGTAAGAGATTATAGATTTAGTAGAAGTATATAATGTTTCAAGTAAATACAAACCCAAGAGATGGCTTTAGTAATATATACATATATATATAAAGAGGAGTGATCCTATGAGAGCAAAAAAATGTGAGAGCATGAGAGCATGCATTATGGACCACATGATTTTATTTTCTCTCTCCTGGTTGGATCATGTGGCCCAGAATGCATGCTCTCATGCTCTCATAGGTTTTGGCTCTCATAGGATCACTCATATATATATATATATATATATATATATATATATATATATATATATAGGGAAAACTTGAATTGAGGTGGCACCTTTCCACAAAGATGGTGCGACACCTCTGTTTAGCCGTCCGATAATGATCAACGTCCCTCATCAAAACCACTAATTCTCTCCCAAAACCACTTATCTAATCAGAGTCTATCTACCAAATTTAGTAACATGTCTCTCTCTTTCAATTTGAATCCCAGATTTCACGCTATATAATAGCGCATTCAATTAATTACTAAAATGACCATACTAAAAGTAGTGGCTCTCACGATCGAGATTATTCTTTACTCGGAAATATCCGTCGTTGTTTTTCTGGTGATTTTCAAGAGATGTTCACGTTTCTTTATACAAACATCGATGACACGTCCAACACCATTGCTTGATCTTGATATTATAGAGGTACATATCATTTTTTACGAAATCATTCATATTTTTTTGTTTCTATCATGATTTTTGTTTAAAAAGTCACTCTGATTCAGTTCTAATTCGTTTTAATAGATACAATTCATTTCCGTCATTCATTTATATGTTGCGCGACTTGGTGGTGCGCGACTGAAGGCAAGGAGGTGGCGCGGCGACGGCGAGAGGTCGGCCGACACACGACCAAGTCGTCGAGGCAGAGGAGGCGGCGCGGCGACGGCGAGAGGTGGTCGGGTGCTAAGGTGGAGAAAGAAGAAGAGAGAGGGAGAGAGAGATGTGGGGGAGGGCAGAACAGGGGATTTCACAAAATCCCCTGTTTTGCATGCATTTGTTTAGTGTGCGCGAATAAGTGATTAATCGGTTGATAAAAGTTCGCCAAAAAATTCAAGAAAAATCACCGTTGCGTTCGCAACGTGTGATTTATCCGTGAAAGTGTGATTTGTTTGGTGATTCTGTGATCGGAAGAAGATGAATCGAGGAGAGAGAGAGTGGGTGTAGAAGAGGAAGAAGAAGAGAGGAAGAATCGTCTCGCTACTGGAAATCTTTATTTTTTCCATTACAATCTTTATATATTTTGATACCTTTTAATGTCAAGTTTTAAATGATGAGGACGATTTCTCGGTTACTTTATGTATTGCATTTAAAAAATATGTTATTTTTAGTTTCGTTTGTGCTATTTTAATTCTTTCATTTATGTTATACTTGTTCCTGATATATACATTTTTTGGACCAATCTGAATATCTATGTTACATTTTTTCACAAAGTTTTATATTTATGTGCTATCCATGTTAAATAAATAGTACATATTTCACTTTCATATACTTTATTTTACATTCTGTTTATAAAGTTTTACGTTCATTCTAACGCATGACCAACACTCGCTCAAAATGAAGACTCGCGGTACATAGCTACATCATTTCATTAACATATTTTACAATTGTAAATTATGTTTTACATTTAACTCAGTTATTAAACAATTGTCTGATATTTTCTTACAGTTATTTCCATGCGTCTAATTGAATATTACTGATTCACTTTATATTTTGCAGATCAGCATAAAAATTTTACAATGTGAGCGTGGATTTTACAAAATATGCACAAAGTTTACAATGGCTGACAAATTTTGATGGACCCACGACGTTGGGAAACATATTTGATGGACATATAAAATAATTTATACATTAATAATAAGCAATCTATTTTACGAACATCACATGAATTTTACAAAACAGAAACAGATTTTACAAAAAAGTATCACAGTTTACAAACATTGCTCTAACAGAATGTTCTCAAATAAGACTACAAAAAGTTTCAAAATAAATAATGCGGTTTAGAAAAAAGATTACGAAATTTACAAAAAATGTAAATACAAAAGCACATAATAAAAGCACCTTATATTTTAGGAAACACATCTACACAAAAAATACAAATCTTCGTCAGATTTGGACATTTTTGCGAATACTAGTGGTTACGCGTTTGTAATTTATAACACAGAATTGTAAAATATCTTAAGCATTTGTAAATTGTTAACGGTTATTTCAAAATATGGACATTTATTTCATCCGATATTTCTGGAAAATTCTGTACGTCACTCGATATATACCTAAATATAGAATGATCAATGACGTGTAATTTACCAAATTAGCAAAAATTTAATCTAGCACCATAATAGGAATGTTAGTTGGCACGAAAACCACCTAGTAGTTTCAATCTCATTCGCACACGCATCATCCGACGGCTTAAGATGGCACCTTTCCAAAGTCAAGGAAAGGTGCCACCTCAATTCAAGTGCACCCTATATATATATATATATATATATATATCTGTGTGTGTGTGTGTGTGTGTATATATATCAAAGTTTCAATTAGTGATATCATACCTTTAGTAACTTATATATATAGCTACAAGTAATGGCGAACTCTACGATTGCTTCAATAATAAATATTAAATCTTTAGTATGTGATATCACACTTTTAGTAACTTGTAAGAAGTTGTCAGTAAATGGAACGTTGTACATTTCTTCAATAACTTTTTAAACAATGTTTAGTATTTACCAACAATTCCTCAGTGATGTATATGGATTTTATACATATAACCTTGAGTAATTTATATAACCACAGATAATCACCAATTACACCGAGAACCATGAACAGATGCTTTGTATTACACGTATGACCCTTTTTTAGTTGGCTCCACGAAATCAATCATTCACTTGAGTTAATCTAAAAAGATCAAATCTAATTATCAATATTTATTTATTTTAGTTATTTTATTCACGTAACTCAACCCTAAACCTCCCTTGCCTCTTTCTTCGGGCCCTCCCGCTACCCTCTGTTAGACATGTGAGCCCACGACGAGCCATTATGCAATAAATGTTATTGCGAATATCATTCCCTGATCTAAAATGAAGAATAAATAATTTGCATAATAGGTCCCTCTGTACAATTAGGGTTATGTACCATGGCTATTTTAATGATCATACAGATGTTGATTCAATTATTGAATCATAGAGGCTGGTGCTTGGATGAATATCTAAAGAGTTAGATTGAGGACTCATCAAGCACTGTCAAATGATTGGTAAGATGTGATCTCCAGCCTGAGTAAGAGATGGCAATCCTTTCTCACATAGGCTGATATCTGACCGACCTCTTGATGCAGCTCCTCTGCATAGGAATAGAGATTCGGAGGTGTCAGATTAGTTAGGTCAAAGAGTTGACTTAACGAGATCGAGATAACCTAAGTCCTATGTTGAATGCTGTCACAGCATAGGCACGCATCCTCTGACCGGAGACAGATGTATTGGTATATGTCTGAGTATGTATATTTGACGGACCAATAGGTTGATGACCTAACCAAGGTCTATACACCGGCGTGTTGGTGTGCATATAAGGGCATATGAGTAATACTATCTCTCAAAGGGATCATACAGGTTCACTACTGAACCGGAAGACATGAGCTCACTCATGAGATATTGGGAAGAATCAAATTCCGTGCACGGTCGTCTCGCTTTGGAAGCTTGACTGAATTTGAAGGTTTGATATATACTTTTGAAAAGTATATGATCAAGACCTAGGTATGATATATGCTTTTGGAAAGTATATGATCGATACCAAATCCCAATGATCAAATGAGAAACTTATTGATCAAACCCTGAAGAAGACAGTGTAAAATTGATCTTGATCTTCGGGTTGACAATGGGTCTTCCAGTATGCAGGATGTACATGTATTGGGAATACCTGAGGGTGATGTGATCATAAACGATTGTATATCCATGATGCTTCCATTCCGAGGGAGTGATGAAACAGGTCTAGATTTTAGTGACTCCTTCCAGTAGAGAAGCAATCTGATCTTAGTCCAAGTGTTGGACATTGGTCTGAATGAGATTCAGATTCAATGAAAATTAGATTTGCGGTCTTGATTTAATCAAGCATCTGTGGGAGGTTCGTTCGATCTGGATTTGAGATAAGATCTCAATATCCAAGTCACTATACATGGAATAATACAATCGCTCTGTCCTTATCTACAAGTATCTGCGGAGAAAGCACATTATTCTTGAAAGGGTTCAAGAATAATTCATTTGATGAAATTCATATCCAAGCAAGAAGAACTTGATGATTAAATGAGATTTAGTTATCGAGTTTAATATGAATATGATTCATATTGTGAGAATGATTATCCAAGATAATTAAATGGGATTTAATTATCAAGGATTAGAGAATGTGGATATTATTATCCATAATATTTGTGTATTGTAAATATGATTTATAATATACATATATTCAAGAGAGAGAAATTTAGTAACATTTGTTAATTATTAAATGTGGATTGGATTCACATTTGTTAATTAATTGGAAATGTCATTTACAAATTAGTTTGGGATGTGAATATGATTCACATAATTTTCAATGGCATGATTGAAATATTCACAAATTAATTTGGAATTAATTTGGTGAATATTTTTGTGATAATTAAGAGATAATGTAATATATTAAAAAGGAGAAATAAAGCCACCAATTTTGAGGTGGCGTCACCCATGAAAAAGTCATGGGTGACGCCCCTTGTTTTTAGGAGGCTATATTAACTCCATTTTATTATCTTGATTAATCTCTTAACTAATTTATTTATGTTAAATTAAAATGTGTTGATAATGTTGCAACATATATTTAATTTAATTATAAACAAATGGTTGCATATATATACTAGAAGATTAGAAATTTGATCTTAAGGTTTAGTAGTCATCTATATGGATATTGCTGCAATTGTTGCAGCAATCTCTGTTGGATAGATAGACTCCATATTCTCAATGGAAGAGCCCTTAGTCTTGGAGAATTTCTCTATGACCTAGATAGTAGAGTACACTCATAGTTTGTTTCTAAATGTAGGAAATAAACATGAATTCTGAGATAGAACTCTCATAAAGAGTTATGATGGAAATATTTCAGATAGTAATCTAACATCTAGTGGACTCCACAAAATTAGAAAATTAATGAATGGTTCATTAAGATTTCTAATACTGAAAATCAAACCTTATAAGATCAATAGGAGGATGAATATCATTTGACAATGATCTGGCATCAAGCCTTGGACATTTGTCTGTTGATTTGATCAATAGACTAGTAAGATATGAAACTTTAGAATGTCTAAAATTTCAAATCTTACATGCTTGTGAATATTGTATTCAAAATAAAAATGTCCAATACACCCTTCTCTGAGAATGGTGTTAGATGTCGAGGTATTCAAGATTTCATACATATTGATGTATGTAGATCATCTATATCATAGTAAACATTATGGATATGTGATATCTATTGATGATTATGTATGATATGACATTTCTTCTCTTCACCTGAGAAACCTTTGAAATGTTCAAAGATTTCATAATTTTGGTTTAGAACCAAAGTTTGAAGAAAGATGAAATGAATTTGATCTAACCTAGATAGCTTGTACCTGTTAGATAAAATTCAAAGAATACCTTATGGAGATATGAATATCATTTCTATCTCACTCCTCCTAGTAAACCTGAACTCAAAAGAGTTGTAGGGAGATACAATTGGATCATGTCAATGATGAATTTTAGCATAATTACCTCTTAGTTTCCAAGTATATATGTAGTAGAGACTACACCATATATCTTTTATAAGATTCCATGCAAGTAAGCTGGAATTAAGCACTAGAGAGTGCTACTTCATTAGGAAAATAAAGGGTGGTATTGGATACCTACTTTATGACCTTGAGATTCTTAAAAGTTCTCATCTCTGAGAATGTGATTCTTAGAGGATAGAGACTCTTGAGAATCAAGACAAAAATGAAGTGTATGAACTCATTTGATCTTGAGAAGATAATGAGGCTCCTGAAATCAGAAACTAAAAGGACAATTAAAGATGAAACACTAATACCTCTTCAAATGAGTTTGAGGATGTATTCCATGTGTCGATTAAGTCTGACAATGATCGGACTTCATGTGATGAAGCTCCTGAGGATCATGACATGGAAAGATGGATATTAGCAATAAAGTCTAAAGTAGACTTCATATACAAGTGTTGTATATGGGCCCTCGAGGATCCACCTATAAGGGTTAGACCCATCAAGGTGTAAATGGATCTTCAAGAGAAGAGGGAACCTGATGAGAAGGTAGAGACCTTCAAAGCATGGTTCGTAGCCATGAGCTACACACCGGAAGAGAAGACATTGCTTGCAATGAGACTTGCTCTCCGGTAACCATGCTTAAAATCATCAGAATATTGCTAACCTTAGCTACACAACTTGACTATTGCATCTTCAAGATGTAAGTCGAGATTGCATTCCTCTAAGAATACCTCTCTGAGGATGATCACATGAAGTAACCCCAGGGCTTCATGAATGAGGAAAGCAAGGTGTGCAATCTAAAGTAACTCCATCTATGGACTCAAATAAGCTTCTTGTTGTTGAAACATAAGATTTGATAAAATTATAAATGTTATGCTTTTAGATAGAATCTTGATGTACCGTGTGAAGCTTAGTGGGAGTGTCATTTTGGTCATCGTGCTAAATGTAGATAATATCCTAATCATTTGGAATGATATAAGGATGATAATAAGTGTTTTATAGATTGGCTACTCCGTACCTTGAGATATGATCTCAAGAATACCTCTTAGATCTTAGTTCTGAAGTTGTTCAGAAGCAAAGAAAAGAGGGTATTGGGACTGTCACATTTGTAGTACACCTTGGACGTATTCCATTCTTGGAAATTCCAAGAAAACCTTCCTTCCCTTGAGATTTGGTACTGACCTATCTAAAGGGATAGCACCTCAAAGAGTTGAGGAAGTGAATGCTAGAACTGCTTGCACCTGTGCATCAGTTACGAGAAGCTAAATGTATACTAAATGTGTATAAAAGCCAGATATCTGCCATGCAGTGGGAGTAGTAAACTGTTACTAATCCTACTATGGAGAAAGGACACTTGATTGCTGTAATAACGATATCTTCAAAGATGACAAGACTTTAGAGATGGTGATCTCTAAAGTCTTATCTTCAAGAACTTAAGACTTTATAGATAGAGATCTAAAAGGTCTTAACTGTGGATACCTTGAGAGATAGTGATCTCCCGGAATAAGGGTATTCTAATAAGGATTATGGAAATACTGGTTATAATAATTATTGAGCAATAGTGTCCAAGGAGACTATAACTGCTTTGACTAGATTGAGTATTGGTTGCATCAGATGTAACATTCGCATTGGATGCGAGCACATTACCGGGGATATGCAAGTGACGTAAAAGGACTTGGCGTAGTCTTACGGGAACAGAGTGACTGATCATCTTACCTGGCTATTTTCTAAATAGCCTATGATTGTCACATGAGTGTGGGTTTAAATGATTGGCCCATTAATGGCTCTTTGGGCTAGTAGGAGATTGTTGGACATGTGAGCCCACGGCGAGCCATTATGCAATAAATGTTATTGTGAATATCATTCCCTGATCTGAAATGAAGAATAAATAATTTGCATAATAGGTCCCTTTGTACAATTAGGGTTATGTACCATGGCTATTTTAATGATCATACAGCTGTTGATTCAATTATTGAATCATAGAGGCTGGTGCTTGGATGAATATCTAAAGAGTTAGATTGAGGACTCATCAAGCACCGTCAAATGATTGTTAAGATGTGATCTCCAGCCTGAGTAGGAGATGGCAATCCTTTCTTACATAGGCTGATATCTAACCGACCTCTTGATGCAGCTCCTCTGCATAGGAATAGAGATTCGGAGGTGTCAGATTAGTTAGGTCAAAGAGTTGACTTAACGAGATCGAGATAACCTAAGTCCTATGTTGAATGTTGTCACAGCATAGGCACGCGTCCTCTGACCGGGAGACAGATATATTTTTATATGTCTGAGTATGTACATTTGACAGACCAATAGGTTGATGACCTAACCAAGGTCTATACACCGGCGCGTTGGTGTGCATATAAGGGCATATGAGTAATACGATCTCTCAAAGGGATCATACAGGTTCACTACTGAACCGAAAGACATGAGCTCACTCATGAGATATTGGGAAGAATCAAATTCCGTGCACGGCCGTCTCGCTTTGGAAGCTTGACTGAATTTGAAGGTTTGATATATACTTTTGGAAAGTATATGATCAAGCCTAGGTATGATATATGCTTTTGGAAAGTATATGATCGATACCAAATCCCAATGATCAAATGAGAAACTTATTGATCAAACCCTGAAGAAGACAATGTAAAATTGATCTTGATCTTCGGGTTGACCATGGGTCTTCTAGTATGCAGGATGTACAGGTATTGGGAATACCTGAGGGTGATGTGACCATAAACGATTGTATATCCATGACGCTTCCATTCCGAGGGAGTGATGAAACAGGTCTGGATTTTAGTGACTCCTTCCAGTAGAGGAGCAATCTGATCTTAATCCAAGTGTTGGGCATTAGTCTGAATGAGATTCAGATTCAATGAAAATTAGATTTGCGGTCTTGATTTAATCAAGCATCTGTGGGAGGTTCGTTCGATCTGGATTTGAGATAAGATCTCAATATCCAAGTCACTATACATGGAATAATACAATCACCCTGTCCTTATCTCCAAGTATCTGCGGAGAAAGCACATTATTCTTGAAAGGGTTCGAGAATAATTCATTTGATGAAATTCATATCCAAGCAAGAAGAACTTGATGATTAAATGAGATTTAATTATCGAGTTTAATATGAATATGATTCATATTGTGAGAATGATTATCCAAGATAATTAAATGAGATTTAATTATCAAGGATTAGAGAATGTGGATATTATTATCCATAATATTTGTGTATTGTAAATATGATTTATAATATACATATATTCAAGAGAGAGAAATTTAGTAAGTAACATTTGTTAATTATTAAATGTGGATTGGATTCACATTTGTTAATTTACTGGAAATGTCATTTACAAATTAGTTTGGGATGTGAATATGATTCACATAATTTTCAGTGGCATGATTGAAATATTCACAAATTAATTTGGAATTAATTTGGTGAATATTTTTGTGATAATTGAGAGATAATGTAATATAATAAAAAGGAGAAATAAAGCCACTAATTTTGAGGTGGCATCACCCATGAAAAAGTCGTGGGTGACGCCCCTTGTTTTCAGGAGGCTATATTAACTCCATTCTATTATCTTCATTGATCTCTTAACTAATTTATTTATGTTAAATTAAAATGTGTTGATAATACTGCAACATATATTTAATTTAATTATAAATAATTGTTGTTGGTTTTAACCAAGAACAATCATAGCCATTGATTTTACATAGACCAAGCCTGGTCGTTGGATCTATGTGTCCTATGGATTGAGATCTATTGGATCCTAAACTAATATATAAAAAGAGGGATAGGGTAGCCTTTTCTAAGTACATGATTAAGAGTTGTACAAGGTTACAACTCTCTCTCTCATATTCTCGCCCTCTCTCTTTCTCTCCTCCAAAAGATGGCCGTCCATCTTGTGTTGAGAAAGGAGAGACTCTCGGCATTCGCCTTCGACGACTCGAGGATCTCCTTCTTCTTTGGAGTTGCTTGCTGTAAAGGAAGACGACGGATTTAGCTTGATGAAATCAAGGGATCCATCGCTTGGATCTTCATCGAGGATTGCGGGAGGAATGCGACTCATCATCGTGCCCGCAAGTGCATTCTTCGTGGATCGGACTTAAGACAGGAGGATCTCTTGTTTGGGATCTCACGATCGCAACCACGCTTCAAGAGGTATTACTTATACTTGTGGTTTGATGAAACGATCCGAGAAGTGTTCTCGTGATCATGTGGCTTCATCTTTAGTTTTAAAATTTTAATTTCCGCTGCATCTAGCAACTAGTGCGACTAGTTTCTCCAATCGCATACGATGCGATCAACACGCTTCCGTGATGCGCTTGAGGATTCCCAATATCCTTCACCCTCTGCCTCCCCGACACCCTCCCCATCACGCTCCTCCTCCAGGCCCTTCCACCACCCTCCGCCTCCTCCCTGACGCCCTCCCTGTCTCCCTCCTCCTCTAGTCCATCCCCCCCACCCTCCCCCTTCTCCCTAACACCCTCTCCATAACTCTCCTCCTCTAGGTCCTCCCAATGCCCTCTGACTCTTCCCCAACACCCCCCCCCTCTCCCTCCTCCTCCAGGTCTTCATGCTTCCCTCCCCCTCGCCTACACCCTTGACCTCCTCTTCTAGGCCCTCCCACCGCCTCCACATCCTCCCCGATGCCCTCCCCTTGCCCAAGCCCTCACCCTGCCTCGTTGCCATTGGCCCCTCCTCCTCCTTGCCATCCTCTTCCGTTCCCTCTCATCTCCCTTTGCCTCCTATCTGACGTCCTTGCCTACCTCCTCCATGATCTCCCCTTCCCTCATCACCCTTGACTCCCTCCTCTTTTCTACCCTCACCCTCCCCACTCTCGTATTCTAGGTCCTCCCATCACCATTCGCCTCCTCCACGATGTTGTTGCCCTTCTCATATATCCATGATAGCTTGAAGCAGTGATGGGCACGATCTAAAGCAACGTCTAGTGTGATAGCCTCAAGCAGCGATGGGATACGATTTAAAGCAAAGAATGATGTCCACAATTATGGAAGCTACCACCCCCTGCTTCGTCGCCTCCTCCACCGCCTCTTGTCATATTTATCAATGATGAATCTGTGATTCATCATACTAAAAGATGAAAAAATAGAGCTTCGTTTTGGAGTAATTAACTGTATTTCATCATTTAATCCGCATATTACCATTCATGCACTTAGAATTAATATCTGCATTTTAGCATGCATAATTACATTCATAATCATCTTCGTATTTCCACCCAATCATACATTTTTAACTAATTCATGTTGATTCCAATTGACCTCAAACCACCTTCATTGTGTACATATTAGTAACAAGATTTAAGGAAAAATACAAAAAAAATTAACTAAGTCTAAAATTAGCATGTGAGATAGAATTCCAATCCTAGAATAGGCATATTAAAATGCACATATCTTTCTCATACAGTATCTGATTTAGGTCTACTCACTTTTAAAGTAATACATATTCAAAGACCTTCAAAACAAGACCAATTTCATAAAAACAATCGGACCTCATATGTGAAAATTGGGTTTTAGCCGCTTTTGTGCATTTTGTGTTTTAGTTGTTTTTGACCTGATATTTTATGTACATAATTAACCATTTTTTATTTCTTTTTCATATATACTTTTAAATGAAATTTGTATTAAAATGCACAAAATCCAAATTCAAAATGAGATAGAATTCAAATAATCTGACCAAGTCCGAGTGTCCTCTTTGAGTCCGTACAATTATCTTCCATTCTCTTCTTTATTTTTTTCTCTTATTTTATTATTTAAAAAAATAAAAAAAATAGATCAAATTATAGATATTTATATTTGATTTCATCGTTATTTTTCTCGATTTCTCTCATAAATAAAAATAACAAAAAAATTACAAATCTCAAACGTCAAGGTATTTTGTGTGCATAGAGTACCTCAAAAACATCACTTTGCACAGATGACCTCTTTTACTCTTGATCCCTTCATGAAAGTCGTAGATCTCATTGAAGCAAGTAATTTTTATGTTGAGAACTTTTCTATCCGAGGCTGTTTGTTGTTTCTTCTGGATTTTTCTTTTATTTATATTTCTCGATTTTTCTAGAGTTGACACGTGGCAGCTCCCTAAGCTGCCACGTGTCACTCATTTTTTTCATTTATTTTCATTTATTTTATTTAAAAAAATTAAATAAATAATAATAATAAATAATAAAATAATATAATAATAAAAATCTCAAGTGTTGGCACGTGAGGACTTCTTCTCCCTCAACATTCAACGCCAGCCTCCGCAGGACCTGCAACCCCTCTCCTCCTCTCGTGAGCAACCTCTGGACTCCACTCCTCTTATCTCGTTGTCGTCTCCAGATGACCATTGCGCAACCTCCGACCGTCGCGCAATTCCAATCACCCTTATCTCTTGCGCCTAACTTCTCCTATTTAAGCCCCACCTTCGACGCAGTTCTCCGCATCCGCCATTCACGAGGGGAGAGGCTACCAACTCAGTCAACATCTTTCTTGGTGATAGCTCGAAGGAAAAGGCCTCGAACGATGACGGCATCGAAAGACCCCTTCAGCAAGATCTAGCAGTCATCCATCTGTTGTTGTAAGCTCTAAGCTCGTCGAGCTTCGAGCTGTACATCGGCACAGCTCTTAAGGCGATAAGAGGAGTTCCTTCGATCTCTGACCTCAGGCGAAAATCCACACTCCAGGTAAAACTCCATCTCTTCCTTCTTTCTTCCTCCTCTTCTCCCCCTCTTCCCCTGTCCTCATATCATTTCTCTATCTTCCATCACCCATCATCCATCGCTCGCATGATCCTTGCATGCACGAAGCACGTTCGTTCATTTTCCTATCTCCAGGTATACCCCTCCTCGTTCTCCACCTCTGCCCTCGGTCAAGCACACCATCTACTTCACAGCCACTCCTTATTCCAGGCGAGCACCATATTCTTTTTCCCTATGTTTCCTGCTTCTTCGTGCTGAACCACCTTCCGCTCCAGTCTGGCCACCCGCCAATACTCCCCCATTGCAGTCGAGCATTCCTCGTCATCACCATGGAGCATCGCCCAGACATGCCTCCATCGACCTCAAGACTCCATGCACCACAGACCACCGAAGCTCCTCTCAGCCACAAGTCGTTGCCTCGAACCCTCCTCTCCTTTGCCCTCCACCATCAATGGTCAGCCTCTCCTCTCTTCGCTTCTCCAAAATTGGGTCATGTGTCGACCAGACCCATCGCCTTTGATCGCAAGCCAAGCAATAGCACTTCTCCGTAGTCTGCCTCACGTAAACCCGCGTGTGTCCACCATCGTGTGGAGAAGCTCTGCCAGTCGCCCCCTCCTGCGTACCCACGCCACTGCTGCCATCGTCGCTGCCCTCTTCTCCTGCATCGGTGCCTGAGGGTGGGGCAGCAGATGGTCCGGCCTCCCAACGTGACATTGAAGGCGAGTTAACCCTCCACTGCATATCTCAAGTCCACTTCACGTGCCCAGCAGCATCCTGCCAGGAGTAATTTCAAGAGGGCACCCACAGAACCTCCATATTCATGCCAAAGCCCTGCCACTCAAGGGTTACATGCATAGCACGTGACTGCTTGAAATTTTGCAAAAGGGCCTTCGTAGATTGCTAATTTACAAGAAGACCCCTGCCAACTAGGCTTGATATTACAACTTTCCCGTTGAGCACATGCCCCTTGGACATTTTGCAGAAAGCCTCTTCCGGGATTTGGTAATTTCACTTTAGGCCATCTCTGCATTTCTTTGTTTTATTTATTTCTTGTAATTGCAAACATAACCCTATATTTCTTTTATTATTTGAACTACATTATTGCATCATTTTATTATTAAAAAATTAGCACTTTGTTCTACAATTAATTATCTACAATATGACATGCTTGGGATATTTTAATATTTGTGGTTCTTTATTAATTAATATTCTTGTAGAAAATTATATATTTTACCCAATCTATTTGTTTATAATTCATAGTTAATTAACCATTGTTTGAAAAATTGCCAAAAATTCAGAGATCGTAGAATTAAATGCTAGTTGCATTCCCAAAAAGAATTGCATTTGCATGCATACTTTTCTTTATAACAAATCATTTTGTACATCTCACTAATTAATTTTAATAGGCATTAAATCCAACATTTTTATGGTTTAGGATTTTTCTAAGATATCTTAGCTAGTGATATATCTTAGATAATTTTATTTCCTGAAAATAATTATATTTAATATTTATTATAATTAATTATTGAAAATGTCATTATCTGCATTCTTTTAATCATAGACTATTCATATTGCATCTGAAAATTTCAAAAAAAAAATATAGTAACCTAATTTCATCATATTTCACGGTCCGGCCAATTTTCATAATTTTTGGACATAAATTGCATCATAGTCCCTGAATTTGGCCATGATTACATTTCATTCATATATTGCATTTAAAAATACATAAAAAATCATCTTTAAAAACTTAACTTCAAGATCGATTAAAAAGCAACCTAAGGAGATAATTGCCTTTTTGAGTTTGACCATGGACTTCCCAAGTAAAAAAAGTTGATTGTTCGCTTTAATTGACATAATAATTAAAATAATGATTTTCTATTAACCCATAATTGCCCAACTGCAACGAAATTCGAACATCTTTTAATCGTTGATTTAATTAAATTAAGAGGGTGATTTAGCGATTTTTCAGTTGACAAGCTCTGTCGTGCGCATGATGTGAAGAGGAAGCTGAGGAGGTGCTTTGTCGAAGATGGGGGCATCATTGGAAATGTAACTTTTTAAGGGGTAAAATTGTAAAACGTGGACGAATTCCATCAAAAATTGACAAAGAAACGGATGGAGGTTAACACAGTGTTATACCATATAAGAATTAAGGGATATTCAAGGTTTGTGGTGTAATTTGTGATTATCCAGGATCATGTACATAATTACATAATTACTCAAGGTTGTGGGTGTAAATATCTCTAATATATATCAAAGTGTCAGTAAGGCAAACTCTAAGATTTCTTCGATAACAAAATAATAAAACTTCAATAAGTAATATCACATCGCTAGTCACTTGTATGAAGTTATCAATAAATGCAAGTTATATACATTGCTTCAGTAATGCTTTTACAAGGTCTAGCATTTATCGACAATTCCTAAGTAATTATTGATACAATTTCAATAACCTTTTAAATTTTTTTAATATTTTATAAGATTAAATCATTAATTTTATTTTCCATATTCTCAGTAATTTATGTTAAGATGCAAGTAATTTTTGAATCAATTCAAGTAACAACCGTAACATTAATAGTAATAATGAAACTCAAAACAACGTAATTTGAACTTGATCCTTTTGAGATAATATTCTCATGATCCAAATCCAATTGCAAATAATCCATCATCATTCCTTATGAGATGATACTCTCATGATCTAAATCCAATCTCAAATCATCGATCATCATTCCTTCGGATATCTCACGATCCAAATCAAATCACAAAGCATCCATCGCATTTGAAATAGAAATCAAATACTAAAATATGCCAAAAATAATATTTCAAACAAACAAATTATGTTGTACATATGATCAGGTTCTAATCAACATGCGAAAAAACACCAAATCATCAATACAAGACCTTGCATTGGACCAAATCGACAGCCTTAATGAAATCGATCGCCCCATGTTGCAATTCGCCAAATCAATCTCCTCTCATTGCAAATCGATAGGTTTTGGAAATCGAATTCATGATCCTCCTCTCTTTCTATAAACATATACTATTTTTAGAATGGCTTATAATTTCCAATTTTGTTTTCTTTGGATTATGCGGTCCCTACGTTTCAGGGATTGAAATATTGAAATGTGATGGCTGGAAGTAAGTATTCATCTCATCTCTAAACGAGGCATGGCTCACTGGATAAAAATCATATATATATATATGGGGGGGTAAATTGGGGCTGTGCCTGGGGGGAGCTATCCCCCACCATATTTTCCCTTTTTTGAAAAATACTCCGTGGATTTTTATCACTATATCCCTATATTATGTCACTCAAGTTTCATGTGAAATAGAAACTCTTACAGCCCCCATCTAGACAGTCATTTTTAATGATCACAGAATTGATGAAATCAACCCCATCTGGATGGAAGTCGTATCTCTTTCACATGAAACGTGAAGAACATAATATAGAGATATAGTGATGAAAATCCGTGGAAGCATTTAAAAAATAAGAAAATGGATAAAATGGAGCGGGGGAGTCGAGTTAGTTTCCCCCATGGGGCATCCCCATTCTATCCTATATATAGGGGCCCTTCAGATAGGACATGGTCCTTCCATGGTGTAAGGAAGGCCACCAATTCTAGACATTAGATTTTAATCTAACGATACCATTAATTTATTTGTCCAAAGGGTATTTTCGTCATGCTCTTTTGCATTAATTGTGCATATCATTTAATATTTCAAAATAATAAATTTAGTTAGGTCTAATTTTAGTATTTTTTAGCAATACGTTATTTAAATAATATCCAATTTTGTCCTGGGTGACATTGCGTGAGGCAGATGTTTGTATCCAACATGTTTTTTTTGTAGGATCTGTGATTCCTTTTGTATCGATTGTATATTTTTTGTAGAATCTGTGATTCATTTAAAATTCATCAACCAATTGTAAAATTATTATGGTTCTTTGTAAAATACAATTTATATTAGCAATTAATGCATGGTTCTTTGTAACGATTGTATAGTTCATTGTAGAATAAATTTTATATGGTTCTTTTTAAAACATGATAGTCATTCATGCTTAATCGATGAGTAAATTACAAACTAAATATGTATAATATGCATCCAAAATGTATAATGCACATCTAAAATGTGTAATGCGCATCAAATATACAAGATATATAAAAAAATTTAGAATTTTCATTCGCAACCAATTGATATGTAAAAATACATATCAATATATATATATATAACACTATCAAAATTATATAATAAACAATATACGATAAATATGTAAGATATAATGATTGCATGGCTTCCTTAAGCTACCACCATCGTGCTACATACGTCATCGTCGATCTACACGATGTCATCGCCACATGCATGAAGATCTACACACATCGTCGTTGATCTACATGTCGCCACCGATCCACGTCCGCCTTGCCATGAGGTCGCACATGGCGTTGGGAACAGCTCCAAGAAACATCTGATTATCATCTCAGTATCGGCGATTCTCCTCGTTGCCATCATCTGCAGCATCGTTGACGTCACGCAAGGATCGGTCGCCATCGTCAACTATGCTCATTTGTCGCCATCATCACCTCCGAGCATGCGTTGTTGTCATCACATCCGCTCACGTGCCTTCGTCGTACTCAATAAAATACGCCCTCCACAAATACGGCTAAGGGTTTTGAAATTTATTTGAACAAATTAGTAGAGAAATTAAGGGTTTCGAAATTTATTTGACAAATTAGGAGAGAGATTAATGACCCAGATATTTCAGCCGGTTACGTACTATATTTAGATAATGAACAATGATCAAAATGAGTTTTTGATTAAATAAATGCTACATGCCTTTAATAAGAACCACCCGATTAAATATGGATGAATGAGATCATTGGCCTTCCTTATAGATGGAAGGACTAAGTCCAATTGGAAGGACCAAGTCCAATATGTGTTTCAAGTTTTATGCAAAACAAACATTCGTAATGCATCCATCTAGAAGGGGTCAATTTCAGCCTTTCTAAGATCGTTAAAATTTGGTAGTCTTAATTGGAGAAGATAGGAGCCTCGAATTAAGTTGAATTTGAAATGACACCGTGGCGCATGAGCGCACCCCCCCCCCCCCACACACACACACCTTAGAGATGGAAGGACCAAGTCCAATATGTGTTTCAAGTTTAATGCAAAACAAATATTCGTAACACATTCATCTAGATTGGGTCAATTTCAGCATTTCTAAGACTGATAAAATTCGGTACTCTTGATGGAGATGTTAGGAGTGTCAAATTAAGTTGAATTTGAAATGACACCACAGTGCACGCGCCGCCCATACACACGCACACATTCCTTAGAGATGGAAGGACCAAGTCCAATATGTGTTTCATGTTTCATGTAAAACAAATATTCATAACACATTCATCTAGAATGGGTCAATTTCAGCATTTTTAATATTGTTAAATTTTGATAGTCTTGATGGAGATGATAAGAGTCTCAAATTAAGTTGAATTTGAAACGCACGTGCACGCGCACGCACCCGCCTACACGCACGCACGCGCACGCACCCATGTGCACGCACCCGCCTACACGCACGCACGCATACGCACACAACACACGTGCGCACGCGCGCGCGCACACACACACACACACATATATATATATATATATATAGAGAGAGAGAGAGGGGGGGGGGGGGTAGACAAGACATGTATTGATGATATACTTAAAGTTTTTCACGTGTGATTTGAGTTTTACGTAAAATTTAATAATTTACATGTCCAGTAACATGTAAGCTACTTGTACTAGTTATATAAGCTATAAATGGTGGTAATAAAATCATTTATACTTGGCAGGCTCGAAACAGATATTTTAGAACATCGGTCCGGTCAAGACAGCCCAACCCGCATTTTAACCAGATGTATAATCGACATATAATCGATAGTCATTTGAATAATTCAACCACTGACTTTGAGTGCAAGATTTTAACACGATTTGATTATTGGGGATATAATCGGAGATTGGTCCCAACCCATCTGCGATGGAAGAGACTTGAATAGATTTCTTGGAGTGTAGCACGTAAAGGGTCGAGAGAGCAGCGAATGTTGATTCCGCCTCTGATCGTGAAGGGGCCCAATTCACGTCGGCTAAACGAATCACAAAAGACAAAAACATGAAGGATTTCAGCTGTTACATTGATGTGGGGTTGATCAAATAGTGCCCATCTCCTAAATAGGGATCATACCTCCACATCATCAAGGGTAAAAAATGAGCCGTAATTAATTCCTTAGGCTTCAATGCAACAAAGTCTGACGTGTATCATTTGCATCCACATATGTTCAGTGAAGTCAGAAAGTATCAAATCCACAAATCTTTCGGACAGGACATCAATTCCACAATGAGCCAACTTGTTAAAAAAATTGAGAAACTGTGATGAATTACTCAAATGAACAAATACTCCCCTTTGTAATAAAGAACGATTGCACTAACTGTGAATTCCATGCATATGCAAGAATTCGTATGGGCGAGTGATACCGATAGGGACCTGTATCAGAGTAGTAAAGAGCGCACCAACGATCCACAAGCAATCACGAAGAAGACAATGATTTACGTAGAAAAACCCCACCGGTATGGAGGGGAGAAAAACTACGGGCAAAGAGAGACTTCACTGTGAAGAAACTTAGAATACAAGATACAGGAAACCTGAGAGGTGGTACTCTCCTGGAAAGTCTTACACTAACTATAAATACTTTAAGGAGGATACGCCTCAAGGACATGTTGCATTTCTCTACATGGCAGTTATTTTCAAAGTAAATGATGTTTCCCTTGTTATAAATAATTAAGTTGGGTTCCCTTCTTCATCGACTGGCATTTGATAGAAGGGTCCACTACTCAAGCATCTTGAGCAAGGTGAAGGACATGAAAACTTTAACTTCAAGGGACAATGCCTTCAGATAAGATTCTAAACACTCGGTTCTACCTTTCTGAATAATTTGTTCCTATAGAAGAACTTTATTTGAAGGGCATGAAAACTCTAACCTCGAAGAGGCAATGACTAAACTCTCTGTTCTACCTTCTGAATAATATTATGTTCCTATAAAAGAAGAAATTTACTTGATAATATCTGCTCATATTCCAGACATGAGCCCTACTTGAGAAAAATCACCTACTTTTGGCGGCTTATTAAGTTGGAGCCAACAATCCAAACCAATTGGGCTACCCAAAATTCGCAAGGTTAAGTTTTTAAAAACCAGCCCCAATAAGATCTTAAATCCCTTAAGGTGGCCAGATTCGGCTGGATATTGTAATTCAGCGACAGGTTTGTTCTAAGTTTCAACAGGCTCAACGAACTGGAATTCAAGTTGGATATATATTCCTACATTTCAATCTCATAATATTTTTGGATCCATCCTGCAAAAACCTGAGTCAACAGCTAGATAATCTAGCAATCAAATGTGGTTAAGGGTGATAAAAAGCTCGATTGAGAGTTAGCTTTGCCAGAGATGGAATTTTATAAACATAGTTGTATGTTTCTCAAGAAAAATGACCAGTTCTAATACTAGCGCGCCTCAGCATGCCATCCAGATGCTCCTTTTTATTTTCTTCCTGTAAATTTAAAACAAACAAGGTTTCTCTTTTCGGAGCAGATGATCCATCATTTACTCATCAAGTTCCTCAATCGAGTTCCACTCCTGCCGAGAAGTGTGATTCTTATGGCACATAAATGAACATGATAAGAATCTCCGACCTTGATTCTGATAAATTATAACAAATAAAGGAAAATACTGTAAAGATAGTATTGCGGATTCATCTCACTCCTTGAATCATAACAAGATAGAAATTGTAGTGTTGATCCATCAAAGACGTCTGAAAGATTTGCTACTGAAACTTGAAAGCAAAAGTGCAGGCCTCTTGATGGTTGTCTTAGAAAATTTGTACCATAATATATGCTACTACAAGAAAAAGGTTGTGCGAAAAACTTTACTTTGAAACAGGTCAAGAACATTAACCGAGTTAAGGAGATGTAGATGCCAGACATGCAGGTGGACAGGGAAGTGATCAACAAATTAGGTACTTTGCTTCTTCACTCCAACAATATATGCGTTCCAAGCATCCCTTTGTAGGAAATTCGAAAGCTCCTCATACTTGACATCGCTGGAAGCATTAAACTCTCTCGCATTAGCACAATCTTGGGTGTCCGGCATCTCTCTAATCCAAAAGTGCACAGAGTAAAATCCAGCCTCCTCCATGCAATCCTTAATTTCAGGCAGCGACCATCTGTTGGCACACAATGTAAATGGATAAGCTTCCATCTTAATATTGTAGCCTGCGATGGCATGGCATGTAGAAGAACAAATACACTAGCTTTTTTATCAATTTTATGCATTTCACAATTACAAAGGAAGGTGCACGATATGAGTTGACTAGTGGCTCCTTGGAGTGTATCACAAATTTGACAACTCTATAAATGTTGTTTGAACCTTTTTATTTTACACGTGATAGTGAAGACAAAAACCTTAGACACTAATGGATGCCAGGAATCCGTGCTTCCCTCACTGATTGTCAAAGGTTTCCATGTAAGTTTGTGTTTCTCGTTTGGGGTTCATGATCTAGGTTCTTCATCCAAGTTTCTGACATGCAAACTCGGCTGCACACTGAGATAATGGCTCTGATGGTGAGCCCTCACCGTCAAGTCCACACCACATTCCCCTGCCACCATAACTATTGCCCATGCGCAAGGTTCCACCCTCACCAGACCCTTCATTGTCCGAAGTCAGATCCCTCATTACCAATCTCCATAATTCTCCAAGATTGGGTCAATGTGCCTCATCGCCCCTATGGTGCCTCTTCACTTTGACATCGTACTTATTCCTGCAGACAGCCCGGGCCATAAATCAAAATTTGGCATGATCTATGAAAGGGATTGTGAAAAGGGAAAACAGATAGATGCCTTCTATTGTAATCCTAGGGCTCTCTTATATAGAAGAAAAGCTCTATGGGAAAATTATATAAAGCAGACAGAGGAATAAGAAATGTGAATAAAGGACAAAAAACAACTATCTCAACACTCCCCCTCAAGTTGGAGCATATATGTCTATTATGCTCAGCTTTGAACAGAAACGATGAAAAGGGCCCCTAACAAGTGCCTTGTTGAACATATCTGCAGCTTGATCTCCTGATATAACATGAGAAGTGGGGACATAAAACCCTTCTGAATCATATCTCGAATGTAGTGACAGTTTACCTCGATGTGCTTTGTTCTTTCATGGAAGGAAGGATTATTGGCTATGAACAGGGTGGATTGGTTGTTGCATTAGAAGTGCATGGGAAGTGACAACTCAATAGCCAGGACAGTCAGGACGGATCTGACCCACATTATCTCTGTGCTATCTTGTGCCATAGCTTTATATTCTGATTCAGCACTAGATCTAGCAACAACCGTTTGTTTCTTACTTTTCCATGAAACAAGTGAACTCCCTACAAAGGCAGCAAAGCCTGAGGTAGACCTCATGTCTTTGTGACATCTTGTGTAATCAACATCAGCACATGTATGCATCTCTACTGAACAAGAGTCATGCACCTGAAGAAGTTTTCAAATATATCAAAATCATGTATACAACATCCATATGTACATGCATGGTCTGCTCCATAAATTGACTAACTCTGCTCACTTCGAAGGATATATCAGGTCTGGTAATGGTGACAAATAAAAGCTTCCCCACAAGCTCTCTAAATCGTCTCTTATCAACCTCATCGGTGTCATCATCATAGAGTTTAATATTAAGATCCATTGGAGTAGTAGCAGGTCTACAACATGTCATACATGTCTCAGCTAGGAGATCATAACATACTTCCTCTGCATCATCACCATGTCACATTGGTTCCTCGCAAATTCAAGGCCAAGAAAATAACGAAGATTGCCAAAGTCCTTGGTTACAAACTGTTATCCAAGGAAATCATTAGTTGCATGAATTCCATGCTTATCATTCCTTGCAACAATGATGCCATCCACTGTCCGCATAAACAAAAATATCAACAATACCTCTCTAGGATCTCTAAATGAAAAGAAAGTGATTTGTAGTCGATCTGACAAATCCATGCTGCTCAATCAACTCAGAGATCTTCTGAAACTAAGCCATCGAACTCAAAGCCATAAATAACATTGTGAAGTCTACAAACCATGAGAAGTTCATGAAAAAGGTAACCAGAGCCAGAGCCGCATAGAAAAAGAAAAGAGATTCTCAGAAAAAAAAACCAGTTATTATTATAAAGAAAGCTGCTTTATGAGAGAGAGGTCTTCACTTCAACAAGGCTGAGAATGCTCTTGGCAAGGGGGTCTTTTTCTAGGCCCTCACGGAGACTATGGTGCCTTCAACACGGCTTTCTGAGGTTGCAGGCACGACTCCCATGCCGAACTAGGACTTGCATTGAGCCTATGCCCTTCAATTCTTCCCCGGAGTTCGATAGACTCTTTACCTGGAGGATAGAAGCGAAGAAATGCCTACCTACATGCAAGTCATCATACAAGAAGGCATTCTTGACATCTAACTGAATGAGAGGCTAATCACGGACCACGAAGGCTAATCACGGACCACGGCAACAGAAATAAGAATCCTCATTGTAGAATGTCGAGCGACGGGAGAAAACATATCCTGATAGACCACCCCATATGTCTGGATGAACCCACGAGCAACAAGATTGACCTTGTATCTATCAATAGTACCATTTGCACGGTGTTTCACCGTAAACACTCATGTTAGAAAATTAACATAGCTCTGATACCATGTTAGAAAATTAACATAGCTCTGATACCATGTTACAAATATGAAATGCAGAAACGTAATCAGAAATAATAGAATAAACAAGGAAGAACACCGGAATTTTGACGTGGAACCCTACTCCCTAAGGAGCAGGATGAAACCACGAGAGAACGCCTCATAGGGTTGATGTTGCATTCAACTTTCTCATCTAATACAAGAGGTCTTAGGCTTCTTATATACCCTCCACAGACCCTTCAAGTCCCATTACTGGTATATGTGGAACTAAACACTGAATGTGGTAATTGGATCCTAAGTGACGCATACTCCAATATACTCCAACACTCCCCCTCAAGTTGGAGCATACAACGCTCAGCTTGGACAAACAGAAAGAAATCTCAAACTCACACTACATGACATTACGGACAATATCAACTCAACACAAACACAACTGTCGGTTGCTATTGAGGACGTTGCTTCTCATGCCGTGCAAGTGAGGAGGAACAAACGGGTTGGAGTGTGAGTCCAACTGGGTGTGTTTTGTGTTGCATTTGTCAAAACCACCAAAACTGAAATGAGTCTCCACGTCGGAGTACTCTAGCCCAACACATGTAGAAGACTAAATCATTGGACAACTGCTCCATCACTAAAGGTTCGAATTGAAAAGGTCGAGGAGAGATTCTCATCAGAGTCCACGGTCGCTGGAGAATGGAGTTTGAAAAGTCTCCTCGTCGTAGAATTGTATCTCTCCTATACTGGCTCAGAGAATGGGATCTCTACTCTGGGGTCCATATGAAACCACATGAAAACCCTAACTCACATGGCAAAGGGAATGTCATTTCTACTCTGGAGTCCCTATGGATCACATGAAAACTCTGAGACCAAAAACAAAAGATAGGGACCAGACAAATAATGATCGTAAACTTGTGTTGAAGACTCTGAACCAATCTGTCAAGTCTGGATCTGAAAACTGTAGAGTCTGAACAGATGGTTGGCCTTGATAATCTGAATCCGACCTTTAACTCTACGCAATACTTCCCCTTTCTCACATACTTGTCGAAAAACAATGACATCGATAAACTTGAGAGAAGACAAACAAGATGGGGAGAAACAAAAAACAATAAGTCGATCTCAATTTTTCCTTTGTTTTTCTTCTCGCAAAATCTTTCCTTTCTTTTTTCAGCTATTTTTTGTATAGTCGTTTCTTCCCCCTTTTTAAACGTACGATTTTTTTGTATGCACCTCTTTTTCAAAATATTTTTTTTGCAAATATAGTCGTACATGTTTATCTTTTCACTTCTCCTTTTATTAAAATATCAAAAATACTTGCAAAAATAATAAGTATGTTCAGTTTTGCTTGCACATTATTTATTATATAAAAATATCAAAAATAACAAAAGAATTAAAAAATTATTTTTATTAATTAAAATACTTGCAAAAAAAAAATGTATATATATGATGTATTTTGACTTAGGGTTCTACATGAAAGTTGTAAATCTTGAAAACATACACAACTTTCATATTGAACACTTCTTCATTTGACACCTTATACTATTTTAATTCTGTTTTACAAGTTTTTCTTTATTTCCTATTTTTTTGATTGGATCACATGGCCCATTCTTCGCTATCCACGTCATTAACCCTTCTTTGCCCCCTTCACTCTTTGAGGTTGTCTGATCATTTCACCAGACGGCTGAGATCCAATTCATCTGCCTCATTAGTAGTCGCTTGACCTCTTTGATAAAGCGGTGTTGATCACTCCGCACGCATCCTCTTTTCCAAGGTTTGATCACTAGATCAAGCGGCTGTTGTTTTTCCTCGAGTGAATGCTCTTGTGAAGAGTCATGTATGTTGGACGAGCCTTCTTCGACCAATTTCTTACAACGTCCAACGTGTACTCTCATTGTGATTCGAGTACCTATGCCTTCTTCGTTCCTCCCTCATCTACATCCTAACTTTCATCTTCTACCTCATCTAACCTTCGCCAACTTCTAGGTGGTTGAAAACACCGCCTGAAACCACCTCTGTCACCAAATAAAACCCATCTCTGACAACTTGTCTCCGTTATCTACATTTACGTGGGGGCTTACCCTATCCCTTCTCCCACTCCGATAATAGCAAGAGGTTGAATCGAGGGGCCACGACGAGGCCACCCTTTGGTGTTGATCCATGGCTGATGAGCCATGAATACAACCATGATCATGGCTGTCAGAGCTTCCTCCAGTGGCTCTGCGGGTCAAGCGAAGACCTGAGGCTCTATTGAACCTCAAGCCCAGGCCATTTCCTTCATCACCGTTTGTCTTCAAACTTAAGGTAATTCTCTTAGTTTATTTTCTTTTGATTTCTCCAATTTATCTACGTACTTGCGAGCAAAATCCCACATTCCTAATATGTTGTACACCTTCATCGGTCCACCCCGATCCTTCGTTGACATTTCCACTTCACCTCTCCTCTTCTCCATCATCTCCTATGCCCAGTCCCCTTTCTCCTCCTGTAAGGAGCAGAAACCCAACTAGGGCTCCATCTCCAGCACCTCATCAGCCCTCCATTCACCACTCAGATGACCTCAAAGTACGTGTGCACGCTTCGGCTAATTCCTAACATTTGCAGGTATAAAGACCCTTCAATGGTCAGAGCTTCAGGGTGAGCTTCATTCTAGAGCCCTGCCTCCGGCGATGTTTCATCGACACGACGAACCAAATGTCTTCGGTCCTTCTCCAACCTCCTACAGCCTTCGTCAGCGCTTCTGGGAGATGTTGCAACCTCCAACGATGCATCAGGAGCAAAGTGGAGGAGACGAGCACCCTCGAAGCTCTGGTGTAGCTCCACAACAAGAGGAGGAGATCGATCTTTACGATGTACAGTTATCGTATGATCGACTCAATCTGACGGTTTACATGAGATACGAGCCTCTGTTATGAGCCAACAGCCTCGGTGGGACCAAGCTACATTTCGAAACGCAAGCCACCTATGTGGCTCGAGCCACCTCGAGCGAACCAATTCCTGGGCTATCCCTCACGCGCCATGCGTGTACCTCCTGGGTACATTTCGATTCAGCCCTCACACGCTTAACCTCAATTGCGGTTGGGATTGTTGCACATATGGCCCATCAGGTCTTCTGAATTGCATTTTTGCCCCTGCACTTGGGCTTATTACAGATAAGGCACGAGTGGATTTCCTTAATTGCATTTTTACCCATGCTTGGACTGAAATGTTATAGTTTATATATTTAAAATTATATTTTCTTTGCATTAATACCCCTATATTGCATGTTTAATATCTTAAGCATCATAAATCCAACTGAAGTGAGTTTTATCTTGTTCCAAATCTTTTATAATGCTCTTTACTATGACATAATCAATTCTCTGATTTGATTAGTATGTATCTATTTAAAATTAGAAGTAATGTCTTAATCATTCATTGCTTAATTTAATGGCATGAAGACATTATCTTGCAGTACTTAAACCCTGATTTTGTTTGATGTGTCTAAAATTAAATTAGGGCATATAATTATCAAATTCATCGTATTAATGACTTGATTAATTGCTAGATCTACATTCATTAATCTAAGTGCATTCTTAAATAGATACATTGATTAATTACTTAGATATTGAGCATATGCCCACATTTTAATGGCCTGGGTGAAATTAATTGGATATTATGAATGTCTTTTTACTTCAGGAGCATTATATTGTGATTGTTCATGTGTATGTATTGTATTGCAACATATCTCATTATGTAGCGTATTATAATATTTATTACATTATAAACTAACAAAGAGTACATTTATATTGTATTGTGAATATTTGACCTAGTTATACTATTAATTCATCTGACCTAGGTATTTAGAACTTAATTAGATAAACTAATACACTTGTGTCCTTGTGTTCGACACTGGACTTAACAATGATAGATTAAATAAAGCTCTCTTCATCGAGATTCCTAAACTTGATTCGATGTGTGATGGATGGACGAAATACATGAGGAAGTAGATCATCAACTTCCTCGTTTACTATGGTGGAAAGACTTTTTTTAAATCTGTTGATGCATCTGAACATGTAAAGGACCACAAGTACATGTTGAAGTTGATGAAGGATATTATCAAAGATGTTGGGAAAGAGAACATTTTCCAGATCGTCACGGATAATGGCAGCAACTTCAAGAAAGCGGGTGAAAAAATAATGAAGTCTGGAAGCTACAGCATTTTTCGGACACTGTGCGTTGCACATTGTATTGATTTAATTCTAAAGGACTTCAGCAAGAGGAAGCTCGTTTCAAGGGTGGTGGAGCAAGCACGGACGATCACCACATTCATTTCCAACCATTCCAAAGTGTTGGTGTTGACGAGGCGGATGTGCAATGGTGAGCTGGCGAGGTCCGACATCACACGCTTTGCATTATAGCGTTGCAAAGCCTCAAACAACACAAGACAAGGTTGAAAACCATGAGTTGCTAATGTGAATGATTCGAGATAACTGAAACTTGGATTGAAGGAGGACGGAAAGTGGGGACATTGATCAATGATCTCCACTTTTAGGATGAAGTGACTCGGGTCACGAAGAACATGGATCCGGTTGTTTCTGCATTGCGGATCGTAGATGGCTATAAGAAGCCCACCATGACAGTGATCTACTAGGCAATGCGTTGCATTAGAGAGAAGGTCGGAGAAGTAGTTGGAAAAGGATTCAAAGCATGGTTGGACATCATAAACGAGCATTGGTTCAAGATGCTCTCACATCCTCTTCACAAGGCCGGTATGTATTATGTAATAACCAAAATTATTTTTCGTTTTATAGCACTTTAGAATCTGAGAATTGTGCTTGTTTGTGTCCAGCTTATTACTTCAATCCTAAGTATCAGTATAAGAATAGTCTTGGTACAAATTCTAACTTCTAACAACTATACAGATTGTGGTGGAGAAGCACGTCAAAGACGAGATGACACGGATCTTATGCATGAACGAGGTAATTTTGATTTTGAAGCTAGGTTGGGACTCACAAAATATTCTTTAAGAGCATTATGTAACAATTTATGACTTCAACCTATGTGCAGGTGAAGTACTTCAGGGATGTTGGGTTCCTTTGGCCGACATACTATTGTAAATGGATGAGGCGGTACACTTCCGGTAAGGACGAAGACAAATAAGTCCATTGAATGTGTAATGATGTATTACTATTAATGATTTATCTCCTTTTGGAGTTTTCGTGGTCGTATGGTGGTTAACGTATGAGATGGAATCTCCCCACATACGAAAAATGACAGTGAAAGTGTTGTCTCAAACCGCATCTACTAGTGGTTGTGAGAGGAACTGGAGCACATTCAACTTAATCCATTCGAAGAGATGGAACAAGTTGGGAGAACAGAAGCTCCATGATCTTGTCTACGTGCACTACAACTTGAGGCTCAAGATGAAACATGCAAGGGAAGGCCAGGACAAAGACGACTACACAAACCCTATTGATCTTACACACATTTTCAAGATGCATGATGACGATGCTGATGAAGATGTTCTCCAGAGGTGGATGGATTCCAATGGTGCTCCTGTTCTCAAGCAACCGGTTGGAAGACCAAATGAGAATATAAGCCAACAAATGGGAGCAGAAGTAGGTGATTATTTGGCTATATCCGGGAGGATTACAGACCCTCTTGGAGAGTTGGAAGTCGAGGTTGATGCATTTGTTAATAAAATTCTTTCCACTAGCTCCAAATCCAAATCCAAGTCAAAAGATGACAGAGGAGATGATGTCGATGTTATTTGTTGTTGCCGGTCATGGTGAATCTAGTCATGGTGGGGAAACATATTCAGTTGGGGCAGTAGAGGGTGGTCACAGACCATAAGATACAAAATTCGAGGAAGGTCTCCATGCAGGGCGTGAATATATAGAACGACAGAGGAACACACATGGACAGTTTGTTCTGAATTCGAGTCTGGAACCTATGGATTACGACACATACGGTCGTGGCCATCATCCTACCGACAACTGCATGGACGATTTGATATCATTTGTAGGTCCCTTAAGCTGCATGGACATTGACAACGCATAACGTGGAGGAACACCAAGTCCCTTGGACGGATATAGATCATCACACGATGAGAGATCATTTGGTGTCTTACCAAAATTCTTTCAAGCTCCTCTTGGGAATATTAGAGGTCTTAGAGAAAAGTGCTTTTCGCGATGACTCAGGCCTCGAATTTACTCATGCACATCCTCCTCCCCTTCCTCCTCAAGCATATGCACCTTCAACATATTCATATGGTTACGATGGGTATGGGGGATATAGCAACTACAATGGTGAGAACTACCAAGGTAGCCAACCTGAGCAAAGCCTGTGCAGCTTCTTTGGCAGTGATAGTTATGGTTTCTTCTATGAATACACGTCAGTGCCTCCTCCTCCGCAGAGATCTTCTCCTACTCTATCGTCGTTATCCCGAGGATCTCAAGCCAGTACTCCGCAGCCTCTTTGTGCTAATCGTGATACGGGATTTAGTATTGCTTATCCCCATCTCGGGATACTCATAGGCATTGATGACCATCAATACAGACAGGATGTGATGGATTACAAGGCCATGTACTCGTACATGACATGGGAGAACTATTGTGAGTACATTGAATCACGGCACGTTATAAGAGACAACAAGGAAGGAGGGGTGATTCAGATCCACCACGGAATTCTTGGTTTTGAATTAAACTCATCATCAGGTAATATATTTTAATATGTTATGTATTAATCATTATTGTGCATGTTCTTATTTAGCCTACGTGAATATATGTCTTTTCACTTGTTGTAAGACTGTTAGTCTGTTATTAAGTATTAAGTATTACCGATGATATGTTCAATATGATGTGTGACATACCGTCATAGTCATAGATGATCGATACGTGTGCTATAAGCCTATAAGTGTATATTTAGTTTCATTGTTTGAAGTACTCAAATTAACTCCATTTGTAATATCTAACATATTGTATGATATGACCGAAATGTACGATATAAGAGGTATAAATGAGCAATATGTATGACATAATAGTGTATTTATAAGTTATTTATTGTTCTAATAACTTGGAAGGTATTAATTTACAAAAAAAACTTAAAAAAATTGTATTTTTGAGCTATTTCCGACATTTCCACCGAAATCGTAGAAATTTGTCACCGAAACAAAATCGAGATTCCGAACCTTATTCTTTATACCCATGTGTCCATCATACGAGAACCCATACAAATTTTTTACTACATCCAGGCGGCGATGAAGCAGAACTAGCTAATTTACTCGCATGTGTTCCTCATGCGAGAACCCTTGCAAATTTTGAACTACATCCGGGTAGCGATATAGCGGCCCTTGCCAACTTCTCGTTTGATTCAGGCGATGCAACACGTCGCTAATAGGGAACATCCCAACGAAAACTAAATGTTTGCTTAAATCCATGTTGAAAAGATCCGAACTGTTTTGAAACAAATTCCTAAATAGTGCTCTTAAAAAGAACACTATTTAGGAATTTATCTCTCTTGCACCGATTATCGGCAACCTAACGCGCAACCCTCCTCAGTTTACCAGGGCTTGGGACCGACCATAGCTGAGTTAGCCTCTATTGTTCTATTTGATAAGAAAATTCCTTTGAAGATCAAAGGAAGGTTTTCCAAAGCAGCCATAAGACTTGTTATGCTCTATGGATCTGATTGTTAGCATGTGAACCGTAGAATGTTAAGAGAATGGCAAAAGGAGAAATGAAAATGGTAAGGTGGATGTGTGGACACACACGTAAAAAGTAGATTCGGGATGATACAAACAAAAGGAAAGTTAGTGTAGCTCCAATCGAGGATAAGATCGAAAAACTGCCTAAGGTAGTTTGGTCATTTGCAAAGGAGGACGGTTGATACACCAGTTAGGAGATGAAAGTTTTGAGATGTTAAGTAGGCTAAGAGAGGGCGAGAAAGACCCAAGTGTTGAAATGACACTATCCAAAGGGATCTTATCTTTTTAGATCCAAACTCGAGAATGACCCAAGATAGATCTAAATATAGGTAAAGAATTCATGTAGCCCGCCCTACTTAATGTGGGAAAAGGCTTTATTGTTGTGTTATTGTGTCTTATATCACTTGCATCATCGCCATCATTCATCGGTTATCCATTCCTAAACTTCAGTTCCTATGTTTTCACATTCTCCTATGTTTCCCTAGTGACAGCATCATAAAGGAACGTAACAGCACTATGTGCAAGGCAAGGCGGAGTGAAGAAGAATCCGATCCAAGCATCTCTTGCCATGAATTGCTCAGCATCATCTGCAACCATTGAGGTTCATGTAACCTTGACATCATACACCCATTCACTCCAAATTCTAAGTTTGCTCATTTTCTCTTCTATTCTCTTCTCGTTTTCAAGTTTTTCCTCTCGTCTTCAATTTTACCCAATTTCCATATTCTCTGCTACCTCCTTCCGCCATTTTCACTCACTTTTCACCCAGATATCCAATACCCTTTTTCTTTGTTATCCTTTACACTCGAAACACCCTCAATCCTTCAAGGGCCGAGGATTTAGCCCTCCCCTCCATACGCACATAGGACCACTCCACTCATTCACTCACATACGACAAGGTTGGGTTATTGAACACAAATTCTTAGCACCTCCATGGCTCTAAAGCATGCTCGACCTCCACATAGTAGTGTACTTTTCGTGGTTTGGACCAACCCATGCATGGGGGGAAAGCTCAACATTCCAGCATCAAAGGGAGCCCTTTTCTAGGCTTCCCCAACCTTCACAATGGTCTGGCGGGTGGAGGGAACATCGCTTAAGCGACAGTCCCACCAGCTTCAGACCGAGGGAGATGAGCAAAACCACACCACACATTAAGGGATAGTTGAGATCAAGCAAAGACATCCACCTCGCACATCAAATCGTCATTGGGAAAGCATTCAAGTAGTCGTCGCCTACAAACAATTTTAGGCGCATACCTGCTACTCAATCACATGGCATGAGAACATCATCCCGATCCATGCTTCAATCTATTCCTAGCCATCACTTGAAGGGGTAGCCCAATTGTAAGTATCATAGGTGTTTGCAAGGTTCAAAAATGCGGTATGCTGTATTTGTTCGGTCATGCAGTCTAAAATGAGTAAGCGGATATGTGGAGGAGTATACAGAAGTATATGCGGTTTATAATATTTTAATTTGAAATATTATAAAATAAACAATAAAATGTGCTTATATAAAAAAAGTTGATGATCTAACAAGATCCAAAATAAAAAAACAAATAAAATAATATAATCAAGAAGATATAAAAGCATGATATTATAAATTGATTATTTTTTAGTATGTATTATAAATAATACATATATATACATATACAAATTTAGATTCAACAGGGAACATGCGAATTCTAAGAAAACCTTTAATGTATGTATAGATCCTATAGATAACAAAAGCTAAAGAATAATCATAGGTATACAAATCATCACCCAAAATTATACACATATATGCATCTCCAAGGGACAAAATATGTTGACACAATATATAGGGGAAAATTGTATTTGCGTATAAAACTTATTAGAAGCATATAAATGTAAAGTGCTAGACTATTAGTTAATTATTTCATGTTTTATTTGAAGAATTTGAATAAATTTCATTAGATAGAAAATTCAAACAAGTAGTAAACAGTTCATTATAAGTGTTGGGAACAATGAGAAAAAATGAATATCCATTATAAGTGTTGGGAACAATGAGAAAAAATGAATATGAGAAAAAATACACTAGATTATATGCCCAAATGCAACATATACAAGAATAATGAAAAGATGCATCAATGTAAATGATAGTATAAGAGTTGCTCGGGAAAAAATCGAGTTAATGTGTCATCAACTTGTCATGGAACATGAATCCTATCATATATGCGGGCGCATATGCGGCCGCATATGCCGAATATGCGGACAGCATATGCATTTTGACCGCATATTGCCGCATATGGCATATTCGCTTCGGTCAAGTGACCGAATACGCATATGTGGCCGCATATGCGGCCGCATGGACCGCATTTCCGAACACTAGGTGTTTGTAATATTGCTTAGAGAGATCCCCCTCTAAAACAAGAGGGCCCTAAATTTGATGGGCCGATTTTCTACCATTAAGGAACAGTTATTTTGCATGTTACTTTTTTTATTTTGCAATTTCCATTGGAACATTCATATTGCAGGAATTCGATTAAATTTTTTAGTGTACACTCGTGTAATAGTGGTCTAATTTTTATTAAAGTATGGCCGATTTTCAATGCTTTCACAATTAGTGATAATTTTGTGAAGTTTTTTGCTAAAAAAGTGGTCTGCTGGTAGTGGTGATAGTGCAGTGTGCCTACCACCCAAAAGACCAGATTAAATCCCCCATTGTGGGGGGTGCATTAGGCTTTGCCTTTTTAATGCAAGGAAAATAAAGTTTATTTGCTAACAACTCTAGTTCTTTGAACTAAATTGTGAATCTTGGAAAGGACGTTGGCAAAAATACTAAGATCCCTAAGGGCATGTTTGGTTACTGGGGTAACCCGGTATACCCCGGTGTATCCTCTCCAACCCTGGGATGGAAATCTATCACAAATCAAGGTAATATCACATCACATTCCTTATTCCAACGCTCTTCTAACCCTCATAACTATCCAAACACCTACTGTTCACAAGTGGATACCCCGACCCACCCCATCCCACTAACCAAACAGGCCCTAAAGATGGTCTCATTCCAATACTTCTTCGGCCTTCATCGCCCTCTCTTATTCGCTCAGCATCCCAAAACTTGCATCTCTTAATGGGTGCATTGGGAAATTAAAACAATGCCCAACAATCAGTGTACTTCTCTAAATTAAATAATTATGAAAAGACATCATGTTAGAGAGAAAATCATGCCAATAAATCCAAAATATTCGATAAAATGAAAAGAACCAATAGGTTGTCTGCACTCTACCGATACCCATGATATCGTGAAATAGAAAGTACTTGCATATCCATGACGCCTCAGCTTGAAGGGAAAATCATGAATTTAGTGATAAAAATTTGATAGGCAGGTGGATGAACAGTGCTTGAAACAATACCAGCTCCATCTCCTTTACAAATGGTCAAACCACCTTAAGCAGATTTCTCACATCTTATTCTCGATCAGAGCTATACCAACTTTCCCTCGGATTGCATCATTCTGAATCCGATCTTCATGTAAATGTCAACGCATTCACCTTAGCATGTTCATTTCTGCTACCGGCATTCTTTGCACATGTCTATGGTTCACATGCTAACATTCAGATCCAAAGAGCATAGAAGGTCTCACAAATGCTTTGTAAAACTTTCTTTTGATTTTCAAATGAATTTTCTTGTCAAATAGTACAGCAGAGGTTCCTCTCCACTTTAGTCAACCTGCATTTATTCTATGAGTAACAACTCCATCAATTTCCTCGTCATATTGTAAAATAGATCCCAATTATCTAAAAGATTATTTCTTCTGAAAGTTATCGTCACCAATCTTCACCATAATTCATCCACCATTGCTTCCATAAAAAGTGCACTTCATATATCCAGTCGTAGCCCTACTTATACGAAATCCTTTAGCCTTTAATCCATGTCTCCAGATCTCAAGCTTCTCATTTACTCCATCTCTAGTATCACCAATCAACACAATATCTTTAGCGAATAACATACATCAAGGTATCTCATCCTGAATATGACTAGTCACCACATCCATAATCAAAGTAAAAAGGAACGGACCCAATGCTGAACGTTGATGCAGACCAATGTTGATGTCAAAATAATCAGTCATCCCATACTGGATCGTTACACAAGATGAAGCCCTATCATACATATCCTTTATGAGGCTAGCGTATAGGACAATTACTTGCCTCTTCTCCAAAACTCTCTACAATTATCTCCCGTGAGACAGAGCCTTCCAAGATAGGTGCATACCTCAATATTCTTTTGATCACACATTCCTAAATTTTCATAATATGGATCATCAGCTTGATACATCTATAATTCGCACAATTTTAAATGTCTCCTTTGTTCTTAAAAAGAGGCACCGCGATACTTGTCCTCCACTCTTCAGACCTTTTCTTGCTTCACCACGCCAAACCACGCTCAGGTAGAACTCTCCATACTTCTATAGGAATGTTATCAGGTTATACACCTTTCCCATGTTTCATAACCTTCGAAACCTCCACTACTTCCTTTGTATTCGTCTATAGCTTGCACGATTCAAGTTACTTTCACTACTAGCTAGATATCCCAAAGTGATCTCTCAATTTTCTTCCCCAATGAAAAGCTTATGAAAATACTGCTTACATTTAGTCTCTATGTCATTCTAAGTAACAGGGACGTATCCATCCTCATCCTTAATGCATCTCACTTGAGGAAGGTATTTGGTATTTCTTTCTCTTGCTTTGGCCAACCTCAATATATCTTTTCTGGCCCTCCTCAGAGTCGAGATTTTTGTATACCTTCATAAGAATTTGACTTGACTTCACTTACAGCCTTCATTGCTTCCTTCTTTGCTATTTTATAGTTTGTGACATTTCCTTTGTTCTATCCTTAGATATATCTTTAAAGCATGCCCTTTTAATTTTGAGCTTCTCTTTCACTCCTCCGCTCTGCCACCAAGCATCCTTTTGGCATGGAGCTCCTCCCTTTGACTCGCCTAGCATTTATTTAGCTACTCTTGGGATAAAAGATGCTACCACCTTCCACATCTCATTTGCACTTCCATTACAATCCCAAGATAAGTTTTCTAAAACCTTCTCCCGAAGCTTGATTGTTTCAATTGAAGATTCAACAATCTAGTTCTGGTGATCTTGGAAACTCTCCCTTTCTTTACCAGCTCTTTTATTTGCACATTCATGACTAACAAGTTATGTTGTGTTGTCAAACTTTCTCCTGAGATTACTTTACATTCTTTGCAACACATTCGACCTCTTCTCCTCAACGCAAAGTAATCTATCAGTGTTCTAGTCGGGCCACTTTTATACACAATTAAATGCTCCTCCCTCTTCATAAAGAAAGTGTTGGTTATAAAAAGATCATATGCCATTACAAAATCCACAATGACTTTTCCCTCTTCATCTCTTCTCCTAAGTCATGGCCTCCATGAACACTAGCATACCCTGAAGTATCCTTTCTCATATGTTCATTAAGATCTCCATCTAGGAAAATCAACTCTCTTTATAGGATTCCTTGCATAGTCTTATCCAAATCCTCTCAAAAATCTTTAATCTATTAGAAATATGAAATGTGGAAGCGTAATCAGAGATAAAGATAATAACAAGAAAGAACGTCAGGATTTTTACGTGGAACCCTTCTCCCTAAAGCGCGGGATGAAACCACGGGAGAACGCCTCAAAGGGATGATTGTGGCACTCGATTTTCTCATCTGATACAGAAGGTCTGGGGCTTCTTATATAGCCTCCACAGACACTCCAAGTCCCACCACGGGTAGATGTGGGACTAATCCAATTACCATATCTAACACATATGAAGCCTATGCTCCAACACTCCCCCTCAAGCTGGAGTATGCAATGCTCAGCTTGGACAAACAGAAAGAAATCTCAAAGTCACACTACAAGACACTAAGACAGTATCAATTCAATGCAAACACAACTGTCGGTTATTGTTGAGGACGTTGCTTCTCATGTCGTGCATGTGAGGAGGAACAAACAGGCTGGAGTGTGAGTCAAACCAGATCTCCTCATCGGAGAACATGTGTTATGTATAGCACCGATCAGAGTCACCAAAACTAAATGAGTCTCCTCATCAGAGTACTTTGGCCCGTCACATGTAGAAGTCTGAATCATGTGGACAATTACTCCATCTCTGAAGGGCCAAACTGAAAAGGCCATGGGGACATCCTCGTCGAAGTCCATGGTCGTTGGAGAGTAGAGTCTGAAAAGCCTCCTCATTGGAGAACTGGGTCTCTCCCATACTGGCCCGGATGAAACCACATGAAAACCCTAGCCCACATGGCATAGGGAGTAAGATCTCTACTCTGGAGTCCCTATGGATCACAGGAAAACTTTGAGACTAAAAACAAAAGATGGGGACCACACAAAAGATGGCAAACATGTGGACATCAAACTGAAGACTCGCAATCTGATCGTCGAGTCTGAAATCTGAACATTTATAAAGTCTGGAAAATCTGGCCTGGAGAATCTAAATCTGAAACAGACCATGTACTCTATACAATACTCCCCCTTTCTCCCATACTTGTCGTAAAACAATGACATCGATAAAGTTCGGGAAGATAATAAAAATAAGGAAACAAAAAACATCGCATAAGCCAATCTCACAAATTTTTTTCGGCTTGAGATGTGGGAGGCAGTAGCATCTTGTATCCGAAAGGTAGCCAAAGAGACGCTAGGCGAGTCAAAAGGAGGAGCTCCGGGTCAAAAGGAGGCTTGGTGGTGGAGTGAAGGGGTGCAAGAGAAGCTAAAAATTAAAAGAGCTTGCTTTAAAGCTATGTCTAAGGATAGAACAGAGGAAACTGTCACAGACTATAAAATAGCGAAGAAGGAAGCAAAGAAGGCTGTAAGCGAAGCTAAGTCAAAAGCTTATGAGGTTTTGTATAAAAATCTCAACTCTAAAGAGGGCCAGAAGGATATATTCAGGTTAGCCAAAGCAAGAGAAAGAAAGACCAAAGACCTTTCTCAAGTGAGATGCATTAAGGACGAGGAAGGTCACGTGCTTGTTACTCAGAAGGATATAGAGACTAGATGGGAGCAATACTTCCATAAACTTTTCATTGGAGAAGGAAATAGAGAGATCACTTTGGGTGATCTAGCTAGTAGTGAAAGTTACTTCAATTGTGCATGCTATAGACGAATACAAAGTAAAGAAGTAGAGGAGGCTTTGAAGGTTATGAGACCTGGGAAAGGTGTTGGACCGGATGACATCCCTGTACAAGTATGGAAAGTTTTAGGTGAGCGTGGTTTGACTTGGCTTACGAATCTATTCAATGTTATTTGGCGAAGCAAGAAAATGCCTGAAGATTGGAGGAGAAGTATCGTGGTGCCTCTTTATAAGAATAAAGGAGACATTCAAAATTGTTCAAATTACAGAGGTATCAAGCTGATGAGTCACACAATGAAAATTTGGGAACGTGTGATCGAAAGAAGGTTGAGACAAGTTTCCCAAATAAAAGAAAACCAATTCGGATTCATGCCAGGTCGCTCAACTATTGAAGCCATCCATTTGCTGAGGAGAACAATGGAGATTTATAGAGCTAAAAGGAAGAATCTCCATATGATCTTTATTGATTTGGAGAAGGCTTATGATTCCGTCCCACGAGAGATACTGTGGAGAGTTTTGGAGAAAAGACAAATACCGGTCCTATACATTAATCTCATAAAGGATATGTATGATAGGGCTTTATCTTGTGTAAGGACCCCGACGGGGAAGACTGACTATTTTGATATCAACATTGGTTTACATCAAGGTTCATCTTTGAGTCCATTTCTTTTTACTTTGATTATGGACGAGTTGACAAGTCACATTCAGGATGAGTTACCTTGGTGTATGTTATTTGCTGATGATATTGTGTTGATTGACGAGACTAGAGATGGAGTAAATGAGAAGCTTGAGGTTTGGAGACATGCATTGGAGACTAAAGGTTTTCGTATAAGTAGGGCTAAGACGGAATATATGGAATGCACCTTTGATGGAAGCAATGGTGAAGGAATCGAGGTGAAGATTGGTGACGATAACATTCAGAAGAGATATTCTTTTAGATATCTGGGATCTATTTTGCAACGTGATGGGGAAATTGATGGAGATGTTACTAATAGAATAAATGCAGGCTGGCTAAAGTGGAGAGGAGCCTCCGCTGTTCTCTGTGATAAGAAAATTCCTTTAAAAATTAAAGGAAAGTTTTACAAAGCAGCCGTGAGACCTGCTATGCTTTATGGTTCTGAATGTTGGCCTGTGAACCATAGACATGTGCAGAGAATGGATGTAGCAGAAATGAAATGCTAAGATGGATGTGTGGACATACACGTAAAGATCGAATTCGGAATGATGCAATCAGAAAGAAAGTTGGTGTTGCTCCGATCGAGGATAAGATGCGAGAAAACCGCTTAAGATGGTTTGGTCATTTGCAAAGAAGGTCAACTGATGCACCGGTTAGGAGATGCGAGTGGTGGGATGTTGAGCCGGCTAAGAGAGGGCGAGGACGGCCCAAGAAGTGTTGGAAAGAGACTATACGAAGGGATCTTAGTTTTTTGGATATAAGTCCGAGATTGACCCATAGATCTGAATGGAGGCGAAGAATCCATGTAGCCGACCCTACTTAATTGTAGGAAAAGGCTTTGTTGTTGTTGTTTGTTGTTGTTTTTCTTTTCAATTTTTTTCTTGGCTATTTTCTTTTTTTTAATAGCCATCTCTTTCATTTTTTCTTCGCATACGGTTTTTTTGTACGCATCTCTCTTTTTTCTCAAAAGAAATTTTCTCTCCTTTTTTTTCTTGAAACACGACCCAAATATGGCTAATTTGTAGCAGGCCCTCCCTCTTTTTTATCAATGAGGCCCAACCTTGTGTCCACTGGATTGTTGCTTATTTAGGTACTCCCTACGGAGCAGGATGAAACCATAGGAGAATGCTTAAAAGGGTTGATGTATTCATTGCACTTTCTCATCTGATACAGGAGATCTGAGGCTTCTTATATAGACTCCACAGACCCTCCAAGTCTCACCGTTGATAGACGTGGGACTAAACATTGGATGTGGTAATTCAGTGTTGTAAAAGTCGCCCGACTGGCCCGACTAGTACATCCGACTAGTCTAGTAAGTGGGGTCGCCGACCGAGTACCGACTAATTCCGATTAGGTACACTAGTCGACCAATTTTTGCTTGGAGATACCATTTTTTTTGTTTTGATGTTTTTATATGCAAACTTATTATAATGCGCCTAATAGTTTACTTAAATTCAATTACTTCTTTTATTTTATTATGATAGTAACAAAATGTACAAAATCTATGTAAATATATGTATAAAAATGAGTTATATATTTAAAATAATCATAAAATTCAAAGCCGATTAAAGTCCGACTAGTCGTCCGACTACCGATTAATCCTTATTCAGTGACCCACCCGACCGAGTATTGACTACCGACTTTTGCAACCCTATGGTAATTGGATCCTGGAAGGATCGAATTACCCATCTACCACATATGATGCATATGCTCCAACATAATTCTTTCATGTAAACCAATTCGTGGTGTATAAACTGAGATGATATTCAGAATTTCTTCTTCGAGCACCAATTTTAGCAAAATAATCCGATCCCAGAATCTTTGCATCTCAACGACACTATCATTCAAATCCTTGAGAACCACACCAATACCATTTTTGCTCTTATTTTTACCTAAATACCTAAGTTTAAAGCATGTCTTATTGATCTTACTTATTTTCTCTCCAACCCATTTTGTCTCTTGGAGACATAGTATCTGAATCTTCCTTCTTTCCATCGTATCTACTATCTCCATCGATTTGCCAGTCAAAGTGCCAGTATTCTAATTACATGTCCACGACCTCCTTTGCAACCTCTTTTGGACTAACTTCTTTACTCGTATGTGTCCACCATGTGAGAACACTTGCAAAGTTTTGACTTCAATCGGATGGTGATGCAGCGGAACTAGCTTGCTTACCCGCATGCCTTCCTCATGAGAGAACCCTTGCAAATTTTGAACTACATCTGGGCAAGGATGTAGCAGCCCTTGCCAACTTCTCATTGCATTCAGACAATGCAACGTGTTGCTAGTATACGTCCCAAGGAAATCTAAATGTTTACTTAAATCCATGTTGAAAAGATCCGAACTATTTTGAGACATATTCTTAAAAATATTTAAAAAAATGTTTTCGTATGTTTTATAATATGAAATTTTTACAATAATTAGAAAATCCTAAAAAAATATAAAAAAAAATGTTTTTTTGTGTTAATACGTCGGCTACCTAGGAAAATTTCACAATTTGCAAATCATTATCTTTTAATAAATTCTAGGCTTTTTAGAACATATACTTTGTATAATTATGCAGTTTTGCAATAAATCTGCTTCAAAAATTGTTTTTATTTATATTTAAAATACCCAAAAATCACAAAATAGTTTTTAATATCTTGAAGTAAAAATAATTTCTCCTTGTTTTTATATGTGTGCTTATACTTGTGTTTTACACTGGCGTATTGTATACCTATTAACCATGTTTTCAAATTATCCTTCATTTTCTCTTTAAAATAAAAACATCAAGATCTAAAAACTCAAATATATTCAGTGGATAACTTGTTCGCAGGTTTGTCACATGTCCTTCGATCCTACGTTTTGAAAATGCCTCCCTGCGGAGACCTTGGACTACCAACCAAGTAAAAAAGCAAAAACTACAAACTTTGTTTGGTGATTGATTCTCCACGTACAACAATTGACAATTATTATACTAGTGGAAAATCAGTTATCATTATGTAATATAGCAAACCATATATTGCTAAAGAAACATGTTTACTTTGATGAAATGAATATAAAAATATGTATGGAAAACGTAGATAAAAAAATGTCAAAATGTTTATCTTTATCACCCAGCATCTAAGCAACACTACTTACAGCCGCCAGTCATAGGAAAATGCATGTCTTAGAATTTGCTTTTTCCGAGGTTGAAAATGGATGCTGATCCTTGTTTTCCGAGTTATAATATCAAAGTCAGCTTGGTCCCAAATGTACTACAAGGCAACAAAACAAGTGAAAGAAATCAAAGATCTGGAAAGAAATTAATGTGAAATCATTTTACTTTGAAGTTCTTTCAAAGAAGTGTTTTTCCAAGCTTGCACTACTTCGAAGTGGAGTATATTCGTTGAAATGCTTATAAGTAACACCATCCATAAAGACAGTATTTTCGAGCTTACATCAATTATCATAGAAGTATAGACAGCATAGTTGAATCCTTTCGCTTTCATGGTCATCGAAAATGTTTGAATTAAAAAAAAGAAATTATTGATTGAAAATTATATTTATTTTGGCATACAAGGTGCAGGTGTATTATCTCGTGGCATCTGGATTTCCACATCCAATACAATCAACTTTTTTTCCAATATAAGTGGAATAGAGAATTATAACACTTACCGTAAAATTAGAGAATTGTCTTCTCAACTGAAGCTTGTTCTCTGATGATGCACCTCCATAGACATCCATTACAAAAATTCCTCCTTTATGGGACAAAATGTCAAGCACATTTCTAAAATAAAGAACCAATTCTACACGCTTGTGAAGGCAGCAGCAGCTGTAATTGAAAGCACAAACTATGTCTCTGGCAGGCAAAAGGCAATTCTTCATGAGGACTGTCTCCTCTGCAACAACGGAAGAGGTTTTGGCTAGAGAATCAGTTTTTTGTGTTTTCAAATTATTTTGGTCCTCTTCCTCTAAGGTAACAGCTGCCATTAGATTTTGAATGTCATATCTGATTAAATTGGCCTCATCCGGCTGCAAGACATTGCCATGGTAAAGCTTTATTTGAGAGAAAATATCAGAGCCCCTCTTGGTTAAATTATTCTCTACGCACCAAGTAAGTGCTTCAAGATCTAGATCCAAGCCTACAGCCGTTCGTCGAGGGTCACTTCGAATCCATTCTGCACTGCAGTAAACATTACAATTAATTGGTGAACAATTTCCTAGCAATTTAAAGAAGAAACAAAGAAGAAGAATGGAATGCTGGCACTTAATTCTCAACGGAAAAATAAAGTAGATTTTGAGAAGGAATAAAAGAAAAATATCATCTGTGAATCAACGAAGCCTCCGGAAGTATATAAAGCTACTTGAGACTAACTTAGACATAAAGGGTATGTTCGGTAGGAGAATATGCCCAAGAATAGGGACCTATTCCCCCACCCTTCTGTGTACAGCTATTCTCAGGAGCGGGCTCTTTGGAGCCCTCGGAAGCCATGCTTTGTCCTCTTCTTCGGAATAAGGGCGAGGGCATATTTAGGGATGTCAATATGGGCCTACCCATTGGGTACCCGACCCGAACCCGCCCCATTTAAGGATCCGAAACCCGTCCCATTTACTTTTGGATGGGTTCGGATTTTGAATTGACTACCCATGCGGGTATGGGTATGGGTTTGGGATTGCCTTGTGAGTACCCGAGCCCGCCCAAAACCCGAATATATATATATATAAAGATAGATGTGTGTATTTCATTTTAATCAAACTAGATCTAAATCCATTTTATATCTAATATGTATCGATCTACATGTATAACTATCCAACTCAATTTCTCCTCTCCATCCATTTATTCATTTTCAACTAACTTTTTGTATCTTTAATAAAAAAAATTCAACACAAAAGAATTAAACACTTAACATATATAAACATTTAATATTCTTTATATATTAAGTATTTTTATGAATCGTCATATTACAAGATCTCACTCTATTTCGTCTATCAGTGAAAATCTTGTATACATTTTATAAACAACTTAAGATTTACCATTTTGAAGATATGGGTACCCATTGGGTACACGGGTATCCGACGAGTATATAGGTACCCGTTAGAAACTATCCGTTTAATGAACGGACGGGTATGAGTAGTGATATTATAAATGGGTATGGGTTTGAGAGTAGTAATACCCGCCCCAAACCCGACCCGTTGACATCCCTAGGCATATTCCCCTCCCCTCTCAACGGCTCCCGACCTCACGCTATCTTCCCTCCCTCCATCACGCGATGCTCTCTACACCAGACCCCTCCATTTGCACTTTCGAAAGGATTCTCTGCTTTTGCTTCACCTTTGGCAAGTTGCCCATGCATGGTGTCTCCGAATCTTGACATGGAGCCATTTACTCTTCCCTCAATGGTGTTGGTGGATGTAGATGTTACCTATTTACTCTTTCCCACATGATTTGCATAGAGGCACGGTGTCCTTCGGAAGCATTGTGTTGTCTTCTCCACCATGGAGTCGAACATGGAATCTACGGTTTATATGTGTTGAAAAAAGAACTTTAAAAGGGCCAAGAAATCGCCTTCCCATCACACCTCACGACCTCTTGCTGAGCTATTCTTGCTTTGTTGTCGTATACATATTTCCTCTTCCTTGTGGGCTTTCTGGATTGTGAGGTAATCGAACAAATTTTGTTCTTGCATATCTGATTTCGTCAATTGCTTCCACGATTGTTTGATTTTTGTTTGATGCTTCGCTTTGGTGATTGATTGGAGGTTTCTAATCCAGTTCTGGTTGATTGATTTCTTTTTTGTTTTTATATGCTTTATGCGCTGCTCGAAGAATTTCATCTACGTGTGTGTTGTTCATGCACTGTTTGTATGTTGATTTAACCCCAGCCAACATGAATGTGTAGCATAGCCTATATTAGAATATGATTTAGCTTTGAGTGGCGACTCTTTTTTTCCGCCCCTATGACAGATAATTGTTGCTTATCTAAGAAATGTTTCTTTGGTTAAGAATGATGTAAGCTCCAGACTGATTTTTGATTCACCAATATGATGAATTGAATATCTGAAGTACGATGCTTTCTTTAAAAATTAAGTGCCGGTGTAGCAGATGATGCTTGAGAATCATGTTTCAATAATTTGATGTTGTGGTGGTTGATGCTTTTAAAAAAAAAATAGTTGATGTTTCTGAATCATGCATGACTCACTTGTTTAATAGATTAGATAATAAAAAAATTCCTCGGTATTTTTTTTCAGACCAATCTTTGCGTCAGTAATTTGCCTAGTTCATTTTGCTTCAAGTCATTGATATTGGTCATTGCTTCTGGTCTTTGCTTCACGGTATTGTAATGCTTGCAGTTCGTTTTTGCTTTTGGTCATTGCTTTGTTGGAGAATGGGAGGTTTTGTTGTTCAATATCAGTTGGGATAAGTTTCTAGATCTGACCTTCGATTAGCTTTAGTTTCCAGAGCTGATTTTTAAATTTTCAGAGTGGTTTGAACTCAGTTTTTGTTTAAAATTAGGAGGTTTTGAAGATCGTTAATATCATTTGAGATCAGTTTCGCAATTCTTTAAGTTTTGCAATTCTTTAATTTCCACAGCCAATCATTTACTTATATGCTTGATGTGCCTGAGTTTTGTTTTTGTTGAATCATCTCTTTTGTAAATGGGATTTAGTACGGCCAATTAGCTTTATTTTTCCTAAATCCTCTGTTGTAAAATGTAGAATGATTCACTGCTTTTTCTGCATTTCTTAGCTAGCTAGAGTTGCTTTAATGTTGGACTCCTTAATTTCTTTGCTTGAGTGGGTTAATTCCTTAGAGTAGTTTCAAATCAGTATTTGCTTCAAATTAGGATAGTTTGCTGATAAAATGTTCTTGGCTTGTTTTTTATTGATGAACTCTTTAATTCTTTTGCTTGTATGCTTAATGTATTGCAGTTTCATATTTGTCTAATCATACATCTGTTGTAAATGACCCACTTAAATGGTCCGGTGGTGATAGTGCAGTGTAGTGTGCCTACTACCTAAAAGACCAGGGCTAAAATACCCCCTTGCGGGGGTTGCGTTAGGCAGTTATCAACCAACGTAAAAAATAGTCGAAATCGTACAACATGGATTTGAGCAAGAATTCATGTAGTCGACCTGACTTATAATGGGAGAAGGCTTTGTCATTTTTTATACATCTGTTGTAAATGGGATTCAGTGTTTCCATTATTATCAGCGATAGAGTGGCATGATGTTGTAGTTTGTTGGGATAATTTTTTGAAGTGTTTTCAAAACAGTGTTTTCTTGAAATTGGGAGGTTTTGTTGAATTATAATATCAGTCGAGATAATGTTTGCAGTTCTTAAATTTTTCCAGATCAATATTGCTCAACTCATTAATTCATTTGCTTGTATGCTTGATGTTCTTCAGATTCGTATTCGTATTTGTCGCATCATACCTCCGTTGTAAATGGGATTTAGTGCATCCATTCTAATAAGTGGTGGAGTAGAGTGACCCGATGTTGTAGTTGATTGGGATAATTTTTTGATTGGTTTCTGTGAAAAGGGGAAAATAGAATTGATTAGTTCTTTGTGACCCTAAGGTTCTCCTATATAGGAGAAAAGCCTTATGGGAACATTACATATCGTAGATAGAGAAATAATAAGTATGAATAAAGAACATATTACAACACTTATCTCAACACTCCCCCTCGAGATGGAGTATATATGCCTATCATGCTCACCTAAGAACAACAACGATGAAATGAGCCTCTCGCAAGTGTTTTGGCGAACATATCTGCAGTCTGAACTCCTGAAGTAACATGAGAAGTAAATCATATCTCGAGTGTAGTGACAATCTACATCAATCTGCTTGGTTCTTTCATGGAGGGATGGATTATCAGCTATGAACAGGATAGCCTGGTTGTCGCATTGAAGGTTCATGGGAAGTGGCACCTCAATAGTCAGGTCAGCTCAGGATGGATCTGACCCACATCATCTACGTGCTACCTTATGCCATGGCTCTATATTCTGATTCAGCACTAGATCTAGCAACAGTATGCTTCTTACTTTTCCATGAAACAAATGAACCCCCTACAAAGACAACGAAGCCTGAGGTAGACTTCATGTCTTTGGGATATCATGTGTAATATGCATCAGCACATGATGTAACTATAAGGGATATATCTCTATTGAACAAGACTCTTGCACCTGGATAAGTCTTCAAATATCTCAGAATCATGTAAACAACATCCATAGGTACATACATGGGCTACACCATAAAGTGACTAACTCTACTCACTGCAAATGATATATCAGGCCTAGTAATAGTGATATATAAAAGCTTCCTCACAAGCTCTTTATATCATCTCTTATCAACCTCCTCACAGTCATCATCATGGAGTTTAACATTAGGATCCCTCGAAGTAGTAGTAGGCCTACATCCCGCCATGCTCCTCTCAAGCTAGAACATTAGTAATGTACATCCTTTGTGTCATCACCATGTCACGTTAGTTTCTTGCAAATTCAAGGCCAAGAATATAAAGAAGACTTTTTTGAAAAAAGTAAGAGGGTGGCATCCTGCTTTGGGGCCCAACTCAAAAGAGATATATATCTATAAAAATTTTAAGTTACAGAATGTTACAATTCCATATTGTACATAGCGCGCCCTACAATGTTCAATTACATTCTCAATGTAAAAAGTATACCCCACCAAAAAATGATGTCGTTCCTGGCGCACCAAATTTCCCAAACTAGCGTAAAAGGAAACTGTTGGAGTATTTGATGTATGTATCACTTACAAGGAAGATGGGTAAATGGATCCCTCAAGGATCCATTTACCCCATCCAAGAGTTTAGTCCCACATCTGCCAGTGGTGGGACTTGGAGGCTCTGAGGAGGCTATATAAGGAGCCCCAGACCACCTGTATCCACTAAGAAAAAATAATGAAACATACGCCCCTATGAGGGCTTCTCCCATGGCTTCATCCCACTCCTTCAGGAGTAGGGTTCCACGTAAATCCCGTTGTTCTTATTGTTCTTTATTCTTTTTTCATGTTTCGCTTCCGCTTCCTATTTTCTAACATGGTATCATAGCGGGTTCGATTGTCGAGTTTTTTTATTTTATATTCTACATTCAGCTGTTTTGAGTTCCTGTGTATGGAACCCTAATGATTTATCGATCCTTACTAAAAGCTCCACGGCAGGGAGCCTCTTCTCCTGCAGTGTTATACGACTTCCAGGACGATGCAGATACATCTTCAGACTCACGATTGATCAACAAGAGTCGTGGGATGGTAGCCGAGCCTCCTTCCTCAGGATACCAAGCTCCATGTGGCGAGTTCTTCAGGAGCACGTCTCATCTAATGCTGCTCTGTGAAAGATGCCTGCAACGAAGTCGCGCATTCTCCCATGTAACCCATCCCAGGCGGCGTGTTCCTGCAACGAAGCCCCTGCAACTGGAGTTCAAGACCTGCGACGACGTCCCCTCTCGACACCCCCCCCCCGACGTGCGCGCGCTCTAGAATCATCGGCCCTCCTTCATTTCATGCGCGCAGGCGGCGCGCGTAATTCCGACGGCAAAGGAGGCGCGGCTCCGTACGCAAAGCCCCTTCAGGTCGTGCATCGCCTCCTCCTTCCCAGACGCAAGGAGCGCCTCTAGCGAGCCGACCCACGTATTCCCCGCCCTCACCAGACCCGCGCAGACCCCCGCAGCTCTCCAGGTCCCCCGCGCGGCGGTGACCCTCCAGCTCTTCTATGGCAGCAGGCAGGGGCAGCAGAAGAAGGCCTCCATCGGGGCGACGCATTGGCAGGCGACGAAAGAAAAATAAAGGGCTTCTCGCTGCGAAACCTCGGGCAACGATTTTGAGAATGAAAGGGTTCCCAGAAACCCTAGAAAAATGGACCCATAGGCCAAGGGTCAAATATTAAAAAAAGAGAGGGAGAGAAAAAAAAGGGGGGATGTTGCATGCCAATTTTAAAAAAAATGTGTGCAGTATTTAAAAAAATAGTGAAGGCATGGTTTGATGATAAAAAAAGGCATGTTTTGCAAAAAAAACGGGGGGAGAGGTAGATTGTTACAAAAAAGGGGTAAACAGTAAAAAAATGAAAAGCCAAAAAAAAGGGGAGAAGAGAAACGACTTTAAAAAAATGTTTCAAAAAAATGAATGATGATTTCAAAAAAAATATGTGATGGCTATAAAAAAAATAAAATAGCCGGAAAAAAATTGCATGGAAAGCCGAAAAAATGTGTAACGGCTTATTGGTGTTTTAATTTCTCCCCACATTTCTTATTACATCCATTTTATTGTCTTCTCCCAACTTAGTCGATGTTCATTTTCCGACAAGTATGGGAGAAAGGGGGAGTATATGTAGAGTCACTGGTCTTCTTCAGTTTGTCCAGACTCCAGATTGCAGGCCATTCTAATTCAAACTCTATAGTTATTCAGACTCGACATTCAGAAGTTTCCGAGTCTCCAGTTTCAAACACGCACGAGTATGCGGTCCTTTCAGATGAGCACAAATATGCCATCTTTTGTCGTGGTCCCCATCATTCTTCTTGTTTTGTCGGCCAGAGTTTTCATGTGAGCCATAGGGACTCCAGAGTAGAGGACTATTCCATATGTCATGTTGGTAAGGGTTTTCATGTGGTATCATAGGTATTCCAGAGTAGTGTACCATTTTTTGTGTTAGATAGGAGAGACCCAGTTCTCCGACGAGGAGACTTCTTTCATACTCCATTATCCAGCGACCGTGGACTCCGACGAGGATTGCACTTCCACGGCCCTTTCAGATCGGTCCTTTTCACAGATGGAGCAGTTGACCACATTGTTGTGGCGGGCCAGAGTACTCCGACGAGGATACTCATTCCAGTTGTAGTGACTCTGACAAGCGCAGTTCAGAGCTCATGCTTTCCGACGAGGAGATTCAGCAGACTCACACTCCTGCCCGTTCGTCCTCCTCACCTGCACAGCATGAGAAGCAACGTCCTCGACAGCAGCAGTTGTGTGAGTTGAGTTGATATTATCCGTAGTGTCCTGTAGCGTGGGTTGAGTTTCTTTCTGTTTGTCCAAGCTGAGCATTGCATGCTCCAGCTTGAGGGGGAGTGTTGGAGTATTTGATGTATGCGTCACTTATGAGGGATATGGGTAAATGTATCCCTCCAGGATCCATTAACCCCATCCAAGAGTTTAGTCCCACATCTACCAGTGGTGGGACTTGGAGGCTCTGAGGAGGCTATATAAGGAGCCCCAGACCTCCTGTATCCATTGAGAAAAAGTAATGAAACATATGCCCCTTTGAAGGCTTCTCCCGTGGTTTCATCCCGCTCCTTAGGGAGTAGGGTTCCACCTAAATCCCGTGTTTTTATTGTTCTTTATTCTTTTTCCATGTTTCACTTCCGCTTCCTATTTTCTAACAGAAATGTGTCGTCCTCGGTGTTCAGGAAAGCGACCGAGTATACAGCATACTCGGCCGCATACTCATACTCGGTAGCCTTGCCGCTCCAAGTATGTCGAAACGACCATATAAGGGGGTTGCCCTGCATACTCAGCCGAGTAAACCCCTATGCGGCCACTTACTCGACCGCTTTTCTAATAAAAAAATTATTTAACCCTAATCCAAATAACCCCACCCACCTTAAACTAAAACGAAAACCCTTCAATTCTTTTGCTCATTTGACTCTATATTACTTTTTATCCCAATAGTTTTATTCCTTGTACCTTCAATTCTTTATTATTACAATCAAGAGATATAATATTTAGAGGATATTAACATAATATTAAATATTTTTTGTATTTTTTATAATAAAAAAACCCAAACCGCATATTCCATGCATACTCTCCCACATACAATATACTCTCTATGCAGTGACCCCTCCAATTGAATACCACATACCGCCTTAACAGCATCATGACCACAACCACAAACAGATTTAATATCTCTCCAGAAGCTCGAATAGTCCAGTCCAGAAAGCCAAGAAATGTTCGCCTTGCTCCACACCTGAGCCGAGGATGGACAGGAGAAAACAGATGCCCCACCTCTTCCATCGCCAAGACACATCTATCACATGTAACATCCTCTGTCCCCAACAACTACCCCCTGCGCCCATTGGTGAGAATCCTGTCGAGCTTGGACAGCCAAAGAAAAATCTTGATTCTAATCAGCACCTAGCTTCTCCATATCATCCGCAGGTCCACCCCGACCTTGTCCTCCATAAAGAACCCGTACGTCTTTTCCACCGAAAATCTTTCATCTCCCCAAACATAATGATCCATGCCACCCAACGCCCCCTCTACCTGCCAACCCCACCTGTAAGATCATAAGTCCTCGACCCTTTGATCCAACAACACCGAAGAGAAAATCGGAAACCATGATCCCTGCATCTAGAACTTCTGCATTACCTCCTCCTTATCTTAGCCAACTACAAAAACCGCAGGTAACGCTCCCCCATTGCCCCTTCCCACGTCCAGTCGTCCCGCCAAAACCGAAATCCCGCTATGTTACCAAGAATGGGTCTCATCTTAACTACCAACTCCGGGATCACATGTGTAATTCCCTTCCACAAAGACGACAGTAGACGCCCCGTGACTACCTCTGACGACATGGATACCCTGTAAATCTTCCTCAGTAACCTGCAAACCATGTCATCTGACTTCCCCTAGAGACGCATCACTCATTTCTCAATGAATGCCTTATTCATCTCACCCACCTGCAGAACCCCCAACCGCCCTTCTTCTTCGATGTCGTCACCCTGACCCAATCAACCAGATGGATGCCCCTCTAGATTGCCACCCATCAGCCCAAAAAAACCTTCTCATTAAAGCTTCTGTCCTCGAGCACATCTCCACAGGTAACACCCTCGTAGAGTAAAAGAAAATTGGGATGGTTGAAAGCACATGTTTCAGGAGAATCAGCTTCCCCCTCCCCCTTAACAACATTCTCGCCTTCCATGCCACTAACCTTACCTCCAATCGCTCCAACAATGCTCTACGGTAGTCATGCCCTTCCCCTGAGATATGTGATCTACAAAATGCGGTTTTGTGGCACCTTTTTCAGAACCCAAACCCAAATCGCCTTCCATGCATTGTTCAACAATATAGGCATCCCCACCACCAACGGCAGCCCCAGATATGTGATCTACAATGCAGTCGTTGGGCATCCCCACCTCCGACGTCGTTGCTCCGACATGCCAAAGAGAACCACCACTAACTTAGCTCTATTGATCTTAAGCCCCAATAAAGCTCCGAAGATGTCGATAATTAATGACGTCCTCTGAATCTTCTCCTCCTCAGCCCCAAGGAATGAAACGGTGACACTGACATACTACAACACTAGAATGGATATTCCCACCCTCTTATAACCCAAACACAAACCTCTGGTCATCACCATCCTCATATAACCACAATGATAAACAGAAGTGGCAAAAAAATACCTCTGGTCAGTCATTGACCAACACTGCATGCGAAGTCGTCGTCACACACCTCTTGATCCAGGCAATCCACATTTTCAGGAAACCCCTCTTCTGTAACGATGCCCCCAAGAATATGCAGCCTACACATTCATATGCCTTGGAAAAATCGGCATTCCAAACCACACCTTCGGCCTTGTTCCTCTTACAGTCTGTCACCACCTCGACCGACACCACCAACCCGTCAGTCGTAGCTCTCCCAGGCAGAAATGTTGTCTGCTTAAGCGAAATGATCTGGTCAAGTACCTCCCTTAAACGGTTTGCAAGATTTTTGAGATAATGATGTAATTGCATTCACCTTGGTTGGCATGTCCTTTGATAGAAAAAATAAGAGCCTTTTTCAATCTCTTGAACCTTCGGTTACCCTCCTGAAACTCCACCAACGCCTCCAGGCTCCAGCACATCATGCTTAACTACCTCCCAGAACTCATTGTAGAAGCATATCGGGAAGCCATTCGGACCTGGCGCTATGTCCGCATTCAGCTAAAATAACGCACTCTTTGCCTCAGCCTCAGAAAAATCCCTCACCAAAAGAATTGCCTCCTCATCGAAAATCTGTGATACCCCTTGTGTGCATCGACTTCCAAAATTCTAGGAATGCGACTTTAGAGCTGCTCCCACTGCCCAATCCCCCTCAGTCACCTCACCACCAACGTTGATTGAGTATATCATGTTCCTGCACTCCTCCCGCTAGCCATGGCGCGAAAGAAATGCATATTCGCATCCCCTCCCTAACCCATTGCTTCCTGGATGGTTGCCTCCAAGAGGCCTCCTCCTTTTTATCTTCGCAAAAAATCTCGCTCAAGTGAAAACTTCTCTCCACCACCTCCTCCACCATCAGTGCATGCTCATCCTCAAGTTTATCCAACCTGCTAACCTACTCGTGTGCCTTCATCCTTTTTTTCCCAGTGTCGTATCGGTTCATCTTGTTGAAAGGCATCAAATACCTCATGAGCGCAACCAACTTTTTCATGAACATGCAGGTTGCCAAATCGCTCGGTCTACAACCATCACAAAACTCTGCAACAGCCTCACAAAACCCATCTTCCAGTAGTCATGCCCTCTCGGATCTGAAAAAGGTGCGAGGGTGATCCCCTTCCCCTGAGAACCACAAAAATGGTGTGTGCTCCAAGCGCGCCTTGGCAGGGCCCGGACCCCAACCAAAGGAAACAGAAACGCTTCCGTGGACATCATAAATATATCAATATGGGATCTAGCTCTCAAGTTCCGCCATGTGTAAAGACATCCCACGGCATCGATCACAAGCAGCCCAAGCTCATCCACCATCCCAACCAATTCCACACAACTTCCATCTCTCCAACTGCGATCACAAGGTCGATCTTCTGTATGCAAAGTCGCATTTCAATCCCCTTCAATGATCCATGCCACATCTAGGAACCCTTCCCTGGCCAAGAACAACTCCTCCACAAAGCTAGCAATATCGGCCCCATTACAAAAGCCATACACATTAGTAGCAATGATCCTTGTTCCATCTTCCTTGCGTCGCAATAGGATGGAAAGTGAATGATAGCCTCACACCTCATCCTCCTCCATTACGAATTTATCTCCAATCCAATCCATCGCTAAACCCCCAGTGGCCCCCACTGAAGCAATCGCCTTGAATTCCCTCAACTCGCTTTCCCCTGCAACCCCATATTGCTAAGGTCCTTGGTCACAAACTGTTGTCCAAGAAACTCCTTAGTTGCTTGAATACCTTACTTATCATCCCCTGTAACAATGAAGTCATCCACATAAACTAAAATAGCAACAGCACCTCTCTGGGACCTCTGGACGAAAAGAGAGTGATATGTGGTCTATCTGACAAATACATGTTATTCAATCAACTCATAAAACCTTTAGAACCAAGCCCTCAGACTCTGCTTAAGGTCATAAATAGCCTTGTGAAGTCTACAAAACATATGAGACTCCCTCTCAGCAGCAAAACCTGGTGGCAGTTGCATGTAAACTTCCTCCTGCAAGTCACCATACATGAAAGCATTCTTGACATCTAACTAAAACAGAGGCCAATCATGTACCACAACAACAAAAATAAGAATCCTCAATGTAAAATGTTAAGCGACAGGAAAAACGTATCCTAATAATTCATCCAATATGTCTAGGTTAATCCACGAGCAACGAGGCTACCTTGTATCTATCCACAGTACCATCTGCACGGTACTTCACTGTAAACACCCACTTATTCCCAACAACAGATACACCTGATGGAGCAAGAACAATACTCCATGTGTCGTTAAACTATAACACAATCAGTTCTTCCTCCATAGCAAGATGCCACTGACTAATCTATAATGCATCTTGATATGTTCATGGTATATCCACAACAGATAGTCCAAAAACAAACCTCTGGAACTCCTCTGAGAGACGTGCAAGAGAAACATGGGAAGCAAGAGAGTACATAGCACATGTACGCCTTTGCTTCCGCAAAGCAATGGGCGCGTCAAGGTACTCAGCCTCCTCAGTTATCAAGACTGGAACATCTAAAACCACATGTTCATCCTGTTGTAAATGCAAATCACCAAGACCATCAGTAGAAACCAAGTGCTCAGAACATACTTGGGGCATGCTGGATGGAGGAGGCTCATGAGCACGAGGTTGGCATGTGTAAACCTGTGTGAAAAGATGAAGGTTTTTGGCAGAGACTGTGGAGGTGGTGGTGATGAGGAAGATGGTGAGGAGGTAGAGGAAGGCGATGGAGAAGGTGTTGATGGAGGTGGTGAAGGAGGCATACACATGGTAGACAAACCTGGAGACAGAGGCATGTATACCTCTTCTCGAGACTCTGAGGTAAACAACTTATCACCTATAGGAGAGAAAAACATGATCAACTCAAAGAAAAAGACATACTCACTAATGTAATACTTTCGTCGAGCAGGATCAAAACAACGGTATCCCTTTTACGTCCTGGAATACCCCATAAAGACAATTGATAGCTCTAGGAGAGAGCTTGTCATGGCCAGGAGATGTATGATGAACAAAGGCAATTGGCCTAAACACCCGAGGAGTGAGGGAGAAAAGACTCATCTTGGGAAACGCAATCAAGAATGGTATCTTCTCTCCCAACACAAACGAAGGCATGCAATTTATTAGACAGCAAGCAATTAGAACTGTATCTCCCTATTATGAATGAAGAGCATGACTCTGAATTAAGTTGGTTTTGGTGAGGGAAATTCCTAAGTACTAACTCGGGATTACAAAAATCCCTTGGCACTACAGAAAGTTTTTTTTACTTCAGTACTACATAAGTATCGCCTTTACAGAATGTGATATATATGGTGCATTCTGCTTATGCATTATACGATATATCGCATGGCCATTATGCGATATCTGCGTTGATCCCTAGAAACTTAAACCCTTCTCATCCGCAGTTCGTCACTTTCGTCCGTGCTTGAACTCCCTGTAAACACTCCCAACTTCTATGTGACTCTCACGTCGAACATCGCAGTCGTAATGTAGAATGCTAATTTTGGGGGACTGTAAAGCTTTATGTGGTGTTAGTTCTATTGCTATAGAGACTTGTGTAACTTCATGACCATAACGAAATTATAATGTTGTTTGAATGTTTGGAGTCTATTTTATTGGATCTGTATTTCATATCGGATGAGACTTTAAAAAAATTATACATATGGTTTGATAGGCACATGAGATAAACAACCTGGAAATGATGTTTTCCAGGGAGTTGAGTAGATATCACATATAGGAGATGCGATATAAGTACTTCTGTTTCATTTCTAGGAGTTTTTTGCATGTCGCAAAAGGGTCATGCGATATATGTGTATATCGCATAAGCAGAATGCACCATATATATCGCATTATGTAAAGGCCATATTTCTATAGTTATTAAGGAAAAAACTTTATGTGGTACCAAGGGATTTTTGTAATCACGAGGTACTGCTTAGTAATTTGCCTCGGGTTTTGATGTCATCCAAAAGGTGACGATGTTTGCGCTCAGCCACAATATTTTGTTGGGATGTATACACACATGAAGTCTGATGAATAATGCCAAGGATTCTGAGAAACTGTGAAAGTTGTAAAGTACATGATTCTAATGCATTGTCAGAACGAATATGTTTGACATTCGCAGAAAAACATTCTTTATTTCATTGATAAAAGACTGAATAATATGACCAGCATCAGACTTATTTTTTAAAAAGAAATACCCAAGGTAATCTGGAAAAATCGTCAACAACAAGAAGAAAAAATATGTGTCCCAGATGGTCTAGGACGTGACTTAGACCCCAAATATCAAGATGAATCAACTCAAAAATACCATGACTACTATGACCCTGATGACTCTGAAAGGTAGACCGGGGGTGCTTCCCAAGCGGGCAAGCCTCGAACTGGAGAGTAGAACAAGTGGAAATCTGAGGAAGGACATGGCATAGCTTCTGCAGAGGAAGATGACCAAACCAGAGATGCCACATATAAGGAGAAGTCGATCCAATGTGAATGGTTGAAGTACCAACATATGGGGACTGGACCAGTCTATAGAGACCTTTCTCACGTCCAGATCCTATCAGCTTGCCCGAAAGAATATCCTGAAACACAAGAGATGACGGATCAAATATGGTAAGACAATGTAAATCTTTGGTGATTTGACTAATAGACAGTAAATTCATAGAAAAATAAGAAACATGAAGAACATCATGTAGATGCATTGCTAAAGTCAATTGCACCTCCCCATGTCCAATAATGGGAGAGTAGGTCCCATCTACTATGACTACAGATATGCCAGGATGAATCAATCTGTATGCACTAAACTATCCTCTATCGCCACAGAGATGGTGTGAAGCTCCTGAGTCTATAATCCATCCTGATAAATCTTCTCTGTAACAGCTAATAAAAGCATATGTGATACCTCATGTGGTGGCAGATGCTGATGCAGTTACCTTTGAAGGTCCTGAAGGAGCAGTAGATGACCCAGGTACAGGCATAATCACTCTCAGTCGTGCCACAAGTTTATCGAACCTCTGATCATAGCGAGAGGAGGAACACTGGCTGGCTGAGTCTGCTCTACAACACGAGCTAAAGTAGGACAGTCATGCTTGGAGTAGCATGTATCCTTATAATGACCCGGCATGTAGCAGTAAGTGCATGGCTAACTGGCCTAACTACCCCTCTGCCATGGGTACCACGCCCTCAGTACTGCGTAGAACTCCCTCTACCACTGTTGGAGAAAATAAGAGCACTTGTTTATTTCTGAGAACCTTAGGCTCTCTTATATAGTAGAGAGTCCTATGGGTAAATTACATAACGTAGATAACAGGAAAAGAAAATAAGAAAGAACATATAAATATGAAAACATAAATATCTTTACGCTCCCCCTTAAGCTGGAGCATAGATATCGATCATGCTCAGCTTGGATGAACACTTTTGGAATGATCCCCTGGACAGTGGCTTAGTGAAGATGTATGCGGTTTGCTCTCCAGAGCTAACATGGGAAGTAGAGATCAGTCCCTTCTGAATCATGTCTCTGGTGTAATGACAATCCACCTCGATATGTTTTGTTCTCTCATGGAATGCTGGATTGTTTGCAATAAATAGGGCAGCCTGGTTATCACAGTGTAACTCCATGGGTAGAGGAATCTCAACATGTAGATCACATAGCACTGCTCGAACCCACATCATCTCTGTACTGGCTTGAGCCATAGCCCTGTACTCAGACTCGGCATTGGATCTTGCTACAACGGTTTGTTTCTTGCTTTTCCAAGAAACAAGAGAATTGCCAACAAATATTGCAAACCCTAAAGTGGACTTCCTGTCCTTGGGACAACCTGCATAATCTGCATCAGCATATGCAGATACAGAGAGTGTGTCTCCTTTCCTGAAGAGTAAACCTGAGCCTGGAGTTGATTTCAGATATCTCAATATCATATGTAATGCATCCATATGTATCTGTCGAGGCTGCTCCATGAATTGACTCACTCGACTCCCTGCAAATGCAATATCAGGTCCGAATCGTCCGATGATTGTAACATAAATGAGCTTTCCAACCAGTATCTTCTCTTATCAACTTCATCGGTATCATCATCATATAACTTCATACTCGGATCCATAGGAGTCGTGGATGGTCGACATCCCGTCATTCCTGTTTCTGCAAGCATATATGTAACATACTTCCTTTGGGTCATCACAAGACCCTGTGCATTTCTAGCAAATTCCAACCCCAAGAAATACCTTAGGGTTCCCAGATCCTTCGTCACAAATTGACTGCCGAGAAAATCTTTAGTCATCTTGATTCCCTGCTCATCATCTCCTGTAACAATAATATCATCAACATACACCATAATGGCCACAGTACCTCTAGGCGTCTTCTGCACAAATAATGAATGATCTGCATTTGACCTCTTGAAGCCCTGTCATTCAATCAGTTCAGAAAGCTTTTGAAACCACGCTCTAGGACTCTGTTTAAGGCCATATATCGCCTTATGGAGTCTACAAACCTGTGCACACTCCCCCTCAGCAGCAAATCCCGGAGGCTGCTGCATATATACCTCCTCGTGTAGATCTCCATATAAAAATGCGTTCTTCACATCAAGCTGAAATAGTGGCCAATCCCGTACTACCGCAACTGAAAGCAGGACACGTAAGGTGGAATGTCGAGCAACTGGTGAGAACATGTCCATGTAATCAACTCCATATGTCTGAGTAAAACCACGTGCTACAAGCCTTGCCTTGTACCGTTCCAGGCTTCCATCAGCATGGTATTTAATAGTAAATACCCACTTGCAGCTAACAATAGACGTGCCAGGTGGGGGAGAAACAAGCGTCCACGTACCACGGGACTGCAAAGCAGCCATTTCCTCTTCCATAGCATGACGTCATTTGCTGTCTTGGAGAGCCTCCTGGTAATTTCGTGGAATCTCGACGGCAGATAGTGCTAAAGCAAATCTCTGGAAGTCTCCCGTCAGACGATGAAAGGAGACATGAGAAGCAAGTGGATAAGAAGCACAAGTACGCTTCTCCTTCCTAATAGCGATAGGCACGTCCAAGTTACCATGATCATCATCCTGCTGTGGTCCTGTATCAATGGATCCTCAAACTCATCATTAGTAATCAAGTTATCAGAACCAACCTGAGGGTTGTTGGATGACTGGCCATGACCTTGAGCAGAGGAGGATCGACGAGTATAGTACTTTGGTAACGGTGGCACAATGGTCACTGGAGGTGGTAAGGGTGGAGGTGAAGGTGGAGATGACACAGAGGGTAGCTGACTCATAAGAGGAGGGAACATGTAGGAGACCTCGGTATCAGAATGAGGAGATGACATTTGTTCACCTGTAGGAGAGAAAAACATGACAGATTCAAAGAATGTGACATCAGCGCTAACGAAATATTTTCGACGCAGCGGATCAAAGCATCGATAGCCCTTCTGTGTCCTGGAGTACCCGACAAATACACATTTGATAGCCCTGGAAGAGAGCTTATCAAGACCTGGTACCAACTGATGGACAAAACAGACACAACCAAAGACACGAGGTGGAAGAGAGAACAACTCCCTCTCAGGAAAAGCGAGAGAGAGAGGAGTTTTCTCATTCAAGACAGATGAGGGCATGCGATTTATTAAGTAGCAAGCTGTGAGAACCGCATCACCCCAGAATGAGTTGGGAGCATGACTCTGAATAAGTAAGGTTCTAGTGATATCCAGTAGATGACGGTGTTTTCACTCTGCAACACCATTCTGCTGTGAAGTATAGGCACATGAAGTTTGATGAATTATACCACGAGATGAAAAGAACAAGGACAAAGTTCTAGTACAGAACTCCAAGGCATTGTCAGAACGCACAATTTTCACAGTAGAAGAGAAAACATTCTGAACTTCATTGATAAACATTTGAATCACATTTCTTGCTCCAGATTTATTTTTCAACAGAAACACCCAAGACAAACGGGAAAAATCATCTACTATAACCAGATAGAACATGTGTCCCTGGTGGTCAGGAACACGACTTGGATCCCAAATATCAATATGGACTAACTCAAACATGGAGATACTGCTCCGACTCTGAAGACATGGGAAAGTAGACCTATGATGCTTTCCCAACTGACATGCTTCACATTGAAAAAACGACTTCAGAGAAATCTGGGGCAGAACACGACAGAGCTTCTGGAGAGGGAGATGACCAAAACGGAGATGCTAGATATATGGTGAGTCTGGACCTGGAGGATGGAGAGATGCACCAATATAGGGAGTATTGACCAGACGGTAGAGACCATTCTGCTCACAGCCACAGCCAATCACCTTGCCCGAGGTTATGTCCTGAAAAACAAGAGATGATGAGTCAAAAATAGCTCGATAGTTCAAGTCCTTTGTAATCTGGCTAATAGACAATAAATTCATAGAGAAAACAGGAGCGTATAACACATTCCGCAGGCTCATGAAAGGTGTCAACTGAACCTCCCCCTTGTCCAGTGATTGGGGAATGTGTCCCATTGGCTATCACTACAGTTCGTCCTGAGGAGACCGGTCTATATATATTGAGTTGTTCCTTATCACCACAGAGATGATGGGTCGCTCCAGAATCCATAATCCAGTTGGAAATCATAGATCCATCACACGAGGAGAGAGCAAAGGGACTACCTGAGGTACTGGCAGTGGCAGATGAACTAGCAGAGGCAGAGACTGCCACATCTGACTGACCTCCAGGTGCTATATAAGGAGGCATGATATTCCTCAGTCTGGCAACAAGGTCGTCAAAACGCTGATCCAACGAGGAGGGTGCAGGAGATTCCACTTGTTCAGCTACCCAAGCTGATGCAGGAAAGTCATGCTTAGAGTAGCATGTATCCTCAGAGTGACAAGGGCGACGGCAATAGCTGCATGGTTGCCGAATTCGACCCCCACGACCCCGGGGTCCACGGCCACGGAAGTTAGAGGATCCACCTCTTCCTCTAGAGGATGCCATAGCTGAAGGTATCTGGTTGGCATTTGGGCTTGGAATAGTAATGCGACTCAACCGACGAAAAGCTTCCTCCATAGGAGGAATGGTAGCATCAGCAAGAATCTGAGACCGTGCAGCATCATACTCTGGATCAAGGAATACTCCTACCATGGTAGCATTCCTGTACGTCTTCTGCTGCTCAGGAGTGGCCGTCAAAGGCATGAAGCTATGGAGCTTCTCAAACATCCCTCGTAGGGATGTGTACAAAGAGTGAAGCGGTCATCCATTCTGCTTGACTGTGAAAATATCATGTTGCAGCTGAAGTATCTTGGTCTCGTTTCGCTCCTGTGAATATGTCGCCGCTAAGATAATCCCACATAGACTTAGCGGTGGGTTGATGTAGTACATCATTGGCGATTTCTATCGTCAACGTCCCAGATAGCCAGACTTTGGCATACGCATCATCTGCCTCCCACGAGGCATTCATCCCAGTCTTCTCAATCGGCTCCTCTTCGGTAAGAATATGTTTCTTACCATTCGACTTCATCAAGCTCATGAACTGCATCGCCCAGAGCTCATAGTTTGTCCCGTCCATCTTCACAATAGGCGTTGGACCTCTAAATGCGCCAGTGGCGGGTACATCAACCTTGTTTTCTGACATATTGCCGACAGAAGACCGCTACAGATGGGATAAATCGAAGTTGTGTGTCTACACAAACATCTATGGGTTCGGGTGCACGTGTAGACTCATGCTCACCAACCCATCAACCAAAGGAGGAAGCCAGGACGGTACCCAAGCACAGGGCAGCACACGATGCGTGTTGTGCACTCAGAACAGGCGCACGGTGCGCGATGCGCTATGCGCAGAGCAGGCGCACGGTGCACGCAGAACAAGCGCACGCTAGGGCAGGCGCGCTATGCGCACAGACCTGGTGTGCGATGTGCGCGAGAGGCTTGCGTACGATGCACGCGAGGACCTGCGCGCTGTGCGCGCGAGGTTTGCGCGCGAGGGCCTTGTGGCGGCGCCGGAGAGGAAGGGCGGCGCTGGAGGGTTGCGCGCACGAGCGGGAAGCGCGCTGGAGAGGAAGGGCGGTGCTGGAGGGTTGCGCACACGAGCGGGAGGTGCACCGGAGGAATAGAGGCGACGCTGGAGGCGGGTTGAAGGTGGGGTTAGGGTTTCTTGGGAATCGAGAGCTCCGGTCTAGGACCGCCGCTCTGATACCATGTTGGAGAAAATAAGAGCACTTGTTTATTTCTGAGAATCCTAGGCTCTCTTATATAGTAGAGAGTCCTATGGGTAAATTACATAACGTAGATAACAGGAAAAGAAAATAAGAAAGAAATACATATAAATATGAAAACATAAATATCTTCACAACCACGAGATGCGACCACAGTCGAAGAAGTCTGTGACTGCTGAGTAGCACCACCATGTGTTATAGGGAGCCTAATCGATTGTAACATCAGGATCCAAATAATCCGAATCTTACCCGATTAAGGGTCTGCTTGATCAAATTATATTCAATTAATATTGAATAGACCCAGAACGATCCTTAATCACAAATCGAAATTCGCTCGGTCACAATCAACCAAAAGTCGATCGCACCGTAAAACGTACCATTGGAAAAGTCGTGATACAAATTCGTGGCATAAGTAAGAATCTGTGATAGAGTTGCATCATATTCATAATCAAGAGCTACTAGAAAACTATGATCATCATCGAATCTTTATAAGTCTTGAGTTGTTCTGGCGAAGCAGTCAAGGAAATGAAACCATGAAGCTTCGTAAACATACCCCTGAGAGAAGCGTAAAAGGTATGGAGAGGACGTCTGTTTCGCTTAGATGTGAAGATATCATGCTGAAGTTGTAGTATCTTCGACTCATTCTTCCCTTGTGAATAGGTAGCGGCAAGGATGTCCCACACCGCCTTCGTTGTGGGCTAACTCAAAATATCATTAGCTATCTCCACTGACACTGTCCCAGACAGCTAGACACATGCATATGCATCATCTGCCTCCCACGAGGCATTAACCCCAGTCTTGTCACTTGGCTCGTCCTGTGAGAATGTGCTTCTTATTATTGCACTGCATTAGGATCATGAATTACATAGCTCATAATTCATAATTAGTCACATCTATCTTAACAATGGCGTTGGACCTTTGAAGGTACCCAAGGATGGGACATCGATTTTGGAGTTGATTCTCTGACATGATGACAACTGCAACGAAGACCAGGGTTGTAGACAAGAATGAATGTGTCTATACAAGCATACAAGAAGATGGTTGTGCGTTTAGACTCATACCATAACATCTTCCATCCGTTAGAGGCCTCTTCGTGTAACTAGGGGATTTTAGATGATCAAACCACACCCTAGATATCCAAAAGCATACTGTACAGGAATCAAATCGCCTTATGGAGTGATTTTCAGACCTCAGTGAGCGTCGAAAAAGGACCTCAAGGGTGCCACACAAACCGAGATCACACAAGAGGGAGAATGGATGCCCTTCATGGTGGCAGTGGTGGCGTAAGACGATTATCGTTGCTGTGGTTTAGCGACACCGACGGCGACGGCAGCCTATCGTTGTTGATGTTGCAACGGGGCCTATAGGGCGACGGCGACGGCAACCTTGGGTTGTTGTTACTGACCGAGGGCATAGGCTCCGGTATAGGATCATCACTCTGATACCATGTGGAAAGGGAAACATAGAATTGATTAATTCACTGTGACCCTGTGGCTCTCTTATACAGGGGAAAAGTCTTATGAGAAAATTACGTAAAGTAGACAGACAAATAAGAAATATAAATAAAAACAATTATCTTAACAGTTTCAAATCACTATTTGCTTGAAATTAGGAGGTTTGGTAATCTTTAATATTAGTTGGGTTAAGTTCTGAAAGATCCTCTGTCCCAGTCACCTATGTCGAAGTGGTGCTTGAAGAGATGCAGAAGACACTCATCCATTGCGGGTATCTACTTCACCCATTGTTTAGCTGACTCGGCATCTGCAATGTGTACACCTGAAGAACTCGCACCTCCCCTTCTCATCTTGTAAGGATGGGGCCAACGTTGAATAAAATTATTGAGTATTGACATTATTTAAATGTGTACCATTACCCAATCCAATAACCCCCTCAGCCCTGTACACACTAAGCATCTTAGACAACCCTAAAAACCACATGTATCCACATGTATCCACTGTAATGTTTTTGTAGCGCTAATCCAAAAAATGGAGATACAAATCTTTTTACAATAGAGCATTTAGGTTGCTTTACAAGTAAAATTGATATAACATATGACAACGGAGATATGGTTCAAGAAATATAAAGCTGAAGCACCTCAAACATACTAGTAATTGGAAATAAAAGCATTGTCGCCCACTTTAACATGCAAATTAGGAAGAACTGGGACAAGTCAAAGCTCCACAACTAATGGAAGGCAGTAAAGAAGGATTACATCTCCTTTGTTCACCTAATGACTAAGAACAGGTGGGGTTGGGATCCAATCTCCTACATAGTTTTCATTCCTGATTAGTCGACTTCTCTTACGCTACATAATAACTAAGCCCAAACTACAAGCTCCATGTTAGGTTTACCATCTCCATCACATGGAATCTGTTTCAGATAGATAAGACTTACAAGCCCTATCGAAAAAAGGCATTCTCTCATTACTGGTGTTCGGAAATGTGGTCCATGCAGCCGCATATGCTTATTCGGTCACTTGACCAAAGCGCACATGCCATATGCGGCAATATGCAGTCAAAACACATATGTGGTCTGCATATGCGACCATATATCTGATAGGATTCATGTTCCATGACATGTTGATGACACATTAACTCGATTTTTTTCTCAAGCAACTCTTATACTATCATTTAGATTTACATCTTTTCATTATTCTTGTATATGTTGCATTTGGGAATATAATATTGGGTATTTTTCCTCATATCCATTTTTTCTCGTTGTTCCCTACACTTATTAATGAATTGTTTACTGCTTTTTGAATTTTTATCTAATGAAATCAAATAAAATATGAAATAATTAACTAAAAGTCCGGTACTTTACATTTTTGTGCTTCTAATAAGTTTAATATGCAAATACAATTTTTCCCTATCGCACTAGTCCCTTGCTTCTTCTCAGTGAGAATGGTTGATATTCCTGGTATGCGCGAGCTCACAATCATATTTTGTGTCCCTTACCAAAGACCTTTCTCAAGTGAGATGCATTAAGGACGAGGAAGGTCATGTACTTGTTACTCAGAAGGATATAAAGACTAGATGGGAGCAGTACTTCCATAAACTTTTCATTGGGGAAGGAAATAGAGATATCACTTTGGGTGATCTAGCTTGTAGTGAAAGTTACTTGAATCGTGCATGCTATAGAAGGATACAAAGAAAGGAAGTAGAGGAGGCTTCGAAGGTTATGAGACCTAGAAAAGGTGTAGGTTCGGATGACATACCCGTAGAAGGATGGAGAGTTTTAGGTGAGCGTGGATTGACTTGGCTTACGAATCTATTCAATGTTATTTAGCGAAGCAAAAAAATGCATGAAGATTGGAGGAGTATCATGGTGCCTCTTTATAAGAATAAAGGAGACATTCAAAATTGGTCAAATTATAGAGATATCAAGCTGATGTGTCACACTATGAAAATTTGGGAACGTGTGATCGAAAGAAGGTTGAGGCAAATTTCCAATATAAAAGAAAACCAATTCGGATTCATGCCAGGTCGCTCAACGACTGAAGCCATCCATTTGCGGAAGAAAACAATGGAGATTTATAGAGGTAAAAGGAAGAACCTTCACATGATCTTTATCGATTTGGAGAAGGCTTATGATTCTGTCCCACGAGAGATATTGTGGAGAGTGTTGGAGAAGAGACAAATACCTGCCCTATACATTAACCTCATAAAGGACATGTATGATAGGGCTTTATCTTGTGTAAGGACCCCGTCTAGGAAGACTGGATATTTTGACATCAACATTGGTTTACATCAAGGTTCTGCTTTGAGTCCATTTCTTTTTACTTTGATTATGAACGAGTTGACCAGTCACATTCAGGATGAGTTACCTTGGTGTATGTTATTTGCTGATGATATTGTGTAATTGACGAAACTAGAGATGGAGTAAATGAGAAGCTTGAGGTCTGGAGATATGAGTTGGAGACTAAAGGATTTCATATAAGTAGGGCTAAGACAGAATATATTGAGTGCACCTTTGATGGAAGCAATGGTGAAGGAATTGAGATGAAGATTGGTGACGATAACATTCAGAAGAGAGATTCCTTTGGATATCTAGGATCTATTCTGCAACATGATGGGAAAACTGATGGAGATGTTACTAATAGAATAAACGCAGGCTGGCTAAAGTGGAGAGGAGCCTCTGCTATTCTCTGTGATAAGAAAAATCCTTTAAAGATTAAAGGAAAGTTTTACAAAGCAGTCGTGAGACCTGCTATGCTTTATGGATCTGAATGTTGGCCTGTGAACCATAGACATGTGCAGAGAATGAATGTAGCAGAAATGAAAATGCTAAGGTGGATGTGTGGAGACACACACATAAAGATCGGATTCGGAATGATACAATTAGAAAGAAAGTTGGTGTAGCTCCGATCGAGGATAAGATGCGAGAAAAACGCTTAAGATGGTTTGGACATTTGCAAAGAAGATCAGTTGGTGCACCAGTTAGAAGATGCGAGTGTTGGGATGTTGAGCCGGCTAAGAGAGGACGAGGACGGCACAAGAAATGTTGGAAAGAAACCATACGAAGGTATCATAGTTTTGTGGATATAAGCCCGGGATTGGCCCAAGATAGATCTGAATGGAGTCGAAGAATCCAGGTAGCCGACGCTACTTAATTGTGGGAAAAGGCTTTGTTGTTGTTGTTGATTTTGTGTCAACATATTTTGTCCCTTGGAGATGCATATACGCGTATAACTTTAGGTGTATGATTTGTATACCTATGATTATTCTTTAGCTTTTATTATCTATAAGATCAATATATACATTAAGGTTTTCTTATAATTCATGTGTTCCCTGTTGAATTTAATTTGTATATATGTATATATATATGCATTAAATTCAAAATACACACTAAAAAATAATCAATTTATAATATCGTGCTTATATATCTTCTTGGTTATATTATCTTATTTGAATTTTTTTGATTTTGAATCTTGTTAGATCATCAACTTTTTTTATAGAATCACATTTTATTGTTTATTTTACACTACTTTAAATTAAAACATTATAAACCACATAAATTCCATATACTTCTGTATACTTCTTCGCATATCCGCTTACTCGCTTTAGACAGCATGACCGAACGAATACCGCATACCGCATTTCTGAACCTTGCTCATTACGACCCCGTAGATGCCACAGTCGGGGATGTAGAGATATTCTTATGTTACTGTACCGTTTCTGTATTTTCTATTCCTTTCATCTATAGTATGTTGGGTCTCTCCCCTATATAGGAGAGCCCTAGGTTTCCTTGAATATACAGGTTAATCATTTCTTCCAGGATGGTTCGGGATTAATCATTTCTTTCCTTTGAGACTGCAAGGCCATCTATGGTCTCAAGCAGAGACCAAGAACACGGTTCCAGAAGTTCTCGAACTTGATTGAGCAGCAGGGATTCATAAGGTTGAATGTGTATCATTCTTTGTTTGTTCAGAGGCCCCGCAGAGGTATTATCATTGTTTATGTTAATGATACATCATTATAGGAGATAATGTGCAGGGGATTAGAGAGGAAAAAGGGTTTCTTAATCAACAGGTTGTCACCAAGGACTAGGTACCCTAAGATACTTTCTAGGATTAGAGTTTTCCAGAAACCAACATAATCTTGTCATGACCCAAAAATATGTTACAGATCATCTAGTTGAGACAAGCATGATTGGGTGCAGATCTGCTACTATTCCTATGGATCCTAGCATGAGGTTATATGATGATGATACATAAGAAGTAGACAAGAGAAGATACATAGAATTTGTGGGGAAGCTACTTTATGTTATAATCACCAGGCCAGACATTTCATTCGATGTTAGTCGGGTCAGCTAATACATGGAGCAACCTACACATGTTCATATGGATGTAGTCCATATGACCTCGAGGTACTTGAAGTCATCTCCAGATGCAGGATTATTTTTCAAAAAAAGGGTGTCCCTTACCATCACAGCCTATGCAGATGCAGACTATGCATGACGTAATAAGGACAGCAAGTCCACTTTAGGCTTTGTTATATTTGTCGGTGGCTCTTTAGTGTCCTGGAAGAGCAAGAAGCAAACGGTTGTTGTCAGATCTAGAGGGAAATTCCTAAGTAGTACCTTGGATTTACTTAAATCCCTAGGTATTACGAAAAAAAATTTATTTGGGTGTTGCAGTGGTGTCGCAAGTTCAACATGCGACACCCGTTAATGTTTTTATTACCTGAGAACTACAGTGGTATCGCATCTTCGATATGCGCCATTTGTATCGCACGTCGAAAATGCGATATCCGCCCCGTTAACACTGCTTTCTGCAAACCCTCACCCCTCGCGCGTTCGACTCCTGCACCGCCCTCGACTCCACTCAGCTTCCTCCTCTCTCGCGCGGTTGTCGCCTCCTCCTCTCCGCCAATGCCTCCTTTCGACCATCTTGAGCTCCGCTAAGAGATCCTCCTCCGTCTCTCCCTCCTATATCGTTGCCCTAGCCGTCGCCCCTCACTAGCACGGATCCTCCGTTGCATCTAGAGAGCTTTGGTAAAAAAATTTGGTTGTTAGATTTATAATATATAATACGTGTATTTCTCTTCATTTCATGATTGTATAATATTGACTTGTACGTTGCCTCGCATATTGGGTCGGAATGGACTCAGTATATTGTATGTTTCATTTGAAGGTTACGAGTATTGGTTATTTGACGACCAATGTACGTGGTTTTGGGTTAATGCCTAATATGACATTCAATGAGATATTGAACTTAGTATACCGTAAGTTCAACTTGGATGTGAATAATAAAAAAATCCAACTACTACATCACATCCATCGCGGCGTAGGCGAAGAGCCAACGTTTTCGTGCATCGTTAATGATGATTATGTGCAAGGAGTATTGTGTATGCTCGGAGCATTGTGAAATCGATGCCTCTTGACACTATTATTGAAACTGTATCGGTGGGCGAAGTCCCCAATGTTGTCGACGTGGACGATCACCTTGCTCCTAGACCCTCTGTTGTTCCTAGCACAGGACCCTCCGTTGTCCCTAGCACACGACCCTCCATTGTTACTAGCACTAATGTGCCTATAACGCACCCATCTACAGATCAGGAATGGCGCATGAGTGACGCTATGCTGAGAGAGGTTAATCATGCCTTGGATGACTTCATCCGTTGGAGAATCGATGATGATCTGGAAGAAGATAGTGATCAAGATGTTGAAGATAATGTCATAAATGGGGGAGATGTGAGCCGATGATCGGGCAGATAGAGTTGTTGATCTCGACCAATCCAATGGGATCATCGCGACTCCAACCTACATAGATTGGTATAGGATGATTACGAGACAGTGTTCACGAAAGCGGCCCGTGCGGCCGCTTATGCGGCCGCATATGCGTATGCGGTGCCCTTATCGCACCGCTTTCCTGAAGCCCCCCATTATGCGCCCTGTACGCTTATGCGGGCCGCATATGCGGTCTGTGCGGCCGCATATGCGGTCTGTGCGGCCGCATACCCATTATTTTTTATTTTTTTATTTTTTTATTTGTGTCATGTTTTGTTGTGTTATTTATGCCATGTTTTCCTTACTTTTGCATGTATGCCAACCAAACATTCCATGATTATTTAAATCCATCATTAAAGTAGCTGTACCGCGAGATGGAAGTAAACACGCAAGGAAGAAAAAGAATAATATACTAATAATTTAGCAAACTAATTTAGTCAACTAATAGTTATTATGAATGCTATATATTATATGTAAATTTTGGTACTCTTGATGGAGGATCAATTATAAATATAACAACAGAGATAAATGACATTATATTCAACAATAGAGGCATTTGTGCACTAACTTTTTATTTTGTTGATGTTATCAATTATTTTGTGAACTAACCTTTCTAGTGAAGTATTGATATTTGATTGATAGAGATTGTTTTGAACTCTATATGAAAGTTATTTTTCTTAGATCTTCTGTTGGACCACAATTATACATAAGTTTGGTTCTGTTATAGTCACTTTTGTATATATTTATTTATTTTTAAATAAAAAATTAGGAAACCGCATAGAACCGCATATACCCCGCATATGCCCCCGCATACCGCTTAAGCGCTATTCAGTGACCTGTCCGAACGCATACGCATACCGCTTTCCTGAACCTTGTTACGAGAAGATTGGTAAATCAGTTAGGAGCAACTTTGGCAAGCAACGTAAGTACACTGATCAAATATATTGTAATTTTTACCGGGAAGTTTTCGTAAAAATAACCACTATGTTTTCTTCTTTTTGATGCAGCTCACTAGATGGGGACGCATATATGATATTAGACACCAGGTGTGTCAGGAGATTGTAGTATAAGCAAAGGCAGAATGGAGCAATGGTTAGCATTCCAATTTGCAAATGCACTCACGATGCACGAGGAGCATGTTGACCAGGCTCAGGCAGAGGCTAGGCGGGGAAGGGCTAGAGGGAGAGGAAGAGGTAGGGGAAGAGAGCGTGACTAGGCTCAAGCAGCAGTCGCTTAGTACGTGGGCTTCGGATCCCATTCTTTTTCTCGATTTTCGTGAGCGCTCGCAGTTTTTACGCCTCTCTAAGATCCACAGGTTTTCTTTTAAAGACCAGTTCCGCTGACCCTTGTTCTTTAGGTACCTAGGTTGGAGGATCCTCGATTAGTTTTTCGAGCTCGTTTGCCCTTACCGGTCGGGCCGGTTTTTCTTTTAGAGTGACTTTTCCGGAGAGTCTCTTTCACCCGTCTCTATGGCGTAATTTTGGAGTAGACCTATCCCTCTATTGGACCTAGGGCCGACCCTGGGCATTATTTTGAAGTGCAGTTGCCCAGGGCCCATTAATTTTAGGGGCCGAGGTTTGCATGTAATCTGATTTTTAGGTGAGGAATAAAATAGAATTTGTCGGTGAAACAACTTACTGAAAAATAAGCCCGTATAAATTAAGGATGAAAACATATATGATATGGATTGGATATGCCTATTTCTATATCCATATTCATTTTATCTCTATCGAATACCGATACGGGTATGATTCGGATATGCATTAAGGAAATCATATCCTTAAATATATCGATACGAATTCGAATCCGAGTACGGATCAAATAAAGAGCGGACCCGAATGTGGATCGAATAAAGAGCCAATCCGAATATGAATCAAATAAAGAGTGAATCCAAATATGGATCCAATAAACATGGAATCCGAATACGAATAGAATAAAGACCACATACGAACATGAATTGAATTTCTATCAAAATTCAAAATGATTTTAAAAAAATGACAATGAAATATAAATAAGTTGCATCATGACAAGAGGTAGCGTCGAAATAGCATGTGTTCTTGACCGGAAGCAAAAGGGAGGATAGGATTTCGTAACTTTTGTTAGTATCCATTCCCAAACAAATGGAAGTTTATTAATACCACTATTATATTATATTATATATAATGCTAATAAATACATGGTGTTGTGGTGTATATTACATTAACTAATATATAAAACAATATTAAATGTATTCGGATATCCGGATCTGAATCCATATATTCAAGCCATAACCATATCTGCATACGTATTTGGAAATTTTTTACAACCCATATCCATATACGATTAGTAGTTGAATACAGATATCTGTATTTAGTAATTTTTCGAATACGGTAAGCAGATAGTCAGATATATTCGTATCTGTTTTCATCCCTACTATAAACTCGAATTTTCGGTGAATAACTCAATGCTAAAGTCAAAAATTTAATGAGATTATATAAGGGTTGATTGTTCCCCAAAAATAGAATGTTTCATTTTATACTTGATGGCAAACACAGTAGGGACAATTTGCTCTTATTAAAAAATTTTTAAGGGCCTCCTTTTTTCTTTTGCCTAGGGCCCATGAAATGTCAGGGACGGCACTGATTGGACCGCACTTCCAATAAGAGGGTGAGACGGAAGAGTCTCTTAGAAGACTACCTCACAGCTTGAGTTTTGGTTACCATTCCGCCAATAGACTTGGCAGTGGCTACATGTGAATCAGTTACAGTTGAATTTGGAGGAGTTACAATTGAGCTTGGAATGAGTCACAAATGATTTTGGCTAAAGTTGAGATGGATTACAGTTAAATTGGTTACCATTGAGTTGGTTGTAGTTGAGCTTGATTTCCGTTGAGTTAGTTATTGTTCCGCCAGTAATTCCTGACGAAGAGAAAAGACCATATCATAAAAATCATCCTTATCAGACTACGAGCTACTACCACAGTTGTTAGATATAGCTAGTGGACGTGTTGGGAACTTAGTTAGGATGCATTTTACTCCACCGCATGCCAACGGAGGCACCACAACCCTAAAGCTTCCTTACTGCCTTAGAGTCATAGTGTGAGATCTTACCCAGACCAAGACCATAGACTATCCACTAAGCTCGAGAAATTCCACAGGAAAAGAATCAAAACACCAGACCCGTCATATACACTTAATATGATCAATCCACATGATTCATAAATATCATTATAAGCATCTAATAAAGACAATGACTATATAAGAGACCCATCATCCATATTATTAAAGATCCATCAAACATTAATTATAATTTAAAGTGTGATAGCTTAAATAAGGATCATATAATCTATATATAAAAGTGTTAAAGTTGGATAATTGGGGTACGATGAGTAAGTCTGGAAATTCATATACCAAGCAACTTGAAAACCTGTTTCAATGCAAGTAGCTCTAACCCAAATTACTTTCTTTCTTTTGGAGCCACTAAATTTCCTGTTATTCTAATTAATAAGATTTACTCAATATTTATTGATGTTCTTTTCTCCCTATTGCATGGATTGCAGGCAAAATACATGCATCGTGGTATTGGGAGAGTTGAACCTCAGCATCCGCAGTTACTATTGTCAGATAAGATACGCATGCTATAGTTTTGTTCAAGGTATTATATATGCTTTTATTTCTCTTCTGATACAATTGGGACGCATGTACATAATGCAATTTCTGATGTTGCATGTTAACTGCTATGGAAATTTATGCAATATAATTGTGATGGCATATTGTAGTTCATAGGTCTATTGGTTAAATGTAAATGTTATTCATAAATGTGAACTTTTTCCCTAATTTTAGTACACTAATGCGATCTTTAGCGAACATGATACTACGAATGATGTGTAAACGGGTATTCCAAATCCGCGGAATCGAGGCCCCACATTCTTAACTCGGTTCAATGCAAGTGTAGTCGTAGATGTGTTGCTACATTTCCCTAATGTACGTGGCTCTTTACTTTTGATTTCACTGGATGGAATAGATGAACAATAATTATGTGCAATATATTTTTAGTTTTTCATATAAAATGCTCTTATTTTTTCCCATGGTGATGAATGTCCCCCCACCCCATTTTCGTCTTTAGAGCTTGTTCGATGAGCATCCACGTGTTTGGTGTGGCCCAACACATGCAACTGCAACATAGCATTCACAGTTGCTAATTCCGGGAAGATCAATCAGAGGAAACAACGAAGGGGATCTACCGTTTTACAGCTTCAAACGAGGGTGTTCTGAGCGGTCGTTTTTAAACGATTGATTTCAGTTAATTATTTACATATTGTCTGTTTTCATTCTCTGTGGATTTTATACTAGAACATGTGAACACACCCGTTACGATGATGATAGCCCACATTCCCGAAGAACGACCGACGGTGCTGCACCGGATATGGATGAGCAGCTACTATGGTGGGGGGCTTAACCGACAGATGCGACGACAATCGGCACATGAGGACACAACCTGCATCAAGTGAATGTTGGGCCTACTCCAAACAAGCATTGAGTGAGGACATGAAAAGAACATATGATCTAGATCTTCCTCCGCCAAACTGTCACAGCTACGATCCTCAAGAAGTAATGTCTGGCCTCTACAATACTTGGTCAAGATTCTGCCCAGTCAAACCAATAACAAAAATGCCTTGACCCTTTTCGGTATTCTACTCCTTCAAATGATACCAATATCAAGTCTAACATCAACCGACGCGACCTCCTCATTCCCCACAAAGAAACAATGTATTTTCTTCACTGTGAACCTCCCATGTGCCCACAAAAGTGATCGATGCCAACAGTCGGTCACTCTAGAGGGCCAACACACTCTACAATCTCAAGAGTTCCTCCAGTCTCTGGTTGGACAATGTTGAGTTGAATGGCATCTACGTATCCTGATCTCACATCTGTCTTATTCATTCCTTCCACTCTCAGCACCCTCATGCCTCACTTCTTCCTTGCTTTTGTAATTTTGCCCCAATCAACTAGGTGAAAGGCCTTCTTCTCTTGACGACCATCGGACCAGAAAAATCTTCTCATCATCCATCTTTGTGCGGACTCCGACTGGTAACAATCTCATGGAACAGAAGATCAAAACAGCTGACAGAACATGCTTCAGTAGAATCAACTCCACTCCTGAGAACATTGTTGCCTTTCTACCCGCCAACCTCCCCTCCAGTCTGTCTGAAATAGGTTCCAGTCACAAGATCTCAGCCTCCCAACCACTATAGAGAGCCCCATGTAACAAATCGGTAAAACACCAATTAGGCACCTCAAGATTGCCATTGCGTCCCTTACATCATGATCAGAGAAACCAAAAGGCACCACAATAGACTTTTCTCTATTAACTTACAAGCCTAGATGTCCCCGAAAATGTTCATAATAAGTGATATCTGATGGATTTGCTCCGTATTATTCCCCAAAAACAACATAGTGTCATTAGGGAAGCCCCTCTTCTGCAACGAGGCCCAGAGGAAGCGCTAGTTCACACAATCATAGGCCTTTGAAAAGTCAACCTTCTACAACAGACCTATCGTCTTACTTCTCCTCCAATCTAAAACCATTTCAGATTCCAACACAACGCCATCTGCCATGAACCTTCTTGGCACAAACGTCGTATGCTCGGGCGAAATAATAGTAAGAAAAATACAATGTAATCTGTTGGCGAGAACACTCATGATAATGAGATAAATTACATTGGGTAGCGTTGTAGGTCTATAATCCTCAACCCTGACCAAACATCCTTCTTAGACAACAGAATTCTTTCTTTGCTTTGGGAAGATGAGTCTTCCACGAGTTCAAAACACTACCCTCGTTGGTTCCTTTTTCCAATCTCAGGAAGCGAGGGGCAAAGGAAGATCTCAGAGTTTACCCTGGGAATGCTATCCACTGCGCTAGCGTTCGATAGTCAAAGTCCTAAAGATAATGCTGAGGCACTCTCTATTCCAAGTTCTTAGTATACATAGGCATCTTATGTGATAAGCTAAAATAAAGGGAACATGGACGGAAAATTCCCATATATTCAGCATCAACTGACTAGTAAGAACAAGGCCTTATTCAATCTCTCAAAGCCTTAATTCCTGTAGGACGTATAGTACATCTCTTTTAAACACATCCCAAAACTCCCTACAGAACAGGAAAGGGAAGTCGTCTGGGCCCGACGCACCATCTGCATTAAGCAGGAACAGAGCCTTCTTGGTTTCCTCTTATGTGAACTCCTGAGTCAAGGAGCTCGTCTGACCGACCGATAACCTCGATACCACTCTCCCCGTCAGTCCCAACCAACACGAGTGCGCCTCCAGCTAAAATCCTGAAAATGTGGCCCTAGCGCCACTCCCATCGCCTGAGGCCCCTGAAAAACATTTCCACCAACCGAAATCGAGTGAATGTACTTCATATGTCTCCATCTGCTCGCCACGGCATGGAAAAATGCATATTGACATAACCCTCCTTCAGCCACCGCTGCCTGGACCTCTGCCACCAAGCTATCTCCTCCTTGTCCTCCAAGTGAATTACGTCATGATGCATGCCCCTCTCCACCAACTCGGTCATCAACTCCGTTTCGTCCCCTGACCTGTCGAGCATGTACTCATCCTCTTGAGCCGTCAATCTTCTAGAGTGGTGCTTGGTTTGTCCATTCTTATTAAACTCTACCAAGTGCCTCCTCAGCTCCACTAACTTGATCACCAAACGTACAGCTGCTGAGCCTGAAGGCCGACAACCCTCCCAGAAAGATGCCATTGTTTCTAGAAATCCAACCTCCAGGAACCAAGCCTTCTCAAAGCAGAAAAAGGACTTATATCATACATCCTCCCCGGAGGACCAAAGCAAAGGCGTATGTCCAAGAGTGCTCCAAGCAGGGCCCAAGACCCTACTAATGGTAAAGCCTCCCATGCTTCTGAAGACAGCGAAAAGTGTAGACACAACCATGCTCACCAACTCCGTCGAACCCTCCACGATTTCCGAAGCGATCCTCTAGACATAGAGTCACGTTTTGAAAGAAATCTCGCTCATGCCAAATACAAGTCTTCCACCAGCTACACAAAGCGCTCGCCATTGCTCGGTCGTTGGTAACGAGTATTCAGAGCCCGTTCGCCTTTTGTCGCAACGGTACCGTAATTGAGTGTTTCCTAGTAGCTCCTCTCCCTTCACGGCAAATTTATCATTGTTCCAATCTGTGAAGAGGCCTCCGGAAGCCCCCTCTGAACCCGATGCCTTGAACTCCAGCAACCTACTATCACCAACCTCTTTCCAAATAGTTTCAACATCTCGGGAAATTTTTGTTTCCTGTAGAACGATGATGGTTGCCACACACCCACCAGCAACTCATGCATAGCACTTCTCTTCTTATGCCGCCCTATGCCTCTTACATTCGAAGTGACAATATTCATTTGGAACCAAATTTATCCCCTACCCTGGTTAGAGGCATCAACCCCACACACTCTAGATACTCCAACTCCAGCCCCACCTCCAGCAACACCATCGCACCCTCTGTACGGCTCCCATGTCCCCCTATCGCCACTACCAACCTTGCCTAAGTCATTGCGTACACCCTCCACCCAGAGTCCAGCTCCCCCAACCACCAGACAAAGTTCCGCAACAGCATCCTTCCCACTTCCCCTCAAGGACTCCCCTTCTCCCAGATCAGACAACACCCCCGCAATCAGCCTCCGCTAAAGCAGCCACAGTTCAAGCTCCTCCTACGCAAACAAACCTCGACGTGGAAACCCCTGTGCCTCAGATTTCACCTGCCTTCTCCAGCTTCTTGTAGATTTCCAACCACCTATTCTGTCTCTGCTTCTTCAAGCTACAGCAGGAGTAACTCTGCCCAAAGCGCCCCATCTTAGTTGAGGCACCTCGTTGAGCCTCCATCTTCTTGTTGCAGGATCTTGTTGGAAGACACATGCCATCGCTCAAAGGCCTCCTGCTCTCTGAAGCCTCTGATCGAGTCGAAACATTCCCCACTGTCGAGGTTGCACCCTCTCCAACGGAGGGCCCACAATGTTGCACCGTATCGGGTTTTTTAGTCCTACCCGATAAGGCATGGCTTTGTGCCAAACTGGTTCTTTCCTCCAACCGCAAGGAGACCTTGTCTGAATCCACCATCGGATCCTCAGTAATATGTCGAGAGCAACCGACCCACAACCCAGATCCACCACAACAAGATCCGAAAGGAAAGGATGTGTGGGGGATCCACCGCTCTCTTCCAAACCATGTGCAACCAAGTCACATATGCCTGAAACCGCCTGCCCAGAAGTTATTGTTGGAAAAGAGGGTTTGACAAAGCCAAAGATATGCCTATCAACCTCGATAGCCGCACACTGACCCAAAATTTTAGCAACCACCCCCAAGGCTTTCGGCACAAGTTAGAAAAGCCCTTCCTCTTTAGGCAACCCCCTACTATGATGAAGCTCGGGGTTGTCGCCAAGTTCCCAACGATAGCGATGCAGCCTCCCAAACCTTCAAATGCAACAGGAGACCCTTAAAGCACGTATCGACATAGATTGGAAGCAGGAGAGTCAACTCCACCGCCATCATCACCACATCTAACTATTGGCCCCAACGAAGGCTGTCTGAGAGAACCCTCGTAACGCACATCACCGGTGTCATCATCTGGTGAACGGACCCAAAATCTCTCCCGATTAGAGGCGCACCTTTGATCGAGACAGCCATTGAAGCTAGCACGTCAAGCACACCATCGTGCGCACGTGGGTACCTCCAGTGCATCCATCCTTCTGCCCTTTGTGTGCTAGTAAGCAGCTTCTCAGCGTCGGTAACCATAAGACCTTGTGCACAAACCAAAACACCCTCCATCCTAATCACGTCCCTGACAAACTTGCACCCTAATGTGCAACCGATATCTTCCATAGGGCCAGCCAAACATCTCTCCTCTCTTCTGCAAACCCCAACAAGGACTCGAGAATCGCCTCTACCCCTCGCAGCACTGCCTGAGGTTCTAAGTCTCAAAGCCAGAGCTTCACCACATTGAAATCGACGATGGCCATTTCTTCCACAAGCGAAGCACTTGATCGGTCCCTACAACCATCAACATGGTAACCACGACCATCGCATCGCAAACACTCCCTGGAACCACCTCTCCACCGTAGTGGGCGCCTTCTCCGCATAGGCCTTCAGCTTCGGTCCCGAAAGTTGACGGAATCTTTCCACGACCTTCCACCCTCCATCTCTGTATTCACTCATTATAAAAATGCAAAAACTTAACCAAGTCAAGGGTGAACCTCATAAATCATGCACCATGGGTGTTCCGTACTTGTTGGGTAATTGCTTAGTTGCATGCAACAATTATATTATAGATTCTCGACATCCTTTTCTTTATCACGATACAAGAAGACTTGAACATTAATAATGAGCACGAAGCTGTCAAGATTCACTTGATTAATCAATGGATTTATTAGGAGATGGACCCGAGCAATCTTGCATATTATCACAATGCATCAGGAGAAGCTAGTCATTCCATGAGAGGCTCTTGAAATGAATTCATGTAGCATGCTCGAATCATACTATGAGTTTAGTGTTTTATCTCAAAAAAAACTTATGATGGATTAGATTATCCAATGCAATCACATGATGTAGGTGTAAAGTTAAGTCGAGTGATGGGTTAAGTCAAGAAAAACCCTTTTTTCATAGCACTATATTCAAAGAACAAAGCTTTGATTTCATTCAAAAAAAAACATTTCTGCTTTTTTAATAGCAACCCTAAACAAATCATTGCCAGATTGCCATTGTATAAAGGACATGATTAAACATGGGAGTACCAAGACTGAGTTCATCATCTCAGAGCAACAAACGAGTAATATGTTCACGAAAAAACACTAAGTCGTTCTCTCTTCACCAAATGCATTTCAAAGTTGAGCATGACAAACATGTATGCCCCAACTTGAGGGGATGTTAATTGTTAAGATATTTATGCTATTTTGTCATGTTTCCTATATTGTTTATCTTTATTGTCATGTCTATGTAATTTACCTGTAGAGCTTTTCTCCTATATAAGAGAGCTCTAGGGTTAGAAGGAATACAACTTTTTATTTTCCTTCCACATTGTGTCACAGCAACGGTCCTAGACCGGAGCCTGTGCCCTAGAATCCTACCCCCACCAAAACCCTAGCCTTCACGAGCTCACCGCCGCCACCGCGCATCTGCGGGCTCGTCTCCATCTCGTCGCCTCACCCTCACATCCGCAGGTTCGTCGCTGCCCAGCCCCTGTGGGCTCACCGACGCCCAGCCCCCGAGGGCTTGCCGCCGCCTGGCCACCTCTCTGCTCCTTGCGCGCCTAGTCCTTTAGGGCTCGCGGGATCCTTCAGTTTGTTGCACACCACACCACTGCAACCCATGCGTAGTGGGCAGATCGCCACCCACACGTAGTCCTCCGTCGATTCTTGGGTACCTAGGGTGTAACGTGAAGCCCTAAAACACCCTAGTTACCCAAAGGACTATCCAAAAGAATGGAAGAGGTTGTGGTATGAGTCTACACCCACAACTATCTTCCTATATATCAGTGTAGACACTGGTATCTCTCGTTGCTAGCCCAGTCTTGAAGATTGTTGTCATCATGTCCGACAACAAAGTTGAAGTCCCATCCCTAGGTGCCTCCAAAGGTTCGGCACCCATTGTCAAAATGGATGGAACCAACTATGAATTGTGGGCCATGCAGTTCATGAGTTTGATGTAATGTAATGGCAAGAAGCACATTCTCACAACAGAGGAGCTACGTGACATGACTGGGACGAATGCCTCATGGGAGGCGGATGATGCATATGCTCGTGTACGTATCTGAGGTTGTATACACAGAGATAGCTAATGATATACTGAGTCAGCCTACTGCAAATGCTATGTAGGACATTCTTGCCGCACATACTCTCCGGCAAAGAATGAGTCGAAGATACTCCAGCCCCAGCATGATATCTTCACATCGAAGGTCGCCCTCTTCACACCCTCTATACTTCTTTCAGGGGTATGTTCGAGAAGTTACATGGCTACATGCCTTTGACTGTTACACCAAAGCAGCACAAGGCATACAGAGACTCTGTAATGACAGGAGTATTTCTAGCAGCCCTGGATCAGGAATACAATGCAGCTCGGGCCCAAATCCTCATGGATGCTACCATACCTCCTATGGAGAAGGCATATAGCAGATTGAGCAGACTGTCTATACCATCTGGGAGTACTTTACAGCAACTGACTTCTTCAGCTATGCCCGCGTCACGTGGTAGAGGCAGCCATACATTACATAGTGGCAGGGGATGTTCCAACCGTGATCAAGGAGGGGGTAGTCGACCCCGTCAACCATGCACCTTCTGCCACAGGATAGGTCACTCTGAGGAAACATGCCATTCTAAGTATGGTTTCCCTGCGTCCGCCAAAGTTGCAAAGCAGACATAACAGACTGGGAGTCCATCATCTGCATCTGATCAGAGGTTTGACGAGCTTGCAGCACGACTGAGGGAAATCATGCCACGCACGTCTGGATCCACTAGCTCTCCCTCAGAGGTCGTTGCATCAGCATCTGCGTCTACATCAGGTATAGGCTATGCTCTTACTAGTTACTACAGGGCGGACTTATCGAAATGGATCATGGACTCTGGTGCATCTCATCATCTCTGTGGTGACAAAGGTCGGTTTAGTGATTTTCATCCTACTCAGTCTGAACGATCTGTTGTGATAGCAGATGGAACACATTCCCCCATTACTGGTCAGGGGGAGGTGCAGTTGACATCTACTTTGAAGCTTCCGAATGTTGTCTACACTCCTGAATTTTCTATGAATTTATTATCAATTAGTCAAATCACCAAAGATTTACATTGTCGTGCCATATTTGATCCATCCGCTCTCGTGTTTCAGGACATACTCACGGGCAGAGTGATTGAAACTGGTCGTGAGCAAGGGGGCCTTTACAGATTGGTGCAGTCTCTGTATGCTGGCGCTTCTTCTTCTCCTACGATGGATATGTTTCTCCCTATATGTGGCATATGTGTTTTGGTCATCTTCCTCTGCAAAAGATGATTCATGTTCTTCCACGGATTTCTCCTCGGTCCACTTTTTAGTGCGAGGCATGTCAGCTTGGGAAGCATCATCGTTCCTCTTTTCAGAGTCATCAGGGTCCAAGTAGTCATAGTCTGCTTGAGTTGCTCCATTTTGATATTTGGGGTCCTAGTCGTGTTCTTGATCATCAGAGACACATGTTTTATCTTCTTGCGGTTGATGAGTTTTCTAAATTGTCTTGGGTTTTTCTTCTTAAAAACAAGTCTGATGCTGGTCCTATTATTCAATCTTTTATTAATGAAATAAAGAACATTTTCCCTGCAAAAGTCAAGTACATACGTTCTGATAATGCACTAGAACTTTGAAGTACTCAGCTCTCTCAATTTCTTCGATCTCACGGTATTGTGCATCAGACAGCATATGCTTATACGTCCCAGCGGAATGGGGAGGCTGAAAAGAAACACCGCCACCTTTTGGATGTCACCAAAACCCTTTTGATTCAAAGTCGTGCTCCTCATTCTTATTGGGGAGATGCGGTTCTAACTGCCTGTTATCTGGTAAATCGTATGCCTACTTCGGTACAAGGGGAGAAGATCACGTTCTTGATTGCATTTTCCGAGACGAATCTTTTCTCGCTTACGCCTCGTGTCTTTGGGACGGTCGCGTTTGTTCATCAACACCCTCCTGGTCTTGACAAGCTATGAAACCCCGTATTTTTTACATCCAAAAAAACTCAAATAATCATTTCATTTCGTATATCTAGTCAAGATCTTTCCAACGAGCCCAAAAACATCCAATTCCGACATTCCTACCTCAAGATATCAATGTTGTAAATTGGATGATCAAGATCCATATATGGATCCAAATCGGATCTGAATTTGGATCCATTTCCACCAATCCTCCTACTAGCCACCACTACCCTTCGCCTTCATTGGAGCACCACCACCTTGGCCGGATTAACCTCCAGAGGGTCGTCGACTACATCGGAGAAGAAGCTTCGATCGAAGATCCGCGACCACCATTTCCTACGAAAGCTCGAGGTCACCGTGGTGCACGCCTCTGCACTGCAATCAAACGACGGAAATACCATTTCTGTGCGAGAGGAGATCCCGAGGGAACATCCTCGGAGGTAACGATGAAAACCTCCCTCTTGTTGTTGGTTTCCACATCTTTTGTTCTCATTAACTAGAACATATCTAGAGCCTTGGCTATTCGTATTATGGGATTTTTTAGACACTTGGTTCTCATGTCATATCTCACGAATGCGTGTGTATAAATACGATCTTTGATCCTTCATACGTATCGTAAATCATTCAAATTATGAAATGTAGCTTTAGTATTTTTGAGTCAGATCTTGTCCTGTGTCTTATAAAAAAAAAGGGGGTTACTATGATCGATGTTATCATCTTTACGTTAGTATAGCCAAGAAGTTCTGGATTTAACAAAAGATGAGTGAAAAATGGATATGACGACAGATATGGGGGTAATAATGTGTAAGCCATCCTTAACAACATTGATATGAAATAGCAATTATGAAGTCATTATATATAAGATAATAGGGTAAATTACAATTTGGGTCCCCACCTATGCGCATGATCTCAGAATGGGTCCTGATCTTCAAATTGTAACGATTCGGGTCCCAGGACCATTTAGGAAATGGAAATTTTGGGGTTCATGACGAATATGCCCTTGTTAGGAAGGGAATGGGGGCTGGGTTTCAACTTTTAAACAAGGGCATACTCATCATTAGCCCCAACAAGTTCCTTGCATTAATGGTCCTGGGACCCGAATCGTTACAATTTAAAGATCGGGACTCATTCTGGGATCGGACTAATAGATGAGGACCCAAATTGTAATTTACCCAAGATAATATTCACAAGTTCAGCATTAGATTAGATAGTACGTACATGGATTTTAATATGTTAATACACATGAGGGAAATGGATGTAGATGAGATGTCATATATTTTAGGAGTCATATTTGGGACATCACATAACAAATTATAATTAGATTTAAATCTAGACGTGGTTGTTCATCTACGTTTTTTCTTTAAAGTTTTAATTGGTGTAACTGACATGCATACGTTACAAATTATAATTAGATTTAAATCTAGAAGCGGTTATTCATCCATGAATTTTTTTAATGTCTTAATTGGTGTAATTCGCATGCATATGTTACAAACTAAAGGAAATTCAAGTACTAACGTCTTCATGCGCTCCAATTCAGGGTCGTCGTTTATGTCCATTATATGATTTTTTTAAAAGAGGGAGCATTTGTTTTAGTTAGTGGTTAACTAAATTACAGTCTTTGGAAAACGATAACACATCTACAAGAATTTATTATTCCTAAGGCAATGCTCATGCTCCAAGTACTAATTGTATTCGATGTTATATGTGGACGTTGCATGCATGTACTAGTGCAAGATAAATTATGTATTCTTTATAATATCAGCACAAGACTCTCCGCTTTGTGGAAATGCCAATAATAATTTAAAAAACAAAAAACATATAAATATTTCCAAGGGCAACCTTCCATAGATCAAAATTGTTCGAAGATATCTCCTGGTGGATGCCACATAAAGCATTTTTTTCTTTCATTTTCATGACTTCTCAAATCTAGTTAGTGAAAAGATTTATGTCATTTGAGATAAATTTGATATGTTGAGATATGCTACTTATGTGCAATGCTCATCGTGTAAATCTGTTAGATTGAGGAGCACGCGTTTATATATAATAACCATGGAGTATTAGTGCATCAGCAAGTACAAGAAAAGTCTCAACATCTTATATATTGTTGAGCATATTACGATTTTTTTGATCAATATATAAAAAAATTGATAGTTGGAGATAGGGACCTCAAGGTATTGAGCATGCTCCATTGAGCCCCGGATAGATGCCATGAGGCCGTGACCCCAACGAACGATTTGGGTGACGTTGCACCTAGCAGCCCGATTGCATCCAGAGTCGCTCGACGGAGTAGGCAGGTGGCACAGTTGGCATTCTTGGTTTCTTACTTATACATGATTATAAGACTCGGAATAAAAATTTGATGTGGCCGCATTGAATTCTAGTTCGAGTATTATTATTGTGAGAGGTGACCCGGGATGTGGTTTGAAGTCGAAGATTTGGGGTTGTGATCTTTTTATGTTCCGATCGAAAAGAGATCCTTGAGAGTTACTCAAGATGAGTATCAAGTTCCCGCGTAGCGGAGGCCTGCGAGTCACGTACTTGTGTGTGCTAAATTATAAGAGAAATGATTAATGATTAATGATCAGATGCCAGAAATTGTATATCGTTGTGGACATTAACCAACTTGTAGAAATATTAAGATCATGGTGGTAGTACTTAAATGATATATATAAATAAATAAAAATCAATTATTTGTGATCCAATGTGAATCAGAATGACTTTGTTGTTTTTCTCAGTTTATACAATATCTGCATATGTCAGTCGATAGAGTTGAGTGTACATTTTTTGCCTATCCCTACATTAGTTATTATAGTGTTTGTTTCGTTACTAGGCAATTGCTCATAACGTTACCCTCGTGTGAACCCAACAGGTGTACCTGAGCAACAGTCGCAACAGTAGCAGCCTTTTGAGGAGATCAGACTTCCAACGTCGTACTTGCACCATAATTAGAGTTTTTTATTTATTCCTACATTATTTTATATTCTATTTGAGAGACAATGTAATGAGATATTTGCAGAACTTCTGCAAATTTATAATTATATGTTGTATCTCAATTTGTGTGGACAAGGACTTGACGATTATTATCAATGAGAATGGATGTTGCATTTTAATTTTCATTTTATATTATTCTCTTGTTGTTATATATTTCAAATGTTGATCTAATGTACATAAGATAGTTTGTTGAGTATCATAGATCGTAGGCGTATTTGAACCGTAGGTCCGACGCTCTCATCTTGTCGGTTTCGATAATCGGCGGGGCAGGACGTCACAGATGGTATTAGAGCCCGATACTCCATTCTCTCTTTGCATATTAGATTATTTATGGTATTTGAAATATAAATATAACGACAAAATCTTCTTACTTTGGCATTAATTTAAGGAGAATAGTTCAAGTCATGTTTAATGTGTCCACTGTCTCTCTAATCATGAAAATAATTTCTAATATAATGATTCTCGCAGAGAATCATGCCGTCGCGTATTGACCCCAGCATCTGACCATATTAATACAGGTCGTACATGATATACAGCAGCGTCAAGAGGTATTGGAGCAAAGGCTCATTCAGCATGATGACTCCTCGTATCAGCCCTCCCATGAGGAGGACAATGTTCATCATTCGGTGTCTTTAGACCTAGAAGGATCAGAGGACCTAGAGGCATTGCAAAAACATCAAACGACCTACGCAGCAAATCAAAGGTCTAAGGTGCCACAATTCTTTGGTACTGGCGCACCAGATGAGGCTGAACTGTAGATGGATCGTGTATCTGAGGTTACATGCTCCTGAAGACTCTTGGCTTATATTCGTGGAATTTTCACTAGCAGAATATGTTGAACGTTGGTGGTACGCCACCAAGGAACATCTGGAGGATCCCATAATGTGGGAAATATATATTGACGAATTCCGTAGCCAGTTCCATCACGTTCACTGAGTTAAGGATCAAAGGAGGTTGTTTATTGAGCTAAAGCAGGGGTCAGTGACGGCCCAAGAATACCTCATTCGCTACACTGAACTTTCCCGCCACTCACCAGCGACTACTGCTTTCCTTGAGGAGAATTTACAGACGTTTATCATGGGATTGCGTGACGATGTGTAACACCAGCTGTCTACCTTGGATTTCACTTCTATTAAGGAGGTAGTTGCTAAGGCTACCAAGATGGAGACAACTCAGAGTCGGCTTCAGGGGGGTCCATCTCATTTCCATCCACCTCGGTCAGGGAGATCTACTCGCCGAGATTTCTACAGAGCTCGTACAGAGCGCCGTTTCCACCCAGTGGCTAACACTCCTACTGTTAGCATATTTGCCCCTACACCTACCTTGGGGCAGGGCTTGGCGAGTAGGGGTAATACTTCCTTTCGCTCTTCTACACACTCCCAGAGTCGCAAGACAGGAGGTGCAAGCCTTGTCTCAGAAGGCTCATTTTTTCAACCAGGAGATCGTAGATGTTTCCACTGCCAACAGCCGGGCCATTTCAAGGCCAAGTGTCCCTTACTTACCAGCAGCACAGGCGGCCATCAATCAAGTGCACAACTAACTTTCTCATATGTGCAGTCACATGGATCAGATTCTCGTCGAGAAGGTCGGGGCTTTCAACATCCTCCACCACGACCAACTTTCAGTGCTGCAGGTTTTAGTGCCCCACCATAGCCTCAAGGACAATTGAATGCAATCATGTAGGAGCAGGCCCACGCTTCAGGAGCTGTAGTGCGAGGTATAATTTTGGTGCATGGTGCATCCTTACACGCCTTATTTGATTCAAGAGCCACGCACTCCTTTCTTACAAATCGATTAGTATCTAAATTAGATAAAGAACCAGACTGTGTTTCTTCACCATACTACCTCAAGGACCCAGGGAGACAATTATTTATAGTGCGACAAGCAGTGGAGGATCTCGCAGTGCAGATTGGCGGGCACCTGATGTTCGCGTATCTTTTACTTATTCAATTGGAAGATTTTGATGTTATCTTAGGGATAGATTGGCTCGAGTAACACGACGCGTACCTTGAGTGTTTTGAGAAGACGATAGTTTTCCGTCTTCCGGGCATACCTGTCTTTCGGTTCGATGGACGTACCAAAGATGGTGAAGTTTTGTATGTGTCCGCGTTGAAGGCCCAATAGTTTCTCAACCCGGGTTGCATAGATTTTCTTGCCTATGTTGTGCAGTTACCTGCCGAAGATCGTATGATTGAAGATGGCAAAATTGTACGAGATTTTCATGATGTATTTCCAAAGGAATAACATGGACTACCGCCAGAGAGAGATCGAGTTCAAGATTACTTTGATACCCGACACACAACCGATCTCCATACCTCCATACCAAATGACACCAGCCAAACTCAGGGAGCATAAAGTGCAACTGCAGTAATTGTTGGAAAAGAGATTTATCTGTCCCAGTACTTCACCTTGGGGAGCACCGATCCTCTTCGTAAAGAAGAAGGATGGGTCTATACGTTTGTGCATCGATTACAGGCAATTGAATAAAAGGACGGTAAAAAACTGTTATCCACTTCCACGAATAGATGATCTTTTCGATCAGTTGCAGGGTACAACAGTATTCTGAAAGATTGATCTACGATCAGGTTATAATCAATTGAGAATTAAGGACGTTGATGTGCTTAAATCTGCTTTTCGCACTAGATACCGCCACCATGAGTTTGTGGTCATGTCGTTTGAACTCACGAACGCACCTGCCGCATTCATTGACATGATGAATAGAATTTTTCGTCCACACTTGGATCGTTTTATGGAGGTGTTCATTGATGATATCTTGATCTACTCATGTGATGGACATTGAGCAACATCTTCATACTATTCTTGAGACACTCAGAGAACACAAGTTGTGTGCAAAATATAATAAGTGTGAGTTTTGACTTACCAATGTAACTTTCCTCGGTCATGTAATTTCGAGAGCAGGTGTGGCATTAATCCAGCCAAGATAGGGGCAGTAATGTCTTGGGAGCAGCCTAAGACAGTTACAGAGATACGCAGTTTCTTAGGCCCCATCGACTACTACAGACGTTTTGTTAGGGGCTTCTCACAGCTAGCCCTACCACTTACTCGGCTAACACAGAAAGATGTCACCTTCGTTTGGAACGACACGTGTGAGCTGAGTTTTCGCACGTTGAAGGAGAGACTGGCGAGTGCTCCGATCCTCACCCTTCCTTCAAGCACCTTAGATTTTAAGGAATATACTATTGCATCGAAGGAGGGTTTAGGAGCAGTGTTCATACAACGTGGGCATGTCGTGGCATATGCATCACGACAACTAAAGAACCATGAACAGAACTACCCTACTCGTGACTTGAATTTGGCAGCAAGGGTTTGAATATCGGTTTCGGATATCATATCGATACCCTGTCGACTCGAAATTTCGCCGAAATTTCAACGATATTTCGCCCATATCGACCACCATTTGTGAAGAAATGACCGAAAACTTCCCTCATATCGCCATTTCGCTCGAGATTTTGATCCATTGTCGAAACCGAAATTTCGCCAAAATTTCGTCGAAATTTCGCGAAATCTGAAACAATGATTGGCAGCTATAGTCTTCGCGTTGAAGATATGGCCTCACTATTTATATGAGATCACGTTTGAGATTTTTATAGATCACAAGAGTCTCAAATATATCTTTGACCAGCGGGAGTTGAACATGAGGCAAAGACGATGGATGGAGCTGTTGAAAGATTATGACTGCACTATCTCTTACCATTCGGATAAGGGGGATGTAGTAGCAGATGCTTTGAATAGGAGAACACATACCGGCACCGCAGCATGGCTAGAGACTTGGGATATGCTCACGGCCCTCAGTGAGTGACACCCATTTGATAATACTACAGATGTCGTAACTGTACCTGCTAAGTACTGTGGATTATGGGATAGGATTGTGCATGACCAGCAGATAGATCAGAAATTACAAGACTTGTTCCATCGATGTCTAAAGAGGAGTTTAAAGGATTCAAAATTTGTGAGTCCATATTATGGAAGGGAGACCGTGTTTGTGTTCCTGATAATAATGAGTTGAGGAGAGACATCCTAGATGAGGCTTACTGTTCTATATTATCTATCCACCCAGGAAGCACCAAGATGTATAGAGACCTCCGTCAGCACTTCTAGTGGGAGGGGATGAAGAAAGATGTTGCAAAATGTAGAGATAGTTCTTAGTATTATTATCTCTTTATGTATCTTGTCATTATTTCTTTATCTTTTATAGACCTCTTTGTAATTTACCCTTAAGGTCTCTCCCTATATAAGAGAGCCTAGGGTTATTCTGAATGAGTATCGAAGACTCTTTTCCAACATGGTATCAGAGCCGCCCTAGGGTTCTCCACCCGCCGCCCCACCCCTCCCCACCCGCCGCCCTCTCTCTCCAGGGCTCCCGTGCGCCTAGCCCTAGGCCGAGCCCACCGCCAGCGCCTCCCCAGCGGTCCCAGGCCGCAGCCCGCGCCTCCCCGGCATCTCCAGTCCGCCGCCAGCGCCTCGCCGGCGCCTCCAGTCCGCCGCCAGCATCTCCCGGCGGTCCCAGCCACCGCCAGCAGTCTCCATCCCGCCGCCTGCGGGTCCCTGACGGTCCTAGCCACTGCCTGCGGCCCCCGCTTGCCGCCCTAGGTCCCAGCCGGTCGCGCAAACATCTAGGCGACTCCCAGGCGGCACCCAACCAGTCGTTTCAAGGGTTGTAAGCCTTCTCTAAGGCGTTCCCAACTACTCTACTCGTCCGATATATGGGTTTGAGTGCGTAACGTCTACATACGCACTCAAATCCGATGCAGTTGGTGTAGATATTCATCATCATTGTGTATATATTCCCTTGTTCTTCTCCAAGCGGCAGTATGTCAGAATCGAAAGCCGATATGCCCTCCACCATCGCATTCAAAGGTCATGCACCAATAGTGAAGATGGACGGGTCTAACTATGAGCTCTGGGCTATGCAGTTCATGAGCCTCATGAAGTCTAATGGTAAGAAACACATTCTTACCGAGGATGAGCCTGCAGAGAAGATAGGGATCTATGCCTCATGGGAGGTTGACGACGCCTACGCGAAGGTCTGGTTGTCCGGTACATTGACAATGGAGATTGCTAACGACGTCATCCATCAGCCCACTGCCAAGGCAATGTGGGACATTCTTGCCACTACATATTCGCAGGTGCGAAATGAGACAAAGATGTTGCAGCTTCAGCATTACATTTTCACAATGAAGCAGAACGGCAGACCTCTCCATTCCCTATACACATCCCTAAGAGGGATGTTTGAGAAGTTATATAGTACCATTCCACTCACTGTTACTCCAGAACAGCAGAAGACGTTTCGGAATGCCACCATGGTGGGCGTTCTACTTGCGGCTCTTGATCCTGAATATGATGCCGCCCGATCTCAGATCCTAGCAGATTCAGTTATTCCTCCAGTAGAGGAGGTTTACAGAAGGCTCAGTCGCATTCCACTTTCCTCCAGCTCCTCTACTCCACCCCCATCAGCGATGGCAGTCTCGCGTGGGAGAGGTGGCTCACCTTCTGGTCGTGGTCGTGGACGTGGCCGTGGATCCCAGGGAAGGGGTGGTCGCTTCAGTCAGACATGTTCCTACTGTCACTGCCCAGGACACTCGGAGGAGACATGCTATTCTAAGCATGGATTCCCAGCATCGGCACGTGTTGCAGAGCACTCTCAGTCTCCACTACCGTCTGCTGCAGATACTCGATTTAACGAACTTGTGGCTCGTCTACGGGATATTATACCACATTCATCTGGTGATTCGTCTGGTGGTTCTTCAGATATAGCTACTACAGCCTCTGCCAGTTCATCCGCCGATGCTAGTACCTCAGGTAGATCTACTGCATTCACACCATCTCATGATATATCTGACTGGGTTATAGATTCCGGAGCCACACATCATCTCTGCCGCGATAGAGATAGACTACGAGCCTACAGGGACATTCCTCCCAGTTGTTCAGTGCAGATATCCGATGGTACCCACTCACCCCTTGTTGGTCAGGGGGAGGTCTTCCTATCCCCCACTATGCAGCTACAGAACGTCCTATATGCTCCTGAGTTCTCAATGAACATGTTATCTATTAGTCAGATTACGAAGGATTTGCATTGTCGTGTTATATTTGACCCGTCTTCTCTCATTTTTCAGGACATACTCACGGGCAAGGTGATTGGTTGTGGCTCTGAGCAGAATGGTTTATATCGACTGGTTCGGGATTCCTATGCTGGCGTCACATCTCTTTCTGCCGGACAGTCTCCCCTTACATCTGGCATCTCCGGTTTGGTCACCTTCCACTCCAGAAAATGCGTCGTCTTCTACCCCAGATCTCTTCTAGTTCGTCTTTTCGCTGTGAAGTATGTCAGTTGGGAAAGCATCATCGGTCGAGCTTTCCACGTCGTCAGAGTCGGAGCAGTAGCTCTCCATTCGAGTTGTTACATATAGATATTTGGGGTCCGAGTCGTGTTCTCGATCATCAGGGACACAGATTTTATCATGTGGTAGTGGATAATTTTTCTCGTGTGTCATGGGTCTTTCTTTCGAAGAATAAATCTGAAGCAGGAGATGTGATCAAAAATTTAATTAATGAAATGCACAATGTTTTCTCTTCCTCAGTCAAATATGTTCGGACGGATAATGCCCTAGAATTTTGTACACGCTCACTTTATCAATTTCTCTCATCAAAGGGTATTATCCACCAAACCACTTGCGCATATACATCACAGCAAAATGGTGTGGCGGAAAGGAAGCATCGCCATCTCTTGGATAGTACTCGAACACTGTTGATTCAGAGTTGTGCTCCTATTTCCTTCTGACGGGACGTTGTTCTTACTGCATGTTATCTGGTCAATCGAATACCATCCTCGGTTCTTGGTGAGAAGATACCTATCTCTCTTATTTTTCCAGGCAAGGAGTTATTCTCACTGACTCCACGTGTCTTTGGTATTGTGGCCTTTGTTCATTGTCTATCTCCCGGTCTTGACAAACTCTCTCCTAGAGCAGTCAAGTGCGTCTTTGTTGGTTATTCCAGGACTCAGAAGGGCTACCGGTGTTATAATCCTACGACTAAGAGGTACTTTGTGAGTGCTGATGTCACTTTCTTTGAGTCTGTCATGTATTTCTCTCCTGAAGGTGATAGACTGGTACCATCCACTACCACTGATGATGTCTATGTTCCTCCACCACCTACATGGAGTTCCCCTGAGTCTTTCCCTATGCCTGACCCCACGCCAGCACCTCCACCACCACCTCCTCCTCCATCCATTCCACGGCCTATCGTGTCACCCCTACCTAAATTCTATACGCGTCGGTCAGGTCCTGCTCAGACTACAAATCAGCCGCTCATCACGCCTCAGGTATGTTCAGATGGCACTACTACTGACGGGTCAGGTTTGGTACATGTGTAGGATCCTTCAGTATAGGACGACACTAGCTCATCCAGTACAGCAGATGATGATCTTGATGTTCCGATTGCTATTCGGAAGCAGCGGCGGCAATGTGCCTCTTATCCATTTGCTTCACAGGTTTCTTTTCACCGTCTCACTGGTGATTTTCAGAGATTTTCCACAGCCTTGTCTTCCGTGGACATACCACGGACATACCAGGACGCTTTGAAGAATGATTGCTGGAGATTAGCTATGGAAGAAGAGATGAGGGCCTTGCAGTCCCGTGGCACATGGTCTTTGGTCCCTACACAACCTGATGCATCCGTTGTAAGCTGTAAGTGGGTCTTTACAATCAAATATTATGCAGATGGCACGTTGGATAGATACAAAGCACGCTTGGTCGCCTGTGGGTTTACACAAACCTATGGCGTAGATTACATGGATACGTTCTCTCCAGTGGCGAGACACTCTACGCTTCGTATTCTCTTATCTGTGGTCATGGTCCGTGATAGGAGTACATCTCAACTAGATGTCAAGAATGCCTTCCTTTACGGAGACTTACAGGAGGAAGTCTACATGCAGCAGCCACCTGGGTTTACTGCTGAGGGGGAGAAGCACATGGTCTGTAGACTTCACAAGGCGATATATGGCCTCAAACAGAGTCCGAGAGAGAGCATGATTCCAGAAGCTGTCCAACCTAATTGAGGAACAGGGATTCAAGAGGTCAAATGTCGATCACTCGTTATTTGTCCAGAAGTCATCGGCAGGTACGATTGTCATTAGGGTCTATGTGGATGATATTCTTGTTACAGGAGATGATGCTCAGGGCATAGAGAGGGCGAAGGCATTCCTAGGCCGTCAGTTTGTTACAAAGGACCTTGGGACCCTAAGATATTTTCTGGGGTTGGAATTTGCAAGGAATGCACAGGGCTTGGTGATGACCCAACGGAAGTACATTACAGACTTCCTGATTGAGACTGGCATGGATGGATGCAAACCATCAAGTATTCCCATGGACCCTAGCGTGAAGTTGTATGATAGTGATACTGATGAAGTAGATAAGAGGAGATATAGAGAAATGGTGGGAAAACTCCTTTACATTACCATAACTCGCCCAGACATTCAATTTGCAGTTAGCAGGGTGAGTCAATTTATGGAGCAGCCAAGACAGGTTCACAAGGATGCTATACACATGATACTGAGGTATCTGAATTCTTCTCCAGGGTCAGGGCTGCTATTCAGAAAGGGCACAGATTTATCCATCTCAGCGTGTGCAGACGCAGATTATGCAGGATGCCCTAAGGATCGAAAATCAACCTCAGGGTTTGCAGTGTTTGTTGAAGGCTCACTGGTTTCTTGGAAAAGCAAGAAACAAACTGTTGTGGCAAGATCCAGTGCCGAATCCGAATATAGGGCCATGTCTCAAGCCAGCACAGAAATGATGTGGGTTCGGTCCATACTAGAACATCTACATGTAGTTGTGCCCCTACCTATGAGGCTTCAGTGTGACAATCATGCAGCATTATTCATTGCCAACAATCCAGCTTTCCATGAAAGGACCAAGCATATTGAAGTTGACTACCATTACACTAGAGACTTGATCCAGAGAGGATTGATATCTACTGCACATGTGAGCTCAGGAGATCAAACTGCAGATGTATTCACCAAGCCACTGCTCAGAGGACCTTTTCAGAGATGTTCATCCAAGCTGAGCATGATAGACATCTATGCTCCACCTTGAGGGGAGTGTAGAGATAGTTCTTAGTATTATTATCTCTTTATGTATCTTGTCATTATTTCTTTATCTTTTGTAGACCTCTTTGTAATTTACCCTTAAGGTCTCTCCCTATATAAGAGAGCCTAGGGTTATTCTGAATGAGTATCGAAGACTCTTTTCCAACACAAAACATGTTAGTCATTGCCTTACTTGTCAATTAGTGAAGGCAGAGCACAAGCGTCCTTTAGACTTGTTACGATCACTTCCTATCCCGTTATGGAAATGGGAGAGTATCTCTATGGATTTCGTAACACCCTTACCTCGTACAGTAGGTGGATATGATGCTATTTGGGTTATTGTGGATCGGTTGACCAAGTCCGCACATTTCATTCATGTGAACATGACATGCACTCTGGTGGATCTGGCTAAGTTATATATTCAGCATGTTATTCGCTTGCATGGGATTCCCAAAGAAGTTGTATTTGATAGAAACTCACGTTTTACATCACATTATTGGGGAGAATTTATAAAGGCCCTAAAAATCGAATTGTGTCTTAGTTTATACTATCATCCGTAGACTGATGGGCAATCGGTGAGGATAATGCAGACCATTGAGGACCAACTCCGAGCATATTCATAGAGTGCTAAGGATCTTGTAAGGATTACCTTCCTTTGAAGGAGTTCACTTATAACAACAGCTACCATGCTAGTATTGGCATGGTACCTTTCGAGGCAATGTATGGATGAATATGCACCACTCCCTTATGTTGGCAGGAAGTGGGCGACAAAGACATTTATTCCACTCAGATAATTGAGGATACAACAAGAGCTGTAGAAACAGCTTTAAAGAAATTATTGATTGCACAGAGCTGTCAGAAGAGTTACATTGATCAGATGCGTAGCGATCTGAATTTTGAGGTCGGAGATTTCGTATTCTTGAAGGTATCTCCAATGAAGGGCATTCAAAGATTTGGTGTCAAGGGTAAGCTACCACCACAGTTCGTTGGCCCTTTCGACCGTATTGGGAAGGCAGCATACTGAATAGCACTTCCCACTCACTTGACATGCGTGCATGATGTATTCCATGTGTCAAACCTCCGGAAGTATATTCGAAACCCTCAGCATGTGTTAGTTATGATGACCTCGCGGTTGAACCTAATTTGTCTTTTCCTGAGTCACCCGTGCAGATTTTAGACCGGGCAGTCAAGAAGTTGCGACAGAAAGACATTCCTTTGGTCAAGGTATTGTGCAAAGTCAAAATGTTGAGGAGGCCCCATAGGAACCTGAGGCAGATATGCCACAAAAATACCCTTATCTTTTTTAAGGTATGGTCATGAAACCCTATTCAAATCCTCTTTAAGATTTTATGGGATTCATTCTCTTTAAGATTTGTATACCTAAATCTATATCACATTCAACCATATGCGTTAAATCCTACGTCTTGAGGATGAGACTTCCATTAAGATTTTTATGATGTGAAATTCTATATTTTTTCAAAAATGTGGAGTTTTTTTTAACATCCGAAAAACTCAAATAATCATGTCATTTCGTAGATCTCGTCGAGATCTTTCCAACGAGCCCAAAAACATCCAATTCCGACATTCCTAGCTCAAGATATCAATATTGTAAATTGGACAATCAAGATCCATGTATGGATCCGAATCGAATCTGAATTCGGATCCATTTCCACCACTCATATAAATAAGGCATGGTAGGCTACCCTCTCCAAACCCTAGCCACCACTACCCTTCTTCATTGGAACACCACCATGTTGGTCGGATTAACCACCGGAGGGTCGTCGTCGACATCGGAGAAGAAGCTTCGATCGAAGATCCGCGACCACCATTTCGTACGAAAAATCGAGGTCACCGTGGTACACGCCTCTGCACTGCAATCAGGCGACGAAATACCGTTTCCGTGCTTGAGGAGATCGTGAGGGAACATCCTCGGAGGTAACAATGGATACCTCCCTCTTGTTGTTGGTTTCCACGTCTTTTGTTCTCATTAGCTTGAACATATCTAGAGCCTTGGCTATTCGTATTATGGGATTTTTTATACGCTTGGTTCTCATGTCATATCTCACGAATGCGCGTATATAAACACGATCTTTGATCCTTCATACATATCGTAAATCAGTCAAATTATGAAATGTAACTTTAGTATTTTTTAAGTCAGATCCTGTCCTGGCGTCTTATAAAAAAAGGGGTTACTATGATCGATGTTATCCTCTTTACGTTAGTATAGTCGAGAAGTTCTGGATTTAACAAAAGACGAGTGAAAAATGGATATGATAACATATATGGGGGTAATAATGTGTAAGCCATCCTTAACAACATTGACATGATTGCTTGATACGAAGGCGGAGGGATGGAGCGCTGGTGGAGAGCGAAACCGAGTGCGACTGAGGGTGAAGCTTTCGAGGTTCGTGGGAAGATCAATGCCTCGTCGGTGAGGTCTGCTGGAGGGGGGAGATGAAGTTGGGGGAGGGGAGGAGAGGAAGGAGGTTGTGTGAGATGGCGTCGGTGCCTCCTCTTTCGTCGAAGGCTGGCCGGGCTAGTGGGGAAGTTAGCGTCGATCGGGGAGAGCAGGGTGGGGAGTGGGTCCAAGTCTCTCATAGGAAGCCTGGGAAGTGTTGTTTCAGATGTGGCAAGCATGGGCGCGTTGCTTCGGCCTGTGGGGTTCCCCTGAGATGTTTTGGTTGTGGTAGGATCGGGCATCGGAAGGCTTCTTGTTGGTTTGGTTCTGGCCGCAGCATCCCCTCATCACGCTCGGCTGGTCCTCCGACGGCGTCTGCTGGTTCGCGTTTCCTTCGGGTGGTTGGTGCAACGCCCTTAGAGACCCGGGGAGTAAGGTCGTTTGCGCAAGTTGTGGGCGGCTTTTCCGATACCGAGCTTTCGGGTGTTGGCGGAGTTGGCAACGACGGCGGTGGTGTTGCTTCTTCCGAGCCGAAAGTCTTAGCGAGGGATGGGTCGCATTCCGCTGTCCTGCATGGGTCGCATGTGCATGGGGGTGAAAAGGGCCTTGCGGTTATTGGGGTGGCGAGGCGGGGAGGCGTTTCATGGGGAGAAGTGAAAACTCATGTGCTCCGTTTCCTGGGTCCTCACTTTAGTGGAGACTTTCTCTCTTCGGATGCTTCTCGCAGCTGTGTTCGCGGTCTCTCCCCGGATCAACGGGAAAGGCTTATTCGAGACGGTGCAACTGAGGATGTGTTTTGGAGGCCCATTCGTTTTGCGGATGGTGCCTTTTCGATCGATGAAGTTTGTGTGGCGGAGGTGCGAGGGGTTCCCTTCTTGGTAAGGTCTGTTCACTGCCTCGGGCGGGCTCTCCAGAGGTGGGGCGAGGTGCTTGCGGTTGTGGAGGATGGTCTCTCGCTTGGCTCGGAAGGGCAGGTCACGAGAGTCTTGATGGAGTGCAGCGCGAGGTTCCTGGATGAAGCGGTGGGCAAAGTCTTCTTTGAATCTTTGAAGGTTGGTCGTTTCCGCTTTCGGGTCGAGCTGTCGTTCATTGTCCCCCCTGCTCTGCCGACAAGGGTGACTTCTCCGGGAATGAAGCTCGTCGACGCTCTGGGCCCTTGGGGCGCTCATGCCGCTTCGTCTTCTCATCAACACGTGGCGCTGCATGGGGATTCTTCCGAAGCGTCGCCCCCAATTAGGGCTCCCCACATCCTTTTGGGGGGCATTTTCGGGCGGTGTGTCATTCTCCTACGGGAAACGGTTCGCCTGCAGCAATGGCACCCGAGGTTGATTCTCTATTTGCCTTTCACTCTTCGCAGTCGGATCGGGCTTTCCAAATTTATTTTGCGGGCCCATTATCGGGCCGGGCGGCAATACTTTCTAGTGGGCCTTGTCCTTTCGGGTCTATGGCGCGGGATGATATATCCCAGGAACCAGTGCTCTTTTCCGCGATTGATGAGGGTGGGGTCTTCAGGCCGAGTCTTCATGGCTTGTTTTCTTCTTCGGCGGGAGAGCTCGCATCCAGTGGTGGACTTGAAGGTGCGAGGGTACCGGCCCTCTTTGGGGGCTCCTCCTTCCCTGTGGATGGGTTGCCTAGAGGACTGTCTTCGAGCCCTCTTCTATTGGAAGCTGGCGGTGGTTCTGTGCTTCCTTCCAATCATGACTCTCCGGTTCCCCTTGCAGTTGAAGATGGCGGCTGTGGTTTGGGAATCCTCTCGGACAAGAGATCAGGGAAAAGATATCGAAGGCGGAGCAGATCTCGGGCGGGCACGGTTAAACTTCTCTCTTGCGCATCTTTGCGAGATTCGGTAGCGGCGGCAACTGGTCTCCTTCTGATTGCGGGTTAACCCCATGTGTCTCAATGAAGGTGCTCTCTTGGAATATTCGAGGTCTGGGGGATTTGGATAAGAGAAGGACTATGGGGTCCAGAATGACGGAGTGGGGCTGTGATATTGCTCTCATTCAGGAGACGAAGTTGCGGGGGATCGATGACGTCCTTTGGTGCTCTTTTGGTGCTGGCAACATAAATGAGGTCCGGGCGTTGGATGCGGCAGGCTCGGCGGGTGGTTTGCTGATTGCTTGGCGTTCGGCGTCTTTCTTTTTCTCTTCGGAGGTCAGGGGGAGACATATGGTGTCGGTTCTTCTGGTCCGAAATGATTCTGCTATGCCCATCGTGTTTTCGTGTATCTACGGCCCCTGCTGCCATATAAAAAGAAAGGAATTATCGGAGGATCTCCGTGATGCGGGTCGTTCGTTCGAGGGGATTCCGTGGCTCATCGGGGGTGATTTCAATGTTACTCTTCTTCTGTCGGATCGTCCTCGTTCCCGGGGTGGCCAGGACCCGGGCTCCCTCGATTTTGCGGAGGTGGTTGAGGCGTTGGCTTTGGAAGATCTCGTGGCGGGTGATGTCAAATTCACGTGGAGAAATAATAACTCACGCTCTCGACTCGATCGGTTCTTGGCTTCTGGGGAATTTATGGAGGCATTCCCTCTTGGTTCGGTCTCCTCTCGCCCTCGATCGTTGTCGGATCACTCGCCCATTATGTGGGAGTCCGGCGAGGCCCCGCTGGTGAGGGGCCCATTTAGATACGAGAAATGCTGGTTGCAAGAAGCGAACTTCAAGGATTTGGTGTCTGCTCATTGGTCCCAGACATGTTTTGTAGGGTCTGTGGCCTCTAGATTTGATCAAAAGCTCTCTTCGCTGCGCAAGAAGCTATCCCTATTCAAAAGGGACACCAGGGTGGCGAGGGCTGCTGCCAGAAAGGAGGCTGAGGAAATCATTGCCAGAATCAATGGTCTTGAGAATGATAGGGATTTGTTCCCTGAGGAGTTGCGTGAGCGCTCGCTTGCGCAAAAGGCTACGTCGGACGAGGACAGGAAGCGGAACACGGAGTGGCGGCAGCGGTCGAGGTTGAGGTGGATTAAAGAAGGTGATTCCAATAATGCTTTCTTCCACCGTGTGGCTAGCGGGCGGAAGAGATCCAACACTTTGCGCTCTATTCGGATAAATGATGCGAGGATCTTGGGTGATAGGGAGATGGGGCGAGCCATTGCTGCGCACTTTAGGGAGCTCGCCTCGAGGCGCTCTCCGAGGATGTGGCGTTGGTCAGGTAGTGGGGATCCGCCCATTTCTCGGGAGGTGGGCGAGGAGTTGACGCGCGCGATATCCTTGGATGAAGCAAGGGAGGCTGTGTGGGATCTGAACGGAGATAGCGCCTCGGGGCCTGATGGTTTCCCAGTGGCTTTCTATCGTGACTTTTGGGAGGTGGTGGGTGAAGATGTGCTGGAGGTTATCTCGGAATTTTGCAATGGGAATGATGGTTTTGATCGGATCAATCGTGTCTCCATCGTGCTTATTCCTAAATCTTCCGGGGCCGAGCGTATTGAAGACTTCCGCCCCATTTCGATTTCTAATGGCATTTATCTTATAGTGGCCAAGGTCTTGCCTCGTCGGCTTGCTCGGCATCTGGACTCCATTATTTCTCCGCTACAAACGGCTTTTATACGGGGAAGGCAGATATCGGACTGCATCACGGTGGCATTGGAGCTGATCGCTGATTGGAAGAACTGCGGCAAATCGGGGATATTGTGGAAGGTTGACTTTTCTAAAGCTTATGACTGCCTCGACTAGAGGTTCTTGTGGTCGGTTCTTCGAAGACGTGGTTTTCCCGAGCTTTGGATATCTTGGATGCGGCGGTGCGTGTCCACGGTGTCCTTCTCTTTGTTGATTAATGGTTGCACGGAGGGGGGTCTCTTTCAACCCCGGAGGGGGGTGCGCCAGGGTTGCCCCCTCGCGCCTCTCTTGTTTGTTCTGGCTGTGGACGTCCTGGCGCGCATGGCGGACGGCGTGATTGAGGCTGGACTGTCGAAAGGATACTCCAAAGATGGCTTGAGCATGCCCTTATTGCAGTTCGTGGATGACACCTTGCTCTTTATCGAGGGTGGCATGTCCGAGGTATCGGGGATGGCTGCGACGTTGGAGCTCTTCAGAGAGGTTTCGGTTCTTCTTAAGAATGATAGCAAGTCTAAGGTGATTTCTTTTGGCATGTCAAACTTGGAGGCGTTGGATTGCGAACGTGTCTTGGGATCTCTACCGGGTGAGTTACCTTTTGACTACCTTGGTATGTCGTTGGTGATTGGGAGGGCCAGGAACAGGGATTGGCTTATGGTTGTTGAGAGGATGGAGAGGCGCCTTGCGGGGTGGCGGTCGGCCTTACTATCAAGAGGGGGTCGGCTTGTGCTTGTTAAGGCGGTGCTCTCGTCGATTCCGGTGTTTTTCTTATCTCATCGTCGCATGCCGGTGGGGATTCGCGTCCGTCTCGAGAAATGTATGCGGAGATTTCTGTGGGGAAGGAACTCTCAATCTGGGAGAGGGCTTCATTTGGTGGCTTGGGACGAGGTCACTAGAGGCAAACGTGACGGGGGGCTGGGCGTGCGGAGACTGGATATCATTAACGATGCGTTCCTTCTCAAATGGGCAAATAGGATCTGGGACCAGGACAACAATTTCTTTACCAGAGTTTTGCGGGCGATCCACGGTGACGGCAAGGACTTGGAGGCGCAGGGCAAGTTGCCTGGTGCAATTACTCCTTTTTGGCGGGGGTTGCTGGAGGTTTTTTGAAAGAATATCTCTTTGTTTGTTCCTGGTCTGGGAAATGGTGAGTCCTTTAAGTTTTGGATTGACGATTGGACGGGAGAGGGCCATTGAGTGTGCGCTTCCCCCACTTGTTTGCGTTAGCGGCTGAGAAGGAGTGTTCTGTAGCGGCATGTTGGGCGAATGGATGTTGGTGCCCGCCTTTCTTGGCTAACTTCTCGGATCAGAGACTTCTTGATTTTCTGGGCCTCATGGGCGTGATTGGGGATACTGTTAGGCCAGTGGCGGGTCGGGACCATTGGGCTTGGCGTGGCGGTCCTTTTTCGGTGTGGAAAGCTTACGGGGCACTTGCTAGGCCCACGCCGGTGCGGTCCGACATGTTGGTGCGCGATTGTGGCTTTTTCTGGAGCCTCAGGATCCCCGAGCGCATTGGTTTTTTCTTATGGCTTCTCCGCAGGCAGAAACTGTTGACAAGGGAGCGTTGTGCAAGGTTATGGGTCGCTCTCTCTAATACCTGTGTTCTGTGCAACTCGGCTGTGGAGTCCTTGGACCATTTACTCTTTGCATGTACCAGGGTCAGAGGTATATGGGAGGACGTGAATTTCATTTGGATTTGCACGGATGGCATCTCTGACTTCTGTGACTCGCTGGTGGTGAACAGGAACAGGGCGAGAAGGGACATCTTGCTTCCCATTGCAATATTGTGGTCGATCTAGTTGGAGAGAAATCAAGCCATCTTTTCGGGTCAACGCTTCTACAAGGAGAACGTGCTTCTACAGTGTGCGAGACTTGTGGATACTTGGTCGGCGGTCTAGGTTACCTTGGGGAGCTCCATCGTGGGGCCATGGGGTCCTCCTTTTAAGGCCTATGGTGCCTTCTATATAGCTTTTTGTCTACCCCTTTTTCTTTTGGCTTTGTTTCTTTCTGCTTCCTTTTGTTTTTCCTCTTTCCTTTATTTAATATATCGGGGCGAACACCGCAGAGTGTATCCCCTTTTTTTGGCGTCAAAAAAAACAACATTGATATGAAATAGCAATTATGAAGTCATTATATATAAGATAATATTCACAAGTTTGGCATTAGATTAGATAATACGTACATGGATTTTGATATGTTAATAAACATGAGGGAAATGGATGTAGATGAGATGTCATATATTTTGGGAGTCATATTTGAGACATCACTTAACAAATGATAATTAGATTTAAATCTAGACGAAGTTGTTCATCTACGTTTTTTTCTTTAAAGTTTTAATTGGTGCAACTGGCATGCACGCGTTACAAATTATAATTAGATTTAAATCTAGATGCGGTTATTCATCCACGAATTTTTTTAATGTCTTAATTGGATTATTCACATGCATATGTTACATATTGAAGGAAATTCAAGTACTAACGTCTTCATGCGCTCCAATCCAGGAGCCGTCGTTTATGTCCATTTTATGATTTTTTTGAAAAGAGGGAGCATTTGTTTTAGTTAGTGGTTAACTAAATTAGACTTAGTTGGGTTGGAAAATGATAACACGTCTATTAGAATTTTTTTCTTGAAGTCTAAAAGGTAGGGGGAAACACTCAATGGTGTCCGCCCCAAAATTATTTATTCAAAACAAAATAGAGAGAAACCAGGAGAAAAACAGAAATGCACTACAACCAGAACGCTACAGGGCCCAATCTTCAACCATATGTTTAGCGAACACCCCCACATTTTCTTTCTAAAAATGCTGACCCGAGAACAGCAAGTCGCTTCTCCCCCGCCACACAGCCCATAGGATGGCCATGGGATACAGCCGCTCTCCCCAATGTCTGTTCAGATTCGCGTGGATCGAGTTCCAGAAGGCTTGAAAGTCGTCTGTGCGGCACCAATCTGAGCCCAATTCCTGCCATAGTTGAGAGACCATGGGGCATAAGAAAAACAGATGTTCCACCGATTCGATCGCAGCATTACAGATCAAGCACCTGTCCCATATAACGCCAAGAAGCCTGACGCACCGGTATCGCGTCATCAGCCTCTTCCTCCTTAGCAACCAAAGGAAGACACCAATTCTCTCAGGAAGCCTGAGAGTCCAGATAGCTGCACAGTCTCTACGAAGCAGCTCCGAGTTGGCCGGTGGCGATCTGAAGATGGCACCATAGGCCCCCCTAACGGAGAACGGCCCCTCCCTCCAACACCAGTGGTCCCGCCCCCCACTAGGAGGCCACACCTCCAGCACGACCTCCATTAAGGCCAAGAACTCCTCAAATCGCTGGTCGGAGAGGTTAGCTGAGAAAATTGGGCACCATAGACCATCAGCCCAACAATCTGCAACCGAGCATAACTTCTCCCCAGCCAGCGCAAAGAACCGGGGGAAACGAGAGCATAGGGCCCCTCCCCCCGACCAATCGTCCGCCCAAAAGGAGAAGGAGTCCCCCTCCCGAGAACCGGTCTAAAGAAGGCGATGTTGCTCACGAAAGTCTTCACCACACCCCGCCAGAAGGGAGTCAAGGTGGCGAGGATGGCAGATAGAGAAGGCGGCGCCCCCTTCACGTCGTATATCTTGCGGATCAGCGAGTAAACAAGATCATCCCCCAGCCCCCGAATCCTGCTAGCCCACTTAAGTAACATCGCATCATTCATTTGCTCCAGCGATTTCACCCCCAGGCCCCCGTTGATCTTATGTTGTGTTATATCCTCCCACCCCACCAGATGGATCCTCCTATTCCCGTCCGCATTGTTGCCCCACAAGAAAGAGAACATCCGCTTCTCCAACCACTCCCGAATCCCCTTAGGCATCTTGCGGTTGGATAGAAAGAAGATGGGGATGGAGGAGAGGACGGCCTTCAAAAGGACCAATCTGCCACCCCTCGAGAGGACAGTGGCCTTCCAACCAGACAGCCTCGCTTCAACCTTCTCCACCACCCTCAGCCAATCGCGGATCCTAGTCCTTCCCAGGCTAAAACCCAGCGTCAGAGGCATGCCCAAATAATCAAGCGGTAACGAAGCACGCCCCGAGCCCAAGACCATCTCGAGGCTATCAGCAAGCTTCTCAACGCGCCCAAAAGGAACGAACATAGACTTCGCATCATTCTTGAACAGCTCCGATAATTCAGCAAAGATCTCTAAGGCCACCGCCATACCCTTAGCCCCCTCAATACCCCCTTCGATGAGGAAGAGGGTATCGTCAGCGTACTGGATGATCGGAACCATTGACCCCTCCCTCGAGAAGTCGCGAGAGAAGCCACGGCTGACGACACAGTCCGCAATATCGGACAGAACATCGGCCGCAAGAATGAAGAGCATAGGCGCCAGGGGGCACCCCTGGTGCACCCCCCTCCGAGGTTGGACCAAGCCCCCCTCCGGCCGACCGTTGACCAAGATCGAAAAAGACGTCGTGGTGACACAGCGCCTCATCCAAGAAATCCATTTGTCGGAGAAGCCCTTCCTCCGCAGCACAGACCAAAGGAACCTCCAGTCAAGACTATCGTACGCCTTGCGGATTGGCGGCGGAGGGGTACGAGCGGATTGCATCATGCTTGCTTCTGAGATTATTATGGATTGGCGGCGGAGGGGTACGAGCGGCTTCCTCTGGAAGGTGGATCTATTATAATTTATTATTCCTAAGGCAATACTCATGCTCCAAGTACTAATTGTATTCGAAGTTACATGTGGACGTTTCATGCATGTACTAGTGCATGATAAATTATGTATTCTTCATAATATCAGCACAAGACTCTCTACCTTCTGGAAATGTCAATAATAATTTAAAAATCAAAAAACAAATAAATATTTCCAAGGGTAACCCTCCATAGATCAAAATTATTCGAAGATATCTCCTGGTGGATGCCACGTAGATGTATAAAGACCTCCGTCAGCACTTTTGGTGGGAGGGGATGAAGAGAAATATTGCAAAACATGTTAGTCATTGCCTTATTTGTCAATTAGTGAAGGCAAAGCACAAGCGTCCTCCTGACTTGTTACGGTCACTTCCTATCCCGTTATGGAAATGGGAGAGTATCTCTATGGATTTCGTAACATCCTTACCTCGTACAGTAGGTGGATATGATGCTATTTTGGTTATTGTGGACCGGTTGACCAAGTCCGCACATTTCATTCCTGTGAACATATATGCACTCCGGTAGATCTGGCTAAGTTATATATTCAGTATGTTATTCGCTTGCACGGGATTCCCAAAGAGGTTGTATATGATAAAAACTCTCGTTTTACATCGCATTATTGGGAAGAATTTATAAAGGCCCTAAAAATCGAATTGTATCTTAGTTCAGACTATCATCTATAGACTGGTGGGCAATCCGAGAGGACAATTCACACTCTTGAGGACCTGCTCCGAGCATATGCCATTGAGTGCTAAGGATCTTGTAAGGATTACCTTCCTTTGGTGGAGTTCACTTATAACAACAACTATCATGCTTATTGGCATGGCACCTTTCGAGGCATTGTATGGACGAAGATGCACCACTCCATTGTGTTAGCAGGAAGTGGGCGACAAAGACATCTATTCCGCTCAAATAATCGAGGATACAACAAGAGCTGTAGAAACAACTAGAAATAAATTATTGAATGCACAGAGCCGTCAGAAGAGTTACGTTGATCAGAGGCGTCGCGATCTGAATTTTGAGGTCGGAGCTTCCGTATTCTTGAAGGTATCTCCAATGAAGGGCATTCAAGGATTTAGTGTCAAGGGTAAGTTAGCACCACAGTTCATTGGCCCTTTCGAGATTTTGACCTGTATTGGGAAGGCAGCATACTGAATAGCACTTCACACTCACTTGACAAGCGTGCATGATGTATCCCACATGTCAAACCTTCGGAAGTATATTCGATACCATCGGCATGTGTTTAGTTATGATGACCTCACGGTTGAACCGAATTTGTCTTTCCCTGAGTCACCCGTGCATATTTTAAACCGGACAATCAAGAAGTTGCGACGGAAAGACATTCCTTTGGTCAAGGTATTGTGGCAAAGTCAGAACGTTGAGGAGGACCCATGGGAACCTGACGCAGATATGCGACAGAAATACCCTTATCTTTTTTTAAAGTATGGTCACGAAACCCTATTTAAATCCTCTTTAAGATTCTTATGGGATTCGTTCTCTTTAAGATTTTTATACCTAAATCTATATCACATTCAACCCATATACGTTAAATCCTACGTCTTGAGGACGAGACTTCCTTTAAGATTTTTATGATGTAAAATTCCGTATTTTTTTCCAAAAATATGGAGTATTTTTGACATCCGAAAAACTCAAATAATCATGTCATTTTGTAGATCTCATCGAGATCTTTCCAACGAGCCCAAGAACATCCAATTCCAACATTCGTAGCTCAAGATATCAATATTGTAAATTGGATGATCAAGATCCATATATGGATCCGAATCGAATCTGAATTTGGATCCATTTCCACCACTCCTATAAATAAGGCATGGTAGGCTACCCTCTCCAAACCCTAGTCACCACTACCCTTCTTCATTGGAACACCACCACCTTGGTCGGATTAACTACCGGAGGGTTGTCCTCGACATCGGAGAAGAAGCTTCGATCGAAGATCCGTGACCACCATTTCGTACGAAAGCTCGAGGTCACCGTGGTGTACGCCTCTGCACTGCAATAAAACGATGGAAATACCGTTTTCGTGCGAGAGATCCCGAAGGAACATCCTCGAAGGTAACGATGTATACCTCCCTCTTGATGTTGGTTTCTACGTCCTTTGTTCTCATTAGCTTGAACATATATAGAGCCTTGGCTATTCGTATTATGGTATTTTTTAGACGCTTGCGAATGTGCGTGTATAAACACGATCTTTGATCCTTCATATGTATCGTAAATCATTCAAATTATGAAATGTGACTTTAGTATTTTTGAGTCAGATCATGTCCTGGCGTCTTATAAAAAAAGGGGGTTACTATGATCGATGTTATCCACTTTACGTTAGTATAGCCGAGAAGGTCTAGATTTAACAAAAGACGAGTGAAAAATGGATATGACGACAGATATGGGGGTACTAATGTGTAAGCCATCCTTAACAACATTGATATGAAATAGCAATTATGAAGTCATTATATATAAGATAATGTTCACAAGTTTGGCATTAGATTAGATAATACGCACATGGATTTTGATATGTTAATACACATGAGGGAAATTGAAGTAGATGAGATGTCATATATTTTGGGAGTTATATTTGAGACATCACGTAACAAATTATAATTAGATTTAAATCTAGATGTGGTTGTTCATCTACGTTTTTTTTCTTTAAAGTTTTATTTGGTGCAACTGACAAACCCACGTTACAAATTATAATTAGATTTAAATCTAGACGTGGTTATTCATCCATGAATTTTTTTAAAATCATTTTTTTTTGAAAGCTCAAAAAAGGGGGAGACACGCGATGGTGTTCACCCCAGTATATTTATATTAAAAGAACAAGATACTTACATCGTGAGAGGGGGGAGAAGGGAAGAAGAGGGAGGGACCAACGCAAAAACAAGGAATGCGACAATCGGCCCCGAGGACCAACTAAGTAGACCAGTCAGCAATTAGGGAGGTAGCCGCGGCGGAGACATTCTCCACGTAGAAGCGCGCGCCCGCGAAGATGAAGTCGTTGCGAGCCCTCCAGATCGACCAAACGCGCGCCAAGGGGCCCAGCAAATGTGAACGGGGACGCCTTCTGTTGGCCCAAAGGATATTGCAGAAGTCTTCTGAATCGGCCGCACGAGCCCAAGCAACCTCGTCCCAAATCCGAGACACCGACGCACAAAGGAAGAACAGGTGGTCCGCCGATTCGTTAGACGCCCCACATAGCTGGCACAGGGTGCTGGGAGTGTGAAGGAAGGAGGCACACCGGTCACGAGTCATCAGCCTCCTATGTCGAAAAACCCAGAAGAAGAAGATGATCCTAGCGGGCAAGCGGAGCCCCCAAAAGAGAGCACAGTCACGAACCAAGGAGGCATCCAGGGGGTGCAAGCGGAAGCAAGGCATAGAAGGCCTTGCGAGAGGAGAACGGAGCATCCGTCCAAGCCCAGTGGTCCCTCCCGCCAGAAGGGGAGGAGGAAGAGGAAAGAGCCTCCAGCAGTGAGGCCAGGTCATTGGCGCGCTGGTCCGAAAGGAACCCCGAGAAAGCGGGGCACCAGCCGTCGTTGAGCCAGTAGTCAGCAATGGTGGCCAGGCGGTTAGACGCCAAGGAGAAAAGCCGCGGGAAGCGAGACCGGAATGCGCCACGCCCCGTCCAGTCGTCCAGCCAAAATTTGAAGGCATCACCCGATCCCAGTACCGGGGAGAACAAAGAGCGGTTTTTCTGATAAATATCAAAGACGTAGCGCCAAAAAGGGGAAGAGTGAACAGGGCAGCTCCCGCGCATGAAGGAGTTCCATTCCTCACCCAAAATCGCCCGCAGCACGTTGCCAAAGAAAGAGTCATCCTTGCCCCAAATCTTAAGCACCCATTTCAAAAGCAGGGCCTCATTGACCCGAACCAAGGAGCGAACGCCAAGGCCGCCCAATCTCTTGGGCCGAGTAACCACATCCCAAGCAACCAAGTGAATCCCACGGCCGCTGCCGTCCGCCCGCCCCCACAAGAATCTTCGCATACATTTTTCCAACCGATCCCGAACACCCACCGGCAACTTCCGAACTGAAAGGAAGTAGATGGGAATTGCAGAGAGAACCGACTTCAGGAGAATGAGACGACCGCCCCGGGAAAGCAAGGAGGCCTTCCATCCCGCCAAGCGCGACTCCACCCGCTCCAAGATCATACGCCAGTCATTAACGCGGTTCCGGCCAATAGAGAGAGGAACACCGAGATAAGGGAGAGGGAGCCCCCCAATCCGCGAGCCGAGGATACGGCTGCAGTCAGCCTCCTCAAGCGCCGACAAACCAAAAGGCACCATACAGCATTTGTCAAGATTAATCGTCAAACCCGAGAGCTCACCGAACAGGGAGATCGTATGTGCCATCCCAGCCACCGCATCGGAATCCCCTTCAATGAAGCAAATGGTGTCGTCCGCGAATTGAATAATAGGCACACATAATCCTCCCGTCCGAAATCCCGAAGTGAGACCAGCGTCAATGACGCGTTGCACCATCCGAGGCAAGACATCCGAGGCAAGCACAAAGAGCATAGGGGCAAGGGGGCAGCCCTGACGCACCCCCCGGCGAGGCTGAAAGAGACCGCCAACCGGCCGACCGTTGACAAGCACGGAGAGAGAGACCGTGGAGATACATCTGCGCATCCAAGAGATCCAAGCAATTGGGAAGCCCCGCCGATGAAGGACAGACCAAAGGAACCGCCAGTCAATCGAATCATATGCTTTGGAGAAATCGATCTTCCAAAGAATTCCTTTCTTTCTCTCTCTCTTCCAAACAGCCACAATTTCCGAGGCCACAAGGATACAATCCGCAATATGACGACCCTTAATAAACGCACCTTGAACCGGCGAGATGAGGCCGTTCAGAATCGGCGATAACCGGTTGGCCAGCGTTTTAGCGACAATGAGGTAGATAGCGTTAGATACGGCGATGGGGCGGAAGTCGTCGAGGTGAAGAGCCGGGGATTTCTTCGGAATAAGAACGATGTGAGCCCTGTTGATACGATCAAAGCCATGATTACCCGAGCAGAATTCAGAAGCCACCGCGAGGATGTCCCCCGAGACCACCTCCCAAAAATCCTTGTAGAAAGAAACGGGAAAGCCGTCCGGACCCGGCGAAGAATCCCCATTCAGGCTCCATACAGCCGATTTAAGCTCGGCCAAGGAAATAGGCCGAGTGAGAAGAGAGCAGTCAGTATCCGAGACCCGGGGGACCCCCTCCCCGAGCCAGCGCCATCGCCGAGAGGGAATGGCAGAAGAAGAACGACGGAATTGCGCAGAGATAGCATTACCCATCGCACGATCATCCGAGAGGACCTGCTCATTGATGGAGATACACCGGATAAAATTTAGACGACGCCGGTTACTAGCCGCCCGATGAAAGAAAGCCGTGTTGGCGTCGCCCTCCTTGAGCCATTTAACCTTAGACCTTTGGCGCCATTCGATACAACGTTTTTTGTCCTCAGCCTGGACCCGAGCAATAGCATTCGAGCGGTCAAGAAGCTCACCCATAGACAGATCACGATCGTTCTCCAAGGAGTCCAGGTGTACGATAATATTCTCAGCCTCGAAGCGAGTAGCCTTGCGCGAATGCCTAATGATAGCTTTGAAATCAGCAAGCACCCGACGGAGGGAGGAGAGCTTTTGAGATAAAATTGCCGCCGCCGAACCCGAGGCCGGGAAGTTGTTCCAGTGGTTCGCAACAATGTCTTTAAAAGATGGTTCCAAAAGCTAGCTTCTTTCGTATCGAAAGAGTCCACGAGGAGCAAGGCCAGATCCGTCATCCCATAGGATAGGAGAATGGTCCGAGAAGGCACGAGGACGAGAGCCAACGGAGCAGAGAGGGAACGAGTCCATAGCCAAACCATTACCAAGGAAACGGTCAATCCTGGACCTAGAAGAATTGTTCCGCCACGTGTAGGAGATATCATTCGGAACCAAATTAGTAAGCGCCAAATCGTGAATTAGATCCCGAAGAGCTTGAGAGTCTGGATCGCGACCACCCCGACCACGAGGACGATCAGAGGTGTCAATGGTGACGTTGAAGTCCCCGCCAATAATCCAAGGTATCCTAGAGAAAGCTTCGTCCGCAGCACGAAGATCATCCCAAACTTCCCGTCGCAGAAGGTGGCACGAAGGAGCGTAGACACAAGAGATAGCGAGGGGGGATCCCGAGCGGACGTTTTCCAGAACAACGGAGAGAACATGACGTCCAGCAAGCATGGAACAAAAAGCGAACAAGCGAGGCTGCCACGTGATCAACAAACCTCCCGCAGAACCAACCGCATTAATCGCGCGGTACTCAGAGAAGGAACCAGCACCAAAGGAACGCCAAGAATAATCGTCAAGAGTTGCGAGCTTAGTTTCTTGAATACATGCAACATCACACTCCCATTCCAAGAGCCGGGAGCCCAGAGTTCGTCGTTTTACCACGTCACCCAAGCCACGAACATTCCAAGACAAGAGCTTCATTAAAAAACAAGTATAACGGCCCGAGAAGGAAGACTCCACGCGCAGACCACCAACGTCAATCAGAAGCACCCGATCCCGGGGGAGTCGCCCCCTGCCCCTGTTCGTCCGAAGAATCCGAGCCAGCCAGAATAGCACGCACGCCCGCAGCATCCGCCACAGCCTGGCGAAGGGTCGCGCAAGAAGGAACCAACGCGGGAAGGTTTGAGGCGTAGCATCGCCTAGAGTACATGGACCCGAAGCGCCTGAAGGAGGAAGCCGTCCCTGCATCTGAAAGAAGGGCTCCCGATATCTGCGGAGAGAGAGCCAGAGAGGGGATAGGGGGGGCGAGGCGGAGACGAGGCGAATACCGTGGAAGAAGCATGCACCTGAAGGGGCTCAAGATGAAACACCAAGGGGGCGTGGCGGGGCAAGCGAGATCCCGAATCCGACAACCGCGGCCACGATCCGCTCAAGGGCGAGTTGTCGCCCCGAAACCACGAGAGATCCGCGAAGGGGTCCGAACAACCGACCCGAACCACAGGCGACGAACCGAATCTAATAAAAAAAGAAGGCGAATCGTTCTCGATCCCCTCCCTCCCCGCCGAAAACGAAGATTCGCGCGTCAGACGTGAAAACCGAAGGGGCGTCTCGGAAGAAGCACCAACATCATTAGAGGGCGTCGTCACCACGGAGAGAACCGGCTGCGAATCCACGTGGCAACCAGAAGATGAAGCGTCAAGTGCCACGTGGAGCGCAGAAGTCGGAGCGTCGGCAGGATCCGGCAGGGCGACGTCCGCCGCGGGAGGCGGAAGGATGTCGTCATGCAGCGACGGAGCATCCGAGTCCGACGAAGGAGGCGGAAGGACAGTGAGGACCGGACGAAAGAACCAGGAGCCAATCTCGAGAGAGCCAAAGACGGAGCGCCCGCTGGACTCGCGGAGAAAGGCCGGAGAGCACTCGAAAAGCACTTTCACAGACTGCCAGTCGGCTCCGGGGGAGAGGCCGTCGTCGAAGATGGAGAGAATCGAGCCCCACCGGCGGAAAGCCTTGTTGAGCACAGGAATGGACCTCGAGAGAAACGGAACCCCCGATATGGAGGCCAAACACACCTCGGTTGAGATCGAAGCACCATCAGCCACCCGTGGAAGACGCCAGAAAACCGCATCATTAGAGCCATGAAAGAGCATGAAATCCCGAAGCTGTGGCGAGAGGCCACGAAGGCAACAGTGAGAGGCGTCCAACAAGCAGAAGTCCCCAAGGAAGGAGTCGCCAAGCACGCGCAGAACCATCTCCTTCACAGCCGCCCAGCCAACAACTGGGTGGCGAGCGACCCCGATAAGAACAGAGGAGGGCCCACCGCCCGAAGCCGCCGCCAAGCACTCACCGACAACATTTGGCGCCGCCGAGCACTCACCGATAACAACAGGTGCACCAACCAAGAGGCCAGAGGTCTCCGCAGCCACCCCAAGAGGTTGCGGAGAAGAAGCCACCACCTGAGCGAACGACCGCCCCTGGATGGAAGGACGGGAAGGACGATCCACCACCGCACGCACCGAGAATGAAGGCGGGGGCGGAGAAGGAGCCACCACCTGAGCGGAAGACCGTCCCCGGATGGAGGAACGGTTCGGACGAGCCTCCACCGCCCGCATCGGGATTGAAGGTCTCCCCGTGCTAAGGATATCGCGTCGTCGAAGCCACCCACACGAAGCACGACGATGACCAGGATCCCCGCAAGCAAAACAGCGAGGAGGTTGCGGGCAAGCAGAGGCAATATGACCTCGCTCCCCGCACCTGAAGCACCGCTTCCCAGCCTTCCGACGAGTAACCGTCCTCCAACCCGCCGCCGACGAGGCTGCATGGGTGTAGACACCGTCCACGTCGAACGAAACGTCAGCCGCACCCTCCGAACAGCAGGCCGCCACCCTCGCACCATTGATATGAACCTCCGAGCCTACATGCACCGCCCTCGACCCATCCGAAGATGCCTTCGAGAGCGTCGCACGAGCACCGCCCCCCAGAGACCCGCAGCCACTCGCTCCCATCGCTCCTCTCTTGAGGAGAATTGATGCAACACCAGTTCCATTTTTTTTTTAGGGTTTAATTCAAGAGGAGTAGTTTACGTCCATTTTATGATTTTTTTTAAAAAGAGGGAGCATTTGTTTTAGTTAGTGGTTAACTAAATTACTGTCTACTTAGTTGGGTTGGAAAAGAATAATACATCTATTAGAATTTATTATTCCTAAGGCAATGCTCATGCTCCAATTACTAATTGTATTCGATGTCATATGTGGGCGTTGCATGCATGTACAAGTGCATGATAAATTATGTATTCTTTATAGTATCAGCATAAGACTCTCTGCTATCTGGAAATGTCAATAATAATTTAAAAAACAAAAAACAAATAAATATTTCCAAGGGCAACCTTCCATAGATCAAAATTGTTCGAAGATATCTCCTGGTGGATGCCACGTAAAGCATTTTTTCTTTCATTTTCATGACTTGTCAAATCTTGTTAGTGCAAAGATTTATGTTATTTGAGATAAATTTGATATGTTGAGATATGCTACTTATGTGCAATGCTCATCGTGTAAATCTATTAGATTGAGGAGCATGCATTTATATATAATAACCATGGAGTATTAGTGCATCAACAAGTACAACAAAAGTCTCAACATCTTATATATTGTTAAGCATATTACGATTTTCTTTTATCAATATATAAAAAAACTGATAGTTGGAGATAGGCACCTCAAGGGATTGAGCATGTTCCCTTGAGCCTCGGATAGATGCCATGAAAGCCGCGACCCCAACGGACGAGTTAGGTGGCGTTGCACCTAGCAGTCCGGTTGCATCCAGAGTCGCTCGACGAAGTAGGCAGGTGGCACAGTTGGCATTCTTGGTTTCTCAATTATACACGATTATAAGACTCGTAATAAAAATTTGATGTGGCCGCATCGAATTCTAGTTCGAGTATTATTATTGTGAGAGGTGACCCGGGATGTGGTTTGAAGATTTGGGGTTGTGATCTTTTCATATTCCGATCGAGATCCTTGAGAGTTACTCAAGATGAGTATCAAGTTCCCGCGTAGCGGATACCTGCGAGTCACGTACTTGCATGTGCTAAATTAATACGAGAAATGATTAATGATTAATGATCAGATGCCAGAAATTATATATCATAGTGGACTTTAACCAACTTGTAGAAATATTAAGATTACGGTGGTAGTACTTAAATGATATATATAAATAAATAAAAATCAATTATTTGTGATCCAATGTGAATTAGAATGACTTGCTTGTTTTTCTCAGTTTATGCAATATCTGCATATGTCAGTTGATAGAGTTGAGTGTACATTTTTTTGCCTACCCCTACATTAGTTATTATAGTGTTTGTCTCATTGCTGGGCAATTGCTCATAACGTTACCCTTGTGTGAACCCAACAGGTGTACCTGAGCAGTAGCCGCAACAGTAGCGGTCTTTTGAGGAGATCAGACTTCCAACGTCGTACTTCCACCAGACAGGGTGCGTCCTATTTAGAGTATTATATTTTATATCCAGCTCTTAGAATTGATTGAACAGAAGAGATTTGTCAGATCTACTGCAGATCATACTCTCTTTGTAAAGAGAAGCCAGAGAGGTATTGTAGTCATATTGGTTTATGTTGATGACATTGTTTTTACTGGCAGCGATGAACAGGGCATTCAAGCAGCTAAGGATTTCCTTGGAAAGCAGTTTGTTACTGAGGACCTTCGCACGCTTCGTTACTTTCTTGGCATGGAGTTTGCACGAAACCAGCAGTGTATAGTTATGACACAGAGGATTACTGATCTTATATCGGAGACAGGTATGACAGGATGTAGACCAGCTACTACCCCGATGGATCCAAATGCGAAGCTTCATGATGACGGATCTGAGGAGGTGGACAAGAGACGGTAGAGAAAGCTGGTAGCGAAATTATTGTATGTTACTATTACCAGGCCTGATATATCTTTTGCTATTAGTAGATTGAGTCAGTTCCAAGGTTCGAAATTTCGATTTCGATCTCGTTCGGTAAGGTCCAATACCGAAATTTCGCCGAAATTTCGGGAAATTTCGACGATTTCGGTGGAAACGTCGGAAAAGGCTAAAAAAACCCGATTTTTTTCCAATTTTATTGAAAATTTCGATATTCCAAGTTATTAGAACAGTAAATAACATACAAATACACATTTATTTCACACATATTGGTCATCTATACCCTATATATAGACATATCGATCATATCGGCCATATCGGTCATATCGGTGGACATATTGTTGGAACCCAAGCAACATGTCTCGATCGATATGGGGTCGAAATGACCCATATTTTATCCATATCATTGCAATTGAGGATCTCTACCCCTCTATTACAACCTATCTCGACCGAAATCTCATAAGGCAGTTAATATATAAAAGTTGAAACCATGGTTGTAAGTTGTAACATTGTTAATACATAATAAACAAGAGTAATAGTCTAGTCATACAAATACAATACAACTTACAACAAGTTAAAATTATTAAGAACATGCATATTTCTGATAAATGCAATAAAAGAGAGTAAAGATTAAAATATAGTACCTGTCCTGGTGACATGTTTTGTTCAGAACCAGGAGTTTCGTGGTGGATCTGAATGCCCCCCCTTCCTTACTGTCTCTCATAGCGCATCGCAGATTCTATAAACTCGCAGTAGTTCTCCCATGTCATGTACGAGTACATGGCCTTGTAATCCATGACATACTGCCTGTACTGGTGGTCATCGATGCCTATGAGCATCCCGAGTCGAGGATAAGCAGCACTGGATCCGGTATCACGAGTGACACGACGAGGCTGCTGCGAACTACTGCCCTGAGATCCTCGGGACGACGACGACGGAGTAGGAGAAGATCTCTGCGGAGGAGGAGGAGGAACTGCCGTGTAGTAGTCAGGAAAGAAACCGTAGCTGTCACCCCCAAAGAAACTGCCCTGGCTCTGCTCAGGTTGGCTACTTTGGTAGTTGTCTCCGCTACTGTATCCCCCATATCCACTATAACCATATGAATATGCTGGAGGTGCGTACTGAGGAGGAGGAGGAGGAGGTCCTGGAGGAGGAGCTTGAAAGTATTCCGGGAAGACGCCAAATGATCTCTCATCGTGCGACGATCCATATCCGCCTAAAGGACTTTGCGCTCCTCCGCGATATGGGCTGTCGATATCCATGAAGCTCAAAGAACCTACAGATGATGTCAAATCTTCCATGTAGCTGTCGGTTGGACGCTGGCCTCGACCGTACTCGTAATCCGTAGGCCCTGGACTCGGACTTGGAACAAATTGTCCGTGTGGGTTCCGTTGTCTCTCCATATACTCACGTCCTGCTTGTAGGCCTTCCTCAAGTCTGGTAGCTTGTGGCCCACGACCACTCCCTCCTGACCCACCTGAATTTGACTCCCCACCACCACCAGGTCCAGCACGACCAACATCGTCATCATCATCATCTCCACTGTCATCCTTTGATAGTGACTTGGATTTGGAGCTACTGGAGAGAATTTCATCAACAGCTGCATCAATCTCGCCCTCCAACCCTCCAGCAGGGTCTGTAATCCGCCCGGATCTGGCCAAAAAGTCACCAACGTCTTCTCCCATTTGCTAGCTGATGTTCTCATTCGGTCTTCCACCTGGCTGATCGAGAACTGGGGCACCATTGGAATCCATCCACCTCTGGAGAACGTCCTCATCAGCATCGTCATCGTGCATCTTGAAAATGTATGCAAGGTCAATAGGGTCCGTATAGTCATCTTTGTCATGTCCCTCCGTTGCATGCTTCAATTTCAGCCTCAAGTTGTAATGCACGAAGACAAGGTCATTGAGCTTCTTTTCTCCCAACCTGTTCCTTCTCTTCGAATGTATCAAATTGAACGTGCTCCAGTTCCTCTCACAACCGCCAGCAGATGCGGTTTGAGATAACACTTTCACTGCCACACTTCGAAGGTTGGGAGCTTCCATCCCGTATAACATCCACCATTCGGCTGCAAAAAAAGGAAAAGACAGAAATCATAAGTACAAATAAATGTACACAAAATCAACACAAGTAATGGGTTTATTTGCTCCGTCCCTACCAGGAAGAGTATTGCCACGACCGTTGACCGCAGTAATCCGACCAAAGGAACCCAATGCATCTCGGTAATACTTAACCTTCACAACGCACAAATAGGTTCAACCCAAATATCTTGTGACTCAAAAGTCAAAATATAGGTAGAAATTGAGGATATTAGTACCTCATTAATGCACATGCTCTGTAACTTCTCGTCCTTGACGAGCTTCTCCACCACAATCTGTACGGCTGAGAGAAGGTCACCATTTGTACCAAGTCCATTCTTGTAGTGGTACTTAGGATTGAAGTAATAAGCTGCACAGAAAGTCACGAACAAGCTCATTTATGATGTCCAACTATAAAAATTTAAATGATTGAAAAAAAAACCTTTTTTACATAATACATACCGGCCTTGTGAAGAGGATGCGAGAGCATCTTAGACCATCGCTCGTCTATGATGTCCAACCATGCTTTTGATCCCTTCCCAACTGCTTCTCGGACCTTCTCTCTCATGCAGCGCATTGCCTCGTAGATGACTCCCATGGTGGGCTTCTTGTCGCCATCCACGATCCGCAATGCAGATACCACTGGATCCATGATCCTCGTGACCCGAGTCACGTCATCCCAAAAAGGAGATATCATTGATCAATATCTCCACCTTCCGTCCTCCTTCAGTCCAAGCTTCAGGTATCTCGAACCACTCACCCTGGCAACACATGGTTTTCAAACCCGTCTTATGTTGCTTGAGGCTTTGCAACGCTATAAAATTGGTTGCAAAGCGTGTGATGCCAGGCCTCACCAACTCCCCATTGCACATCCGCCTCATTAGTGCCAACACTTTGCTGTAGTTGTAGATGAATGTGGTGATCATTCGTGCTTTCTCCACCACCCTTGAGACGAGCTTCCTCTTGCTGAAATCCTTAAGGATCAAGTCAATGCAATGCGCAGCACACGGTGTTCAGAAAATTCCGTAGCTGTTGGACTTCATAATTGTTTCACCAGCCTTCTTGAAGTTGCTGTCGTTATCTGTCACAATTTGCACAATGTGCTCTTTCCCAACCTCCTTTATAACGTCCTTCATCAACTTCAGAAGGTACCTGTGGTCCTTCACATGCTCAGATGCATCAACAGATTTCAAGAAAATTGTCTTTCCATCGCAGTAAACAAGGAAGTTGATGATCTGCTTCCTTGTGTAGCTCGTCCACCCATCGCACATCAATGTCACCCCATACTCTGGCCATCTCCTCCTCAACTCGGCGATGTACTCATTCATCTCCTCTTTCTCCATCCCAAGATATTTGTTCATGATCTCGTAGGATGTAGGAGCCTTCACTCCCGTTCCCGCTGCAGCGATCTCATCAACGGCATGCTGCAAGAATGGCCCGCTTGCAATGTTGGCAGGAATGCTCTCCCCAAAGAAGAGCTTGCTGATGGCTTTTCCTACCCTTTCTCGTGCATTGGTGAACATTCCCTTCACTGTTTTCTGCCTCGGATCCTTGCTTGCCTTGTATTGCATGGATCCGCTCCTCGTCAAGAAGGGCTCAATTCCCTTCCCCTTGTGTTTCTTAGTGGGTGGTGGTACTGGTGCGCCTCCAGAACCACTCCCACTCCCACCTGCACCATAGAAGCCGCCCCGTGCACCACCGAGTTCTCTCCTCTCGAACTCGCTCCTCAATGATTCTTGTGTAGCCCTTCTGTATGCCCTCCTCTCTGATGCAGTCTGAATGTCGGCGGGGTACACAAAATCATCGTCATCTGAATCAGAAATGACGTTGAATTCTTTCTCGAACATGAACTCCTTCATTTGTTCTTCCCTTCTTACTCTCTCCGTCTCCTTTTCCTTCTTTCCGTCCAAGCTCGCCTTGACCCTGTCCCTCACATCTTTGGGACAACGCGTGCACTTGGCAACATTCTTGTTGTTGCCAACAAGATGTTGCTTCATCCTTGTGATCCCGCCTCCTCCCAACTTCTTCCCACAGAAATTGCATTGCGGCTTCGCCTTATTTCCATCAGGAGCGGACGCATACCTCCAGCCAATGTCCCCACTAAATTCTTCCATCTGATCATCAGAACTGTCAGATCCAGAACCGGAAGCAAAATGTGCCATGGTGAATATCCAAATGAAGAACCGGAACCGAAACCAGAATGTCGCAGAATGTGCCATGTATGAACGTCGAAATCTGCGAGGAAAATCAAGAACAAACATTAAGTTGGCATTACAATGCAACTGCTTATGAATATGCAAATTATTTTATTTTTTTAATTTCGGAATTATTATATATTTAATTTTTCCAACACCTACTTTTCTTATTTACAGAAAAAAACCTTGGATCTATACATTAGGATATTAGATCTACAAATTAGGGGACCAATTTCATGAAAGACTACATTATTGACACAAAATATGAACAAAAACGTAAATATTTAACAAATCATTTTCGGATTTTCTATATTTTTAATTTTTATTAATCCAAAACAATTTCCAGACTATGATTTATACTTCCAAAACACAAGATCCGAATATATAACACCACAACTCATTATCGTTCCACATTAAACTTCAAAACCCCCAATTTCTTCTAACATAGATCCAAGAAAATAATCTCCAACAATGTTTTAGTTCATGTTAACTTCAGATCTGTGATACAATGACCATAGCTAGCACTATTGTGCAAAAAAACACAAAAGCCCCAAATTTCTACTCCAAATTATACCTATTTTGGGGGAAATCTCTCAAATTAAACACCATGCCTAGCTATATCAACAACAATTGAGTGAAAACCCTAAAAAAATTACTGAATTAGAAGAAGATTTATCATAATTTGGCTTACCTCAAAGGATGAAGGTCTTGGAGGATGAAGAGAACAGCCACTGCCCGAAGTCGGTCGAAATGGGGACATTTCGACCGATATTTCGCTATATTTCGACAGTGGCCAGATTTTTCTATTCAAAGATTCCTAATATCGGGCGAGATATCGAGATGGACCGAGATATCGGTGATATCTCGCGATATTTCGACCGAAACCGGGGATCTCGATATACAGTATGATTTCGATACCCAATACCCATCGAAACCGAAATTTCGTCGAAATTTCGGCGAAATTTCGCGAGAGTTCAGTCCATGGTCAGTTCATGGAGCAACCCAGACAGGCGTACATGGATGTAGTATTCATGATCTTGAGATATCTGAAATCGTCTTCAGGGGCAGGTCTTCTGTTTAGAAGAGATACATCTCTCTCTGTTACAGGGTGTGCAGATGCAGATTATGCCGGGTGCCTTAAGGACAGGAAGCCTACTTCAAGCTTCATTTTGTTTGTTGGCAGCTCACTAGTCTCATGGAAAAACAAGAAACAAACTGTTGTTGCTCGATCTAGTGCGGAATCCGAATATAGGGCAATGGCCCAAGGTAGTACAAAGATGATGTGGGTCAAATCTGTTGACTGGTTTAACAATTGAAGTGCCTCTCCCTATGCATCTCAAATGCGACAATCAGGCGACCTTATTCATAGCTAATAATCCAGCATTCCACGAAAGGACAAAGCACATTGAGGTGGATTGTCACTGCACTTGTGATTTGATCCAAAAGGAGCTAATTTCAACATCTTTTTTTTGAAGTCTAAAAGGTAGGGGGAAACACTCAATGGTGTCCGTCCCAGAATTATTTATTCTAAACAAAATAGAGAGAAACCAGGAGAAAAACAGAAACGCACTACAACCAGAACGCTACAGGGCCCAATCTTCAACCATGTGTTTAGCGAACATCCCCACATTTTCTTTGTAAAAACGCTGACCCGAGAACAGCAAGACGTTTCTCCCCCACCACACCGCCCATAGGATGGCCATGGGATACATCCGTTCTCCCCTAGGTCTGTTCAGATTCGCGTGGATCGAGTTCCAGAAGGCTTGAAAGTCGTCTGTGCGGCACAATCTGAGCCCAACTCCTGCCATAGTTGAGAGACCATGGGGCATAAGAAAAACAGATGTTCCACCGATTCGATCGCAGCATTACAGATCAAGCACCTGTCCGATATAACGCCAAGAAGCCTGACGCACCGGTCTCGCGTCATCAGCCTCTTTCTCCTGAGCAACCAAAGGAAGACACCAATTCTCTCAGGAAGCCTGAGAGTCCAGATAGTTGCACAATCTCTACGAAGCAGCTCCGAGTTGGCTGGCGGCGGCCTGGAGATGGCACCATAGGCCCCCCTGACGGAGAACGGCCCCTCCCTCCAACACCAGTGGTCCCGCCCTCCACTAAGAGGCCCCACCTCCTGCACGGCCTCCAGCAAGGCCAAGAACTCCTCAAATCGTTGGTCGGAGAGGTTAGCTGAGAAGATTGGGCACCATAGACCATCAGCCCAACAATTCGCAACCGAGCAGAACTTATCCCCAGCCAGCGCATACAACCGGGGGAAACGAGAGCATAGGGCCCCTCCCCCCGACCAATCGTCCGCCCAAAAAGAGAAGGGGTCCCCCCTCCCGAGAACCGGTCTAAAGAAGGCGATGTTACTCACGAAAGTATTCACCACACCCCGCCAGAAGGGGGTCGGGGTGGCGAGGATGGCAGATAGAGAAGGCGGCGCCCCCCTCATGTCGTATATGTTGCGGATCACCGAGAAAACAAGATCATCCTCCGGCCCCCAAATCCTGCTAGCCCACTTAAGTAACAGCGCATCATTCATTTGCTCCAGCGATTTCACCCCCAGGCCCCGTTGATCTTATGGTGCGTGATATCCTCCCACCCCACCAGATGGATCCCCCTGTTCCCATCCACATTGTTGCCCCACAAGAAAGAGTGCGTCAGGAGACCAAATCGCAGATATGTTTACTAAAACTCTGGCTAGAGGTCCTTTACATCACTGTTGTTCCAAGCTGAGCATAATAGATATATATGCTCCAGCTTGAAGGGGAGTGTTATGATATTTATGTTATTTTATCATGTTTCCTATATTGTTTATCTTTATTGTCATGTCTGTATAATTTACCCGTAGAGCTTTTCTCCTATATAAGAGAGCTCTAGGGTTAGACGAAATACAACTCCTTCTTTTCCTTCCACATTAAAACAAAAACAAAGCCTTTTCCCGCAATTAGGTAGGGTCGGTTACATGGATTTTTGCCTCCATTCAGATCTATTTTGGGTCATTCTCGGACTTAAATCCAAATAACCAATATCCTTTCGAATAGTCTCATTCCAACACATCTTGGGCCTTCCTCACCCTCTCTTAACCGCCTCAACATCCCAAATCTTGCATCTTCTAACATAAGCACCAGCCTACCTCCTTTGCAAATGGTCAAACAATATTAAGCGGTTTTCTCTCATCTTATCCTCTATCGAAGCTACACTAGCTTTCCTTCTGATGGCATCATTACGAATCCGATCTTTTCGTGTATGACCACACATCCACCTTAGCATTTTCATTTATGTTACTGACATTCTCTACACATGTCTATGATTCACAGGCCAATATTCTAATCCATAGAGCATAGCAGGTATCATGGTTATTTCATAGTACTTTCCTCTTGACTTTCAAAGAGATTTTCTTATCATAAAGAATAGTAGATGCTCCTCTCCACTATAGCTAACCTGCATTGATTATATGAGTAACATCTCCACCAATTCCCCCATCATGTTGCAAAATAGATCCCAAGTATCTAAAAGAATCTTTCTTTCGAATGGTATCATCTCCAATCTTTATATGGAGTCATTCACCATTGTTTCCATCAAATGTGCACTCCATATATTCAATTCCAGACCTACTTATATGAAATCCTTTAATCACTAAGGCATATCTCCAAACCATCATCTTCTCATTTACTACATCTCTTGTATCATCAGTCAACACAATATCATCGACGAACACCATACACCAAGGTATCTCATCCTAAATGTAACTAGTCAACTCATCCACATTCAAAGCAAAAAAGAATGGACTCAAAGTTGAACCTTAATGCAGACCGATGCTTATGTTAAAATAGTCGGTCTTCCCAAATTGGATCATTATACAAGATAAAGCCTCAACATACATATCCTTTATAAGGTTAATGTATAGGGCAGATACGTGTCTATTCTCCAAAACTCTCCACAATATCTCCAGTAGGACTGAATCATAAGCCTTCTCTAAATCGATAAAAACCATATGAAGGTTTTTCCTTTTAGTTCTATAAATCTCCATTCTTCTCCTCAACAAGTGGATAGCTTCAACAGTTGAGCGACCAGATATGAATCTGAATTGATTTTCAGTTACTTTGAAAACTTGCGTCAACCTTCTTTCGATCACACATTTTTAAATCTTCATAATATGACTCATCAGTTTGATACCTCCGTAATTCAAATTTGAATGCGGCGTCATAATGATTTTCATCCATCTTTCAGGCATTTTCTTGCTTCGCCAAATAACATTAAATAAATTTGTGAGCCAAGTCAAACCCGTTCATCTAGAACTCTCCAAACTTCTATAGGAATAGCATTGGTTCTACCCCCTTTCCATGTTTCATAACCTTTAAAGCCCCATATACTTTCTTCCTTTGTAGTTGTCTATAGATTGCACGATTAGGTAACATTCGCTACCAGCAAGATCTCCCAAAGTAATCTCTTTATTCGCTTCTCTAATGAAAAGCTTACGGAAATATTGCTTTCATCTAGTCTCTATATCCTTCTAAGTAGCAAGCACAGGTCCTTCCTCACCCTTGATGCATCTCACTGGAGAAAGATCTTGGGTCTTTCTTTCTCTTGCCTTGGCCAATCTGAATATATCTTTCTTAGCCTCATTGGAGTCCATCTTTTTGTATAAAACTAGAGGGGATGAAATAGAGGGGTTGAGAAGAGAAGACACGCCGGATGCGCGAGGTTAGAGAAGAAGAACGCGTAGACCGCGAGGGGAAGAGAGAAGAGACTCGTCGGGAATACGAGGGGTTTGGAGAAGAAGAACACGTGTAGACCACGTGGGGAGAAGGAGAGAGAAGAGTGAGGAGAGAGATAAATCTCAATTTTTATCAATACTGAACTGCCTAAAACCAATGGACCCTCATCCCTTTATATATGAGGGATGAGATTACAAAAATAGTAAACAAATTCAAATCAACAACTAATTGATCCTAATTTGCCTCTAACTAATTAACCGACTAAATTTGAAAATCAAATCTATACTAACTAATTATGGGAGATCACAGGCGATCTCGTTTATTTATCGTTTATTTAATTAAAGACGCGACAACTTAAATAAACGTAAATAAAATTGACCACTAAATTTAGGTAAATATTTGACCCTATAATTTGACTCTGTGCTGCATCAACTCTCCTCCGCTTTTAAAAATTCGTCTCTCGACGAATTGCTTGATCTAGATGCGTCGTTGGAGAAATCGTCTTTGACATTGTAGCCTGCAATTAGATCTTTTTCAACATTACGTTTGTAGTTTTTCCCAATTGGAGGGCATCTCTGCAATTTTCGTACCCCTTCATTTAAGGGCATTTTGGAAGAGGGCCTCTTGAAGTGTACTTCTGAATAAATTATGTAGCAAGGGGGGGTTTCCTTGTAAAATTTCCCAAGGGATTTCCAATCCCCCCTGCCGTGGGACTCGAATCCCGTAACCCTCGGGACCCCAGTTAGGGTTTGCCCGAGTTTCTCGCGCATATAGCGCAGGCTGGGGCGGCGGCTTCGCGACAGCGGGCGGGGCTGGCGCAGCTCAACGGGGAGGCGGAAGGGAGGTGCTTGGCCGGGCGCAGTTGGGAGAAAGGGGGTGTGCGGTGGTGCGGGAGGGTGATCGCAGCGGTGGTGGCGACGCGGGGAGGTGGGGGCGAGGTGTTGGGTGCGCGTTGGAGTGGCGGGCCTGCGATGGCGCGGGTGCGGGCGAGGGCAGGGCGCGGTGCGCGAGGGAGGGCGGGGGTGGGAAGTAGGTGGCGGGGTGGGTTGGAGCCGGGAGGAAGCGGGGGTGCATGTGGGAGGGGTGGGTTGCTGGCGCGGGGTTGGGGTTCATGGTCTGGAGGGGGGTTGCGCAGGAGGGTCGCGGCCGGCGTTGGCGTGATGGTGGGGGCAGCGGGTGTTGGCGGGGCGGGGGCCTGGGTTGGTGAGGGGGCGGCGGGAGGCGGTGTCGCAGGAGCTTCCAGGACAGCAGCTTTGGCCCCAGAAAACTTGATGTTTTCATAATATAGATCCGTACTTTCATCAAATATTGGGCTTGTATCATCATCGTATGGTTGCACAGGAGCCATATCAAATAAATCTTCATCCGCAGTGAAAATATCTTTATTTTTTGCTTCGAAATCGAGTTGGACAGCGGCTACAGCGATCTGACTTTCGTCGTTGACGGATGAATCTTCGTTGGTTAGCGCATCCAACCAAGTTTGCACTTTGATGCTCGACATAAGGCGTTGCTTGAACTTTTGTTTACGCGCACGTGAACGAGAACCATGAGATATGCAACTCAAATCATATTGCATCTTCCAATACGCGAAGGGATCGTCGAATCGTAGGGACGATTCGGTTGCCATGCTCTGATACCAAATGATGCAAATTGGTTTTTGGCGACGGCGAAAAATAAAATAGTTGACGGTGGATTTTGGTGGAGAAGAAGATGGAGGGGTTGAGAAGAGAAAATAGAAGGGTTGAGAAGAGAAGACACGCCGGATGCGCGGGATTAGAGAAGAAGAACGCGTATACCGTGAGGGGAAGAGAGAAGAGACTCGTCGGGAATACGAGGGGTTTGGAGAAGAAGAACACGTGTAGACCACGCGGGGAGAAGGAGAGAGAAGAGAGAGGAGAGAGAGAGATAAATCTCAATTTTTATCAGTACTGAACTGCCTAAAACCAATGGACCCTCATCCCTTTATATAGGAGGGATGAGATTACAAAAACAGTAAACAAATTCAAATCAACAACTAATTGATCCTAATTTGCCTCTAACTAATTAACCGACTAAATTTGAAAATCAAATCTATACTAACTAATTATGGGAGATCACAGGCGATCTCGTTTATTTAATTAAAGACACGACAACTTAAATAAACGTAAATAAAATTGACCACTAAATTCAGGTAAATATTTGACCCTATAATTTGACTTTGCGTTGCATCAGACCTTGTCTGGGACTGTCTCATATGGGTAATCCGCAAGGTATGGTCCAGGCTCGTTCGTGGAGGTGTGGGTTGCGGAACATTGCCAGCCAGAGACGTAGACCGTGTCCAGGTACTTGGTCATAATGGTCACTTGGACCGGGTTGAGTGCGCCAAAGGTCCTCGAGGTGGTGCCATTAGCCTGGTGATTCTTGACGGTCCTCCACAACGTCTTGGCCATGTCGTTGGAGGTGTAGCTCTGCCTACGAGGGTGCAGTGGGGCGACGGGGGTGGGGGATTTGCTGGGGTAAAATTGAGAATGTGATTTTGTTCGAGGGCTAAAATTGTCTAAAATGGATGGAATCTGTCAAAGTTAACAGCATAAACGGATGGAAGTTGACACAGGGTTATGTAATGTAAGGGTTAAACGTTATTCGGGGTTATGGGTGTAATTCGTGATTACACAGGGGTTCTGGGGTAATTACGGAATTACTCAGGATTATAGGTGTAAATATCCCTATATTCAAAGCAGAGTGTACATTCCCAAGGTAGAGAGTGACATCTCCTAGACTAAATACTTGTTCATATTAAGGCGAGGTTTAAAATTACAGAGAAGGTCATGGCCTAACCTACACATACTAAATACATTACTTGTGGTCGGTTGCTCACACATGCACACCCATATACTACTTATCCAGTCCTTCGAGCTTCATGGCATCATTTTCGAGCCTAGAAAGTGCTCGAAATGGGTTTCTAGGAGGTGGCACTTCCTCACCGCCATAAAGTGTTCCTTGATGATCTTATGGTCTTCTTGCATTCACATCGGGTATCTCTCAATGAGGATCGTTTCATGGCTAGCTCTAACTCATATTTTACTTTATTTTCTTTCTTCTTTATTTAAGCACATCGATCGTAACATGGTTGCTCGGTTTATCAGTGTATCAGTGGTGTATGATCTCTTTAGAAGTCATATCTTCTTTGCAACACATTCCTGAACCCGGATGTCTCTTTGTGAGTTACATAATCGTCACGGTCATTGGCCATCTCAACCACGTACGGTGAGCCCACCATATTGCCACAATGATACTCTCATACCTTGGGCCTTGTCCATCGTCTCTTGCAATGCATCACCGTGAACAGTGTCGTGGCTTTTTTGATGTGTAGGGTTCTAAACCATCATCTCCTCCTTAAGAAAGCCAACCAATCTTCCATACATGAATATTGGGGGAAATGCATCACCTCACTAATATACAATGTCAAATATAAAATATGTATTTAGCACAATTTCTCTTACACCTCTAGTTGGTTCAGTTTCCAATTTCTTATCCTTACATGGTTATGCAGAGACATGTATACTGAAAATGATACATGCATGCATACATACATATATTCAGTGTCATGTCATTTGGCTTGTCAATTGGAAATCTCCTCTACTGTTTAGTCTTCAGATCAAGGTCCGAGTTTTGCAAAGCATCCCAGTGGACCACGAGTGAGGGTTGGACATGGTTCTTTATTGTTGGATCCGCATTTCCTCATTTCACGTGTAATAGAACTTCGTTCCCTCTTATTATTATATTGTCATTCAGCACGTGTTTAGGACTCTGATTGTAGCAGATGGACATTTGTTCCATTTAATATCTTAAGTACTGTTCTCTTAGGGTGGTAATGGGTTTTTTATCCAAAAAAGGAGGAAACACCCTATGGTGTCCGCTCCAAGTATATGAGAAAGATGTGAGAGAAAAAGCTACCATCGTCGAGACTCAAGCAGAGTCCTAGTCAAATGAATTACATTTTCAATATAGAAGTGCTCTGATCGAAAGATTACTCCATTACATGCAAGCCAGAACGCCCAGATCACTGCTATTGGTAGAAGTAAGAATATGTTGGGACGGAAGTGAGGTTGAACAACGATTTCTAGCAACCAATGAGGTTACCAGAAACCAACCAACCAATGTCAAGATCGCTCCAAGTATCATTCACCTTCGCACAAATGAAAAAAAAGGGATTCAACTACTTCCGCCTTCTCTTCGCATGGAGATCACATGTTGTCATTACCCGGTATAAGTCTTCCCCATCTCTCCTTCATCAGTATTTTTCCCTTTCATAGCAACCAAAGAAACACTTTAATGCATGTCAGGACTTTCATCTCCCAAATAAACCAAATCTCGGATCAGTACATCATATGTTAGTCTAGGGTGCCTAACAAAGGCCTTGTATGCTCATCAACCATGAAGTCGTCGTTTCTCTGGGCGCAATGATCATATCCATCTACCGGACATTCCATCATGCTAATAGGTTCAAGAGTTCAACTAACTCTTGGAAGTCCGCACATATCGACGTCCATACACTATCCACCCAACAATCGGAGACTACCTTTTTATATGTTGCCAAAGTCAAGAAGTACGAAAAGCGCAATGTCAAGGTCTCTCTATTAGTCCATTCATCAGTCCAGAAAGCAAGGAGCAACCATCTACAGGAACGAGGCAAAAAAGCGACAGTAGTTGTGGGAGCACAAAGCATATTCCTTTTCAAAAGGCATATGTACTTGATTACATAAGACGAGGTAGGGATCCTTGAGCATGTATGCCATAAATTCCATGGATCATTCTGCAACAGAGATCCTCACTACTTCCCCCATAATATTGCAACTTGTTTCAGTAAAATAGCTCTGCTCATAGTGTCCGGGTGGGGGATCCGGATAACCACTATCCTCCTTAGGGAGCGTAACAGTAGTTCAAACGACCAGATGCATGCTCAATAATTTCTGATTATATCTACCACAAAAAATCTGCTTATAATATTCTCCAATTGCCGACACATTCTTTTTTGTTAGGGAAATTGCCGACACATTCTTGTCAACAGCAGAATCGATGACAGTTGTATGACAAGGTATATGTGATGGTATATCATGCAGATATTTGATGCTTTGTTGGGTAACCTAGATTCGAGTAGCAATAAGATGTGAACATGTCCGATTATGTTAAAACTCTACAAGGCAAGATGCAACAATATGTGTATAGTAGATATATAGTTCATTCGTCCATGAGAACAACTCCCAGTTGATTATTTAATAATCTCTTGATCTTTGTTAAAGAATGTCCATCGGTTCAACGAGTTACATGGCAAAATAAATGAGTCTATATGTGTGTTTGTGAGTATCAATAAACATGATCCATTTCTAATGAAGAATAGTTATCTTAGAATCTCTTAACTCCCATCGAGAATTTTATCTTTTCAACAAGTTGGAGGGTACAATAATGACGTTGTAGTTGTCCAAGGTGACTTATCTACATAAGGTATATGGTCTATAAATCCTTCAATAAAAGATGCTTCTTACTAACCTGTCATTGGTGAGCAAGTTTCTCTAATTAAGATGCTAAAAAAGTTGGGCATGAGTGAGAATGAACAAATGACATTGGCTTCCCATATTCAAATTTTTAAGAAAACGTGTGAGTTGGCTTGAGTGAGACTTGGCCAAGCTTTAGTCGATTCATTCACAAGCCCAAATCCCCCCATCTTAAGCAAAGTAGCCCCATTACCAAAATAATAGGCCAAAAAGAAAACACACTCATTTTTATTGTGTGGATTGGGTGTCCCTCCATCATATTGGTTTCCTGATGGATTTCCTGAATGTAGAGATGAGTAACAACATCCTCTTGCATGATCTTGGTGAATGGAAAGCATGATGGTGATTCTTTCCAGCCATACACAGAGTGGGGCAAGGGAATGGGGTTTTTCGATGGGCCTATGTTCAGAGGAGATGTCCGTCTATGTGCTCCGATTTCCAGATGATATTGTTTGATCCGAGGAAGGGGAAGCGACATCTGCATAAGGATTGGGTGTTGTTCTTAAGCTTTTTGGATGGTTTCACGCTCGAAAATCAATCACGCGAAGTCTACCTTTGTTCCTTTCCAGATGAACGTGAAGGAGGAGGCATTTTGTGAGACAGCCTTACAAACACGTAGTGGTACCCTTCCCATTATGTACCTTGGCCTTCCTTGGTGGGTGAAAGGTTGAGGCAAGCGGGTCGGGAATCTTGTTGTTGAGAGATTACATGATAAGCTGGCAGGTTGGCGTCCGATTTGTCTATCTAGGGGTGGCCCTCCTAGAACTATTGAAGGTGGCCCTCTCAGTTATCGTGTGTTCTTTTTTATGCATCTCGTGCCTGTTGAGGCAAAGGTGAAGCTAGAGACTTTGATGTAGAGATTCCACCATTGGGGATTCTCACAGGTTGCCATTGAGGGTGCAAGACTTTGTGGTCAGGGGATCCGAAGTTTGGAAGTAATGAATAATGCCCTTTTGGCGAGGTGGGTAATCGAAATTGGGGGAGAAGGCCCGATATACTTTGTAGAATGTTGTAATCGATTTATGGTGTCTCCTTGGACACAGGTTACCGCTATTCCTAGGTCGTCCAACTAATCAACGGCCATTTGCTTGCGATCGGTCCTTGGTAATGATCGTAGTTTTCAATTCGGTACTGACGATTGGACAATTCAGGGGTTGTTACGCACTCGTTTTCCTTGTTTTTTTGCATGGCAGCTTCCGTAGGGGGCTCTGTAAGGTAGTGTTGGGAGGTTGGTAATAAGCTACCTATGTTCCGTTCTGAGCTTCTGTCAGCACTTTATAGATTTCTTATGTATTTTGGAGTCATCCCAGCTTGTAAGGGATTTCATGACACTGAGGACCAATGTTCTTCAGTTGATGGGCATTTTACTGTTTCGAAGGCATACAGGGTCTTCTATCTTAAGATGGTCTTTGATCCAACGGTCGTTTCATTCAAATTTACCAACATACGAAGGTGGAAGGCCCCTCTACAAGTGAGGATCTTTATTTGAATGTTCATAAGGGATCGGGTGCTAACTGTTGCGCGGAGAGCCAAGTTCCTCCCTAGAGCTGGCAGCACATGCCAGAGGTGCCATGTAGCTGACAAGGATGTCAAGCACCTTTTTGGTTGCAAGGGATGCATTGGTTCCGCATGTCAATCTGGAGTCAATCGTAGATTAGGATGGCTTTTGGGGATCGATGGATGTGTTGGGGAATGGGAGTTATACTGAGATCTGGGTGGTGGCCATTCCTTGGTACATGTGTCTTGCACGGGATGGGAACATCTTCCACGGAGAGAGAATGTACATGGAATATATTTTAGGACATGCAAACAATCTAAAGACCTTTTGGTCTTCGTAACGATTTTTGATAATGTGAATATATAGAAACTTACGGGTGGGCTTGTCCTCGATGCCACGCCCTCTTTTTCTAAAAAAGAAAACATATTATTTTATTACAAGGAACCACGTCGAGTTCACAGTGAATGCTGAAGTACATGGAACATTCACAAGAGCTGCAATTTCATCGTAAACATTTTTTTTGAACTGCCAATCATCCACGAGCCAAAGAAGTCCTCACCTAAGGAGAGCCGTCCCACAGAAGTCCTCCTGCAAGTGGATCGGCGCCCTCCCCCCAACGTACATAAGGAAGAACTTTTGCAAGTAACTGATATCCCCCTTGGGTGACTGCAAACCAAAAAAGAAAACCCTAATAAGTCGATCACATTGCCGAACGACATACGGATGCATCGCCCTGCCTACCTGAACGGATCTTTGGTAGAGGTCGAACTTTGACACACTGCCGACCGGTAGCTCTTGGGTTTCGTCTTTCGGGGACTGTTGCTCTTCATCGTCGATCTCAAGTTCCACCTGATTGGATTGGAGGGGGAGATCGTAAGCGGAGGAGGGGAGGATATCGTCCTGCTGCTCAAAGGCGGCGCGGCGAGGGCGCTGCTGGTGCCTCTGCTGCTTCCCGCTCTTCCCCATGGGGAAATACAGCCGCCAAAATAGCTCTTCAACGATTAGTCTCGGCTATATATAGCCTGTTTTGAAGAAGGAGCGTGGGTTTTGAAATATAACATTTTCCTTCCGACAGACACTGAAAATTAAATTAACAGTCTAAAAGAGTTTAGGAAGTAACTAGGAAATTAAACATGTGAGATGATTGAGTTCATAGAATTATTATTTATGTTATAATCATGGTTCATTTTTACACATATTTTTTGGGATTTTTATCAACAGTGGCCTCTATCAGTTATACCCTTCTATTTTTTGGAATATCAGGTTTTGCTCTTGAGTTCTTTCACAATGATCACTTCTGACATTCTGTAAGCTTGGTTGCCAGTGAGCTGAACTAAATCACAATTTAGTCAAAACATTGTGTGATTAAGAGTCCAAATCAATCACCCTCCTCCGCCAACCCCTCCATCCGAACCTCCTCCTCCGCCCAATACCTCTGCCCCGACCTCCTTCTCCCCAGAGGGACCTCCTCCCTTCCCATACCATCTTCACCACGATCTCCTCTGCCCACACATGACGTGCCCCGGCCTCCTCCTCCTTCGCCCAAGATTGGGGACTTGATGGAGTTACAAACTCTAATTTGCATAGGATTGGCGTATGAAGGTTCGGTGATTAATGTCTTAGCGAAACGAGGAATTTTGACCGAAGATCTAGGTTTCATGGTTGTCAAGGATACAAGTTTGCGATTGATTGAGAGGGTTTCGTATGTGCGGTGGGATCTGGATGCTAAAGGATTGACTATCCGTCTGTGGGTTCATATTGCAGAAGATTGGTTAGACGAAGGCGATATGCGGAAGATGAAGGTGATTGAAGTCGATCAGATCTAAGTATGGATTAGAGATGAGGAGATCTAATGGATTAAGGGCAATATGGGGTACATGCAAATTATAAAGAGGGGTTGGAGATTTTGGTTTTATAAATAGGATTTGTAAATACATTGGATTTGATGGATTTTTGAGTGGATTCAGAGATAAAAGTGGGTGAAACGGAAGGGGGTTCGAGCCAGTCTGACTATGTGCAGTTTGGCTCTGGTGAAGCTCTGATTTGTGTTGGTGGATTTGATTTGATTCTAATGGCTTCAATACTCAGTGAAGAAGAGGGCTAGGACAATGACGAGATTTGTTTGGTTAATTAGGTCTAATGCTTGATTGTTGATGAGATTATATCTAAGGGGATTTGAGTGTTGGTGAATATCTGCAAGAATATCCGAGGGGAAAAGGGGGATCTGATCATTCACGCATGGTATGGGGATGGATTCATCTGAAAAAGTTCGAAGGATTTGATTTGAGATGAAGATTGGATTTGTGATTTGGGGATTGAAGGAGGCGATGGAGATCTAATGTGATATGTAGCCGATTTGGGTCTGACTTGTGGGAGAAGAGGGATCGACGAAATCACGTGCACGTGGAGGTGTTTAAATAGAATGTGGGTAAAGAATAAAACCGAAGTCACGACTTGGGGGAGGAGGAGATGGTCGGAGGAGGAGGGGGAGGGAGGGGGCATAGAAGGAGGAGGAGGATGGGGGGGGAAGAGTTGAAGGAAGAAGAAGAAATGAAAAAGAAAAGGGCACTTCAACCATCATTTTTTATATAACTACCCTTGTGTCACCATAGTTAATGTCTATTCCGAAAGGGGATGGACAACAACTAACCCGAGCGATACAAGTGACAACAGTGAAAAAGGTCAGAGGAACAACGGATATTCCAAAACAGGAGGGGCATGACTGATACGGCAATATCTAAAGAGGTGATGAATCTCCATTTCATCACCTTTGTTCTATCATTTTGGCCTTAAAAATCGTAGCTGCATGTAAATAGCATTAAATTGTACAAATTAACATTCAGTACTCATTTATTTATTGTATATAAAATATTATTTTTAATGCCAAAATTATAGAATAAAGATGAGAAAATAAAAGGAATAAAATGCCAAAGGTATTTACGACCCTAAACCCCAAGACCAGGTCAAGAATTGATTTGGTCGACAAGGAATAAAGCAGTGGGAGATAGGGCCAACAACTGCAAAAAATACACACAAATATACTCAAACTTCAAACATTTGTAAGTAGTTTTATACTACTCTGATTTAAATGATTTCATTTCATTATTCCAATAAAAATATATAGAAAAATATGAAAATATTACAAAAAATATCGCCGTGAATAATAGATAAATTGAACATCTTCTATTTTTCCCATATACATCCAATCCAGATTTTATATCTCGAGCACAAGAACTCCAATTAACGCAAGCTCACTTTTAAAGTTTATTATTTTAAAACCTTTAAATCCTAAAAATACTTTGAAAGTGGTTGGGGATCTTTTGAAAAAGTCGATTCTGGTTTACAGCTTTTTGTTTCTTTTGTATAGATTCCATTTAACTCTTTTTCTTTTGATTTCAATTTTATTTTGTTAGTTGTATGTTATGATTTCTATAAAACTATAAAATCAACTAAAAAAATAAAATAAAAAAGATACAAAATAGGTCTTCTCCATGCATGTCAATTTAGCTTGTGTGTTTACCTTTAGTGTTTTTTATTTATCTCATAAAATTTAAAACCAACAAAAATATTTCAAATCTTCTTATATTATTAAAATGAAAACAAAAGTAAAAATCATAAAAACCCAAAAAGGGTATTTCTACCTGAAAAAATAGGTTTTAAATTTACATCTTTTGAGAAAAATCTTCTACAATATTCTAGAAAACATTATTTTGAGAAACTTTTATTATTTGAGTTTTTATTTTGGCATTTTTACCCGTCAGGTCCTATAAACTTTGCCAATTACCTCCACGACCTTCGAAACAACATAATTCCCCCCTCGACCCCATAAACTTGCCAACTCTTACCTCATGAACCCTGCGGTTAATCTATTTGAAGCTCGTGAGGGTTCTTGGGGGTAATTTACATGGTCGATGGGGTAATTACGTTATGCAAAAGGTGGTAGAGGTAATTTGAAAAAATTATAGGGTCTGCCAGTTAAAGATCCCTTTTATTTTTTAGATCTCTTATTATTTATTTTAAGTATGTCTTCATTGGGAAAGACCTGTCTTTTGTGATTGGTACACATGGTGTCCAAAAAAGTTGAAATATCTCATTCCCATTGGTGAAGACTTCCTCCAATCACCATCCTCTCTTCCATCTTCTCCACCATAATAAAAAGAGCTTCAAGCCTCATTTTTGAATACACCCACCATTAGAGTATTCATTCTAGCTCTTATACCTCCATTGTGATAGAGTGTAAGTTGGAGACGAAGCCACGATGAAGGGAGGATTATATTAGCATGAACCCTTGATGTTCTTGCTCCATTGTACAATGGAATTTGTCTCCGTCAAGCCTCTCCTCCGTCGGAATTAAGGCAAGGACCGACCTCTCTCACCGGAGTCTTGGTCATCCTAGGCAAAATCATCCATTTTGTTGTGTTTTGATTCTAGATAACGTATTTTAATTTAGTTTGCTTTGTTATTGATCTTGTTGGTAGTGTAACCCCATCACCGTTTGAATATCTCCATCCTCCCTCGTTGTGACTCACCACCTCATTGTCGCATGCGCCTCACATTCTTCGTCTTTCTTCACGCAACCTCGACCAACTCCGGCCACACACAATGGATGGAGACCTTCTCCTTCTCTCCATTTTCATAGGAGATCCCAATATTTTTGTTTGTGTAACGCAAGCCGGGCCTACGCTCAACCTCTCATTTCTCATCGCAAGTCTCCGTTAGAACGTTCTCCAACCACACCACCATCTCTTGCGCGAAGCTCCACGCCACCACGCTTCGTCGGCCCTTAGGTAGACTTCTTTTAGTTGTTGTCCAAGGGAAGAAGAAGAGAGGGGGTGGATAGCAACCACCGGCGGATCCATCCCCCTCCTTATAATCTTGGCCATCCAGTGAAGGGGTAGGAATTTTGTGCAAAAGCTCTCATCTTTTTTGGCATTTTATGCATGTGCATGTACTATCGAATAGAAGTTGAGTGCCACGTGCATTAATGGGAAGTTTTGCATCCAGACCCTCAAAAATTTGGGTTATTTCAAGAAGTTTTCGCACATTTTGAGTTGCGGTTTCGATCTTATATTTTCATCTGCACCCCCGCACTTAAATGCTCATAAATCATTCGTCTGAACTTCATTTTTGTGAGTTTTTTGTTAGAAAGATGCTATAAATATCCGCATCAAATCCAAATTTCATAATATTATGATATATGAACTATTGATGGTGAATTTTTGAATCAAAAAATCAAAAACATCATTTCAGCTTTCCTGCTATCTTTTATTTTTAATATATTCACTACATCTCAGAAAAAATACCAAAAATACTCTAGCTTTCCCTCGTATATATATATATACCAAATTCAAACGGCATTCGATGATATTAGGTCTGGTGTCCAAAAACTTAAAAGCACTTCAAAACTTGCAAAAAGCACTAAAAATTGAAATAGTGTCAAAAATTCAAAAATAAAGTCATGTTTTCTTTTATATAATCTTGCGTATCTAAAAATATAGGCATAATTTTAAGACTTCATCTTGAGCTATTGGTGGTATTTTTTGAGTGACCTATTTGCCTTCTATTTCCAAGTATAGAATTGCCCGTTTAATCTTATTGCTTGCATTTTCTTATTTCTAAAAATGTCTAAAAACATTTACAACATTAATTAAAACACAAACAATATTTATTCTCTTTATTTTAATTTTATTTGAACTATTTTAAAAATCCGAAAATATTTTATCTATTTCTTTTATTTATATATATATCTTATTATCTATATATCTATATATAGGTTATTATTCTTTATATTGTTATTACTATAATTTTATTTATAAATATAAAATCACAAAAATATTTTCATATTTAAAAATCAATAAAAAAATCAAAATACCCACAAAAACGTACATTAAATAGACACAAAGAGGATAAAATTTGCATTCATTGCACAGTCTATCACATTTGCTCCATGTGTTCGACACTCTACGATGCTTACATCTATACACACATTTGTAAAGTTATAATAAATTTCAACTCTGTATTTATTTTGCTTTTCAATATTTTGTACATATTATGGGTTAATTATTGATTGATTAGGGTTTCTTGAGCAGTCATCGCATCGATTGCGGTCTCGCCATGTGAGGTCGTACGACCCTTGCTAAATCCTATTCATTAGGAGGGCATAACCGATAAACTTTTTTAAAATATGAAAGTCCTTTATTTTTTCAAATAGATAAAGCTTGTTAATTAAAATATCTTTTTACATCACTCTAACTTACGTAACATGCGTAGATGAAAGAATGAGGTAAGGATAATGTACGAAAAGGTAATTCCTCAAATGACTTAATGTTAACATGCATCCTTCACATATTTAAAGTTTCAGATCATCGTTTGTATTATTTAATTTCTAAAAGATATTTATAAAATCTGGAAAATGACTAAAACATCTATAAATATTTATTGTTAAATAAAAGAAGTTGTGCATTCTATTTAATAAGCATCTTTTCTGGAGCCTTTATTTTAATCTAAAGATATGATCTAAATTCTCTGTTATAAGTATCAGGTTATGACAATTAGTCCCATCAAACCAAAAATTTATCTTGCAAGTAACAATAAAAAATCCAATATTACAAGCTCAACCTTCGAAGATTAAAAAAAATCATTGGTCTTACACGTCAAAAATAAGCGTATGCTCTCGATTCAAAATTGGCAAAAGGAATGTGATATCATCATTATGGGGAACCCGCATGCCCCCAACAACCTTTTATGTATTTCCAGTAGTAATTCTAGGTATTGTAGCATGCAACATAGGCTTTGATTCTAGAACTATTAATGATTGGTGAATCGACAAATCCTCTTGCAACTCCTTTGGAAATCTGTCCTGAATGGTACTTCTTTCTTGTATTTCAAATACCTTGTATAGTACCAAATTTCTTATGTGTTCTTCATTGTTTCAGTACCACTACGACTACTACGACTACTCACAATCTTTTTTGGAGAATGTCAATAAATTCCAAAATCTGTCTCATTGTCCAATAGCTACAATAGTTTTTTTGATCGATACCATGATATCACTTTGGTTGGGTATTGGGGAAACATTACCTATTGATTAATCTTTGACTTGAGGATTTTTTGAAAATTAACTTATTATGGATAATGATTGGACAAAGTATATTTATACAAGTGATTTTATTCTATATTTAAAGCAAAATAAAACTAAAAAAACAAATGATGATCCTGAAGGAAGTTGATTTTATAAAATCGAGTCGTGCATCACAGAAGCATAGAGATCGCATCGTATGTAGTCTAGGCTGATAAGTCATACTAGTCGATGGGGTGGCGAATTTTTTTAAAAAAAATTGATGAAGCCGCATGGCATGGGAACCATTGTCATGTCGTTTCATCCAAATCACAAACAAGTATTAGGATTACCTCATGTAGCATGATCGTGATCCCTATGTCTCTAAATGAAGAGATCTCCTATCTCAAGTCTGATCTGATGTAAACAACACTTGCTGGTATGCATATGAGATGCGTGCTCCTGCAATCCAAGGTTATGATCCTAGTTGATAATCTTCTGATTTCATCGTACAAAATATATTATCTTCCTCAAGAGTACAAGACATCGAAGAAGATAGAGATCCATGAGCAGTTGATCAGGCAGCACGACGACAACGTTACGACGATGATGCTCTCCACAAACCCTATAGTGGACAACCACTTAGGTTTGAGATGGAGAGCCTACGGACATGTATGAAAGAGAGAGATTTTATTGCTTCAAATTTTATGTTGAATTGTTTTGATAAAAGATTAGGACCGGTCCTTCTCTTATACAAAATTGGATGGCTGGGATGCAGTCCTAATTTGAATCAACGATATAGATTTTGTTGCAATGTTGATTAATTTAAAAGAAAAAGATAAATTGAATAAATTCTCCAACATATTTAATTTCAATTAAATCAATTCATTGTCATGAATATAGAAATAGTAGAGGTACACCTTCCATGTAAGGGGAAAGGAGATAGCATCCTTCCCCTTTTGGATGGCAGACGTCCCCATGAGATCGAATAGATATTTTCTCTCTCCAATCTCCATATAATGTAATCTCATTACATTAAATCACTATTTATAGAATTATTTATCAACAAAATATCATGAGATAATTTGTAAATTATTCGTGATAATTACAAACAAACCAATTATTGATAAGCATGTTGGACATGCGAGCTCACGGCAAGCCATTATGCAAAAAATGTCATTGCGAATATCAATCCGTGATCTGAAATGAAGAATAACTAATTTACATAATAGGTCCCTTAGTACAAATAGGATTATGAACCATGGCCATCTTAATGATTATAAAGTTGTTGATTCAATAATTGAATCATAGAGGCCGGTGCTTGGATGAATATCTAAAGAGTTAGATAGAGGACTCGTCGAGCACCATCAAATGATTATTAAGAGATGATCTCCAGCCTGAGTAGGTGATGACAATCCTCTCTCCGAAGGCTGATATCTAACCGACCTCTTGATGCAGGTCCTCTGCATACGAATAGAGATTCAGAGGTGTTAGATAAGTTAGGTCAAAGAGTTGACTTAATGAGATCGAGATAACCAAAGTCCTATGTCGTATGTTGTCGCGATATAGGCATGCATCCTCTGACCGGAGACAGATATGATACTATATGTCTGAGTATATACATTTGGCAGACCAATAGGTTGATGACCTAACTAAGGGCTATACACCAGCGCGCTGGTGTGCATGTAAGGGCATATAAGTAATATGATATCTCAAAGGGATCATACAGGTTCATTACTAAACCGAAAGACATGAGCTCACTCATGAGATATTGGAAAAAAATCAAATTCTGTGCATTGTCGACTCGCTTTGGAAGCCTGACTGAATTTGTAGGTTTGATACATACTTTTGGAAAGTATATGATCAAGACCTATGTATGATATATGCTTTTATAAAGTATATGATCGATACTGACTCCCAATTATCAAATGAGAAACTTACTGATAAAAACATGGATAGTGTAAAATTAATCTAATACTTCAGGTTTATTCAGAGTCTTGTAGTATGCAGAATGTACATGTATTGGGAATACCTGAGAGTGATGTAATCATAAATCATTGTATAACCATGACGCTTCCATTCCTAGAGAGTGATGAAACGGGTCTGGATTTTAGCAACTCGTCTCAGTAGAGAAGTGATATGATCTTGGTCCAAATGTTGGACATTGATCTGAATGTGATTCATATGCAATGAGAAGATTAGATTTATGGTATTGATTTAATCAAGCATCTATAGGAAGCCCAAGATCTGGATTTGAGATGTGATCTCATCATCCAAGTAACTATACGTGGAACAATACAATCGCCATGTCCTTATCTCCAAGTATCCGCGGAGAAAGTGCACTATCCTTGAAAGAGTTCATGGATAATTTCAATGTTGATATATGTATATGAGCATTGAGAAAATTGATGATTAAATGTGATTTGATTACTATGAATAATGTGAATTTGATTCATATTATAAAGAGAGTTATCATAGTTAATTAAATGTGTTTTAATTATCGGAGATGTAAATAATGTCAATGTGATTCATATTATTTGAGCACATGAGAATAGAGATCCAAGATGATTAAATGTGATTTGATTATCTTGGATAATAATAAAGTGGATATCACTATCCATATTGATCATATATATTATTAATGTGATTTATAATATATAAGAGAGAGTTATATGTAATTTACATCTGTTGATTAAATGTTGATGTCAATTGGATTCACATTGAACTTAAATTGAAAATGCAACTCACATTTTATTTTGGGTTGTGAATGTGATTCACAAATTTCTAATGGCATGATTGCAATGTTCATAAAATAATTTAGAATTATTTTGATGAATAATCTTACAACAAAAGTTGTTGCATATATGGAATATTATGTGAGATATGAGATCTAGACATAATTGGAATAAAAAATCCTCCATACCATACATGAAGTGGACGGCCAACTTGGTCTCTCCAAGTTGGTGGTCGTCTTCTTCCGAGTCATTCCATGTTTGTTGAGTTGATTTATATTGAAATATATTGATTTATATAGAATCTGTTGTAAATTAAATTATCAAACTTTGGGAATTTATTTTGCTTAATTTGGATTTAAATTGATTTAAATATGGTAATTTTAGTAAGTGAGGGTCACTGATGGAAATTACTTTCCTAACCAAGAACCTTGTAGTTGCCATTTAATCAATTAGTGAAATTAAATTGTTTAATTTCCTTGAATAATTATGGATAAATATTTGTGAAATATTTGATGATAATAATTCCCTTAGATGACATTTCCTTAACTAATAATTGATTAGATGTGATCTAGATCGTAAATTGGGTCCATGATCTACATGATATACTTTCCAACAAACATTGTTGCTTGAATAGGATTAGGGATTTCTTTAGCAAAGCTTTTTATAGTGTTAATCAAAATTGTTTTGATTATTATTATATGGTATAACTTCGGTTGAAAACCCGATTATCATCTCTAGTACAAAGTGATTCACTTGGCATTATCTTTTCCCGAGGCGGTATGGTGTCTAGTTGCGGAGCATTGGGGTAGTAGGTTGCACCGTGTGCGGTCTGTCCCACTCCCGTCGGTACTGGCCATGACAGCGGGTAGGGAATGGATAATGCTTGAGAGATCATGATATATTTTTCTAATTATTAAAATTCGAAATAATATGAGTTTGAGATAATACCATATTTCAAGTAACAATAAAAGGATGATTGTTGGATATTAATTGGATCATTAATTTAATATGATTAGATTAATTGGAATCCAATTATAATCGAACATTCTATTTTAATAGAGTCGTTATTTCCCTTGGAAGAATTAAACGTAACGAATATGATTCATAATGATTTATTTGAATTTTAATGTGATATGAAGGATCACATAAGTGACATCCTTGGTCTCCCGTCAAGGCGATGGGTTCCGTCGCTAGGCATTGTATGTAGGAGATGCATGTCCGAAGTAACAGCTCCTGTATGCAAGCGCATCTGGATCGGGCTCCTTACTTCTCAAAAGAGTAAGGTCGTATGCGTAGTGACCCCAATGTCGAGTCCTCATATTATTGGGGCGATTGGATTACGCATAGCGAGTGCTAATCCTGTTGATGGTTGGTTCAATTAACGACGGGTCAACGTCACCTTAGGGTGGTGGGCCTTGGCGTTAAAGATCAAATTGGGAGTGCAAGTTGGACTTGTAAGGCAGAATGTGTTCCCGCTTCTTCTTATCTGAGTTACAAGATCTCATGTTAGGGATGTGACAAAGATAAGAAAGGAGATCCCAGATCTTGCCGAGATATAATGGTAAGTATATCTCTTACATTGAAAGTGATTAAGGGAATGAACTTTCAGTGTTGACAAGGCAGACAACTTTGATATAAGATTTCCTAAATCAAAGTAAATCATGTATTTATATATATTTATGCAAATTTCTTATTTCAGATAATCCTTCATTAAACCCAGTCAATACTATACTCAATAATAACCAACATAATATCATGAACTGGATTCATGATCAAGATATTGTACTTGCAATTGGACATGTAATGTATGTGGTTGCAATATGCAAGTTTCCTCGTAATAATGAGGAATGACAATTAAATAGACAATAGGTCTAGAACCGTAGGGTTTGTATATCTCTATAGTCTTGATCTTTCATCGAATGTACTTTGGAATTGACATGTCGCTGATGATTGTAATTGTCAATTAATCCTTATAGATCCTAAGAAGATGTCTTGGCATACATATGTGCTCTCGACAAATAATTATGACTGACATGGTTCACTACATCATGTAGAATGGTGGCTATATAGGAGATGATGTATTCAAAATGTTTGAATGCCTACCTGAACCCAATGTTTTAAGAGTTAAGATGTGTATACAAAAGATGAGTGTCATTATTCTACTATCCATACTCTAGTCATTCATGAAGCTTCATAATATTCATATTGCATGAATTGAATGAAGCGTGTATAAATGTTGAAGTACTCTTATATTGAAATCTTTTGAATTTAATACAAGAGATCCTTTGTCTTAAGCAATGGTTGTTTATAGATAAAGAGAGCGCAGTGGAAGCATGGGTCTGACTCATGTGAGAAGGAAAGTCAAAGAGTTGACTATACTTTTGTGACTTCCATATGACATCCAAAGAGTTGGATGAATGCCAATACTGCAATAAGCAGGTGTGTTGATAGTATGACTATCAAGTCTATCTAGAATCCTTAGATAAGGACTCGGATAGTGCATCAAAACAATCTACATATATATAATCACTGAAATTGACTTTCTTATTAGATAAGATTAAAGTCTGATAATTGTATCTCAATCTTCTAATAACACTTGCAACTGGTTGCATATGTTTTAGAAGATTGGAAAATTTGATCTTAAGGTTTGATAGTCATCCACATGGATATTGATGCAATTGTTGCAACAACATCTATTGGATTGATAGACTTCATAATTTAAATGGGAGAGCCCTTTTCATAAAGATTGTCTCTATGACCCAGATATCAGAATACACTCATTGTTTATTTCTAATTGTTATAAATAAACATGAATTCTGGAATAAACCTATCATAAGAGTTATGATGGATATATTTTAAATAGTAATCGAACATCTAGTGGACTCTACTTAATTAGAAAAAATAATGAATGACTTAAAAAGATCGGTAGGAGGATGAAGATCAATTGACAATGATCTGGCATCAAGCCTTGGACATTTGTTTGTTGATTTGATCAATAGATTAGTAAGAAATGAAACTTTAGAATGTCTAAAATTTCAAAACTTACGTACTTTTGAATATTGTATTCAAAAGCAGAAATTTTCTAATGCACCCTTCTCTGGGAATGGTGTAAGATGCCAAGGTATTCAGGATCTCATACATGTTGATGTATGTTGAACATCTATATCATAATAAACATTATGGATATGTGATATCTATTGATGATTATGTATGATATGAGATTTCTTCTCTTTACCTATGAAACCTTTGAAATGTTCAAAGATTTTACAATTTTGGTTTAGAACTAAAGTTTAAAGGAGGATGAAAATGAATTTGATCTAATCTAGGTAGTCAGTACCCATTAGATGAATTCATGGAATACCTTATAGAGAAAGGAATATCATTCCTATCTCACTCCTCCTAATACACCTAAACTCAACAGAGTTATAGGGAGATACAATTGGATTATGTGTGACAAGATTTGATCAATGATGATTTTTAGCATAATTATCTCTTAGTTTCCAATGTATATATGTAGTAGGGACTACAATATATGTCCTTAATAAGGTTCCACTCAAGTTAGATGGAATCTAGCACTAGAGAGTGCTACTTCATTAGGAAAATAAAGGATGGTATTGGATGCCTACTTTATGACCTTGAGATTTTTAAAAGATCCCATCTATGAGAATGTGATTCTTAAAGGATGAGACTCTTGAAAATCAAGATGAAAATGAAGTGTAGGAACTCACTTAATCTTGAGAAGATAATGAGGCTCCTGAAATTAGAAACTAAAAGGACAATTAAAGATGAAACAATAATACCTCTTCAAATGAGTTTGAAGATATATTCCATGTGTCAGTCAAATCTGACAATGATCTGACGTCATGTGATGAAGCTTACGAGGATCATGTCATGGAAAGATGGATGTTAGCAATAAAGTCTAAAGTAGACCCCATATATAAGTGTTGTATATGGACACTCGAGGATCCATCTATATGGATAAGACCCGTTAAGGTGTAAATGGATCTTCAAGAGAAAGAGAGAACCTGATGAGAAGATGGAGACCTTCAAAGCATGGTTCGTATCCACAAGATACATACCGAAGAGAAGACAACGCTTCCGATGGGACTTGCTCTTCAGTGACCATGCTTGAACCCATCAGATTATTGTTGACTATAGCTACACAACTTGACTTTGACATCTTCTAGATAGAAGTCAAGATTGTATTCCTCTATACCTCTTTGAGGATATTCACATGAAGTAGCCCCAAGGCTTCATGATTGAGGAAAGCAAGGTGTGAAAGCTAAAGAAATCCATCTATGGACTCAAATAAGCTTCTTGTTGTTGGAACATAAGATTTGATGAAATTATAAATGTTACAACTTCAGATAGAATCTTGATGAACCATATGAAGCTTAGTGGGAGTGCCTTTGTGTTCATCGTGCTAAATATAGATGATATCTTAATCATTTGGAATGATATAAGGATAATAATAAGTGTTTTATAACATGGTTGTTCCATAACTTGAGATATGATCTCAAGGATACTTATTGGATCTTAGTTCTGAAGGTGTTCAGAAGCATAGGGAAGAGGGTATTAGGACCGTCACATTTGTGGTACACCTTAGACATATTCCATTCTTGAAAAAACCCAAGGAAGGCTTCCTTTCCTTAACATACGATACTGACCTATCTGAAGGGATAACACCTCAAGGTGTTGAGGAAGTGTATGCTAGAACTGCTTGCCCTTGTGCATCAGTTACGAGAAGCCGAGTGTATACTGGATGTGTACGAGTGCCAGAAGTCTACCGTGCACTGGGAGTAGTAAACTGTTACTAATCCTACTATGGAGATAAAACACTTGGTTGCAGTAATAAAAATATCTTCAAAAGATAACAAAACTTAGAGATAGTGATCTCAAAGTCTTATCTTCAAAAGTTTATTACCTTGTAGATAGTGATCTATAAGGGTCTTAACTGTAGATACCTCAGGAGATAGAGATCTCCAGGAATAAAGGTATCCTTATAAGGATTATGGAATTACCGGTTAAAATAGTTATATGAGCAATAGTGTCAAGGACATAACTGCTTTAACAAGATTGAGTATTAGTTGCATAAGATGCAAGATTAGCATTGGATTCAAGCACTGTTACTAGGAGATATGCAAGTGATGTAAAAGGACTTGACATAGTCTTTTGGGAACATAGTGATTGATCAGCTTACCTAGCAATTTTTCTAAATAGCCTATGATTGTCACATGAGTGCGTGTTCAAATGATTAGCCCACTAATACCTCTTTGGGCTAGTGGGAGATTGTTGGACATGCGAGCCTATGGCAGGCCATTATGCAATAAATGTTATAGCGAATATCATTCCCTAATCTGAAATGAAGAATAACTAATTTTCATAATAGGTCCCTTAGTACAATTAGGATTATGTACCATGGACATCTTAACGATTATACAGCTGTTGATTCAATAATTGAATCATAAAGGCTGGTGCTTGGATGAATATCTAAAGAGTTAGATTGAGGACTCATCGAGCACCGTCAAATGATTATTAAGAGATGATCTCCAGCCTTAGTAGGAGATGACAATCCTCTCTCCGAAGGCTGATATCCAACCGATCTCTTTATGCAGGTCCTCTACATACGAATAGAGATTCAGAGGTGTTAGATAAGTTAGATCAAAGAGTTGACTTAACGAGTTCGAGATAACCAAAGTCCTATGTCGTATGCTGTCACGATATAGGCACACATCCTCTGACCGGAGACAGATGTGTTACTATATGTCTGAGTATGTACATTTGGCAGACCAATAGGTTGATGACCTAACTAAGGTCTATATGTACATTTGGCAGACCAATAGGTTGATGACCTAACTAAGGTCTATACACCGACGCGTTGGTGTGCATGTAAGGGCAAATGAGTAATAGGATCTCTCAAAGAATCATACAGGTTCATTACTGAACCGAAAGACATGATCTCACTCACGAGATATTGGAAAAAAAATCAAATTCTGTGCACAGTCATCTCGCTTTGGAAGCCTGACTGGATTTGTAGGTTTGATAAATACTTTTGGAAAGTATATGATCAAGACCTAGGTATGATATATGCTTTTGGAAAGTATATGATCGATACCGACTCCCAATGATCAAATGAGAAACTTACTGATAAAACCATGAAGTAGACATTCTAAAATTAATATAATACTTCAGGTTTATTTTGAGTCTTTGTAGTATGCAGGATGTACAAGTATTGGGAATACCTAAGGGTGATGTGATCATAAATTGTTGTATAACCATGATGCTTCCATTTCTAGAGAGTGATGAAATGGGTCTGGATTTTAGCGACTCCTGTCAGTAGAGAAGTGATATGATCTTGGTCCAAATGTTGGACATTGATCTGAATGTGATTCATATGCAATGAGAAGATTACATTTGCAGTACCGATTTAATCAAGCATCTATGGGAGGCCTGAGATCTAGATTTGAGATGTAATCTCAATATCCAAGTCACTATACGTGGAACAATACAATCGCCATGTCTATATCTCCAAGTATCCACGGAGAAAGCGCATTATCCTTGAAAGAGTTCATGGATAATTTCATTGTTGATATATGTATCTCAGCATTGAGAAAATTGATAATAAAATGTGATTTGATCATCATGAATAATATGAATTTGATTCATATTATGAAGAGAGTTATCATAGAAAAAGTTGTTGCATATATGGAATATTATATGAGATATGAGATTTAGACATAGTTGGAATAAAAGAGCCTCCATACCATACATGGAGTGGACGACCAACTTGGTCTCTCCAAGTTGGTGGCCGTCCACCCGATACGTGGAAGAATGGTTGTTTTTCTTCTAAGTCATTCCATGTTTGTTGATTTGATTTATATTGAAATATATTGATTAATTTTCAATATATTTAATTTATTTCAAACACAACAAATTGTTGTTGCAAATATTTTAGCAACAAACCACATCCATTAAAAAGAAACACAAATCAATGTAAGCCATTGGATTTGTACTGCCAATGGACTGAGATCCATGGATCCCAAAATATTACAAGAGAGAGGCACCCCTTGTTCTTCTTGGTTACAACACAACATGAGAACATAAAGCTCCCTCTCTCTCTCTCTTTCTCTCTACACGCCCTATCTCTCATATTGCCATCCACCATGGAAGCCCTAGAGAGAGTCTCCATCGTCGCAGTGTCGTCGTTATGTTTCCCGGTCGTTTTCTCGTGGATATCCGTCTTCTTTGGTATGCCTCGCTCGTGAAGAATTTGTCGGATTTCGTATGACAAGATCAGGAGATTCGCCGCTTGGATCATCATCATGGATTGTGATAAGCATGGATTTCATCAACGCGCTCGCAAACGTCTGCTCCGACGGATCAAACTTGAGACAGGAGGTCTCTTCATTTAGAGACTCGATCGCAACCACTCTTCGAGAGGTAATCCTATTACTTGTTTCTGATTTAGTCGAAACGATCCGAGAAGCGTTCTCGGATCATGTGGTTTCATCGCATGAAAGTTTTTTAATTTCCGTTGCCCGGAGCCACTAGTGAGACTAGTCGCTCCCGATCGCATATGATGTGATCCTCACGCTTCCGTGATATGCTTAAGGATCTTGGCATATCCTTCAAAGCCACCGTATTCATTCATCCAATATTAAATGTAAAACATATTTTTCATTTAATTGTACAATGTTAATCGAAATCACAATTAACTACATCAACTTATAAAGTTGGGAATTATATTTACAAACAAATCTCTCTTATGATATTATGAATCATATACATAATTGTGATTATTGTGGATAGTGATATACATATTAATCATATACAAGATGGTTAAATCCAATTTAATTATCTCAATTGTCTCTTTATATATGCCCGAGTAATGGGAATCATATCCATATTATTAATGACATTAAATTTATTTAATCATCAACTTTTCAATGCTTAGATATTGTCGATAGTAGAAGTATTCTTGAATTCTTTTCAAGAATAATGTGCTTTCTCTGCATATACTCGAATATAAAGACATGGCAAAATTATATTCCGTTTATAGTGACTTGGACAGTGAGATCTAATCTCATATCCAGATCTAGAAGATCTCTTGGAAATGTTTTATCAAGTCACAGAGAATACCCAATCTTCTAAATGCATCTGAGTCATATCCAGACCAATTCCCAACATTTGGACAGAGAATGGATAACTAGTCTACTGGGTGGAGTCGCTAAAATCTAAATATCTTTCATCACTCCCTCGGAAAGGAAGTGTCACAGTTATACAATCGTTTAATAATACATCACCCCCGAGTATTCATAATACATGTATATCATGCATATTAGAAGACCTAGAATAAACATGAAGTTTTGACCTTATTTGAATTGTCTCCTTCATGGTTTTATCGTTAAGTTTATCATTCGATCATTGGGAGTTCACATCGATCATATGCTTTCCAAACACATATATCATACTTTCATATTTTATCTCATTTCCAAAATAAGACGACCAAAGTTGGAATTTGATTTATCCCAATATCTCATGAGCAAGCTCATATTTTTCGGTTCAATAGTGAACTTTTATGATCTCATTGAGAGATTTTTCTACTCATATGCTCTTGTATGCACACTAACTCACCGGTGTATAGACCTTGATTAGTTCATCAACCTATTGGTATGTATAATGTACATACTTAGACATATAGTAATACATCTATCTCTGGTTAGAAGGTGTGTTCCTATACGTGACAACATACGACATATATCTTATTTATATCGATCTCATTAAATCAACTCTTTGACATTACTCATCCAACACCTCTGAATCTATATTCATGTGCAGAGGACCATCATCAAGAGGTCGATCAAATGTCAGCCTTTGAGCATGGACTGACGTCTCCTTCTTAAGTTGTAGATCCCTTCTCGACGATTACTTGACGGTGTGATTGAGTTCTCAATTTAACTCTTTAGACAGTCAACCCTCCACCATACTCTATGATCCAACCTTTGGATCAACATATGTAGGATATCAAGATGGATATATTACATAATCCTAATTGTATTATATGACCTATTATGAAAATCAGTTATTCTTCATTTCATATTAAGTAGCTAATTACAATAACTTTTACTGCACAACGGCAAATAGTGGGCTCACATATCCAACAATCTTCAACCAGATCAAAGAGCCATTAATGGGCTATTTTTTAAACCCAAACTCATGTGCTAATCATAAGCTATTTAGACAAATAGCTTGGTCATATGACTAGTCAATCTATCCCAAGAGACTATTCCAAGTCCTTTTACATACTTGTATATCTTTTAGTGGTAGTGTTCTCATCTAATGCAAATATCGCATCTTATGCAGTTGATGCTCAATCTTGTTAAAGCAGTCATAGTGCCTTTGACATTACAACTCTACAATTATTATTATCGACAAGGGACTTATATTATCCTCATCAGAACACCCTTATTCTTGGAGATCTCTATCTCCTTGGACTAAGATAAAGTCTCAAGTATTGTAAGGTATTTGTAGTACTTTTAGATCAGTATTTACAAAGTCTTAAGTTCTTGAAGACAATGCTTTGATATCACTATCTATAAAGTCTTGTGTTATTGAAGATATTGTTATTACTGCATCAAGTGTTTTATCTCTATAGCAGGATTGGTAACAACTTACCACTCAAGCTGCATGGAAGACATCTGACTTTTGTACGCATCTTGCATACACTAGGCTTCGCGTAATTGATGCACAAAGGCAAGCAGCTTTAGTATTCACATCATCAATACTTAAAAGATGTTATCCCTTCATATAGGTCATTACCATATCTTTAAGGAAAGAACCCTTCCTCGGAATTTCCAAAGTGGAATATGTCCAAGATGTACAAATAATGTGTCAGTCCCAATGTCGCTTCACTTCACTTGTAAACAACTTCAGAATTGAGATCTAAGAGGCATCCTTGAGATCTTTTATCACAAGGTATGGAACAATAAAATTATAAAACACTTATTACTATCCTTGTATCATTCCAAATGATTAGGATTTTATCTACATTTAGCACGATAAACACAATGGCACTCCTGAAGGATATGGGGAAATCCTCAAGCGCATCACGGAAGCGTGATCGTCGTATCGAATACGACGAAGAACGACTAGTCATACTAGTTGTTCGGAGCAGCGGAATTTTAAAAATTTTAAACCGATGAAACCACATGATCCGAGAACCATTCTCAAATCGTTTCATCTATAACCACATCAAGTATAATGCAATACCTCTTGAAGCGTGGTTGATCGAGTCTCTACGAAAAGAGACCTCCTGTCTCAAGTCCGATCGTCGGAGTAACGGCTTGCAAGCGCGGAGATGAGTCGCGGTGTCCTCGCAATCCAAGTTGATCCAAGCGCGGTTGCTCCTGATCTCGTCGCACGAGATCAAACGTCTCCTTCGTGAGTGAAGCACTCCAAGAAGACAAAGAACCGCAGAGAGTCGAAGCGGCAGCACGATGGCGCGGGCGTCGACGTTTCTCTCCACCAAGGTGGACGGCCACCAAGAAGAGAGGGAGAGAAGGGCTGTCGTGTATATGAGAAAGAGAGAGAGAGTTTGTGCTACAATAGCATGTGTAAAGAGAGAGCCAAGTATGCCTCTCTATTTATAGGGTTTTGGGATCCATGGATCTCAATCCATGGGACACATAGAATCAATGGATGAGATTGATTTATGTTCATCCAATGGCTAAGATTGTTGTTGTCAAAAGCAACAAATTTAGGTTAAAATATATTTGACAAAATCAAATATAATTCATTCCTAAATCAACCCAACAAATAAGGAGAGAAGACACATGGAGATTTCATCTCCATGTGCCTTCCAAGTGGGCGCACACCCTTTCCATATAGGAAAGGTGTGCCGCCCATGAGATTGCATGGAGATTGCAATCTCATGGAAATCCATGAGATTGCATATCTCCATGAAATCTCTCTTATTTATTTGCACCAAATTTATTTGGGTTTTTATTCTTCAAAAATAATTCACAATTATCTTTGAGAATATTGCAATCTTGCCATGGAAAAATTGTGAATCATATTCACAACCCAAAACAACATGTAATTCATATTGTTAATTAATTACACAATGTGTATCCAATACACGTCATAATTAATCAACACATATAAATTATAATTAACTCTCTCTAATACATTATAAATCATATTTATAATATATTATGAATAATTGGATATCTCTATCCACATTATTCTTATCCAAACTAATTAAATCACATTTAATCATATTGGATAATTTCTCATACATCATGATAATTAAAACACTTTTAATTATCAAATTCTCTTTGCTTAGATCTTATGGAATTGTTCTTAAACCATTTAAGAACAATGCTATTTCTCCTCAGATACTTGGAGATAAGGACAGGGCGATTGTATTGTTCCACGTATAGTGACATGGATATTGAGATCATATCTCAAATCCAGATCGCGGGCCTCCCATAGATGCTTGATTAAATCAAGACCGTAAATTTAATCTTCTCATTGTATCTGAATCACATTCAGATCAATGTCCAACACTTGGACCAAGATCAGATCACTTCTCTACTGAGAGGAGTCACTAAAATCCAGACCCGTTTCATCACTCCCTAGGAATGGAAGCGTCATGGTTATACAATCGTTTATGATCAAATCACCCTCAGGTATTCCCAATACCTGCACATCCTGCATACTGGAAGACTCAGACTAAACCCGAAGTATCAGATCAACTTTATACTGTCTACTTCATGGTTTTATCAGTAAGTTTCTCATTCGATCATTGGGAGTTGGTATCGATCATACACTTTCCAAAAGTGTATATCATACCTAGGTCTTGATCATATACTAAAAGTATATATCAAACCTACAAATTCAGTCAAGCTTCCAAAGCGAGACGACCATGCGCATGGAATTTGATTCATCCCAATATCTCATGAGTGAGCTCATGTCTTCCGGTTCAGTAACTGAACCTGTATGATCCCTTTGAGAGATCGTATTACTCATATGCCCTTATATGCACACCAGCGCGCCGGTGTATAGACCTTGATTAGGTCATCAACCTATTGGTCTGCCAAATGTACACACTCAGACATATAGTAACACATCTGTCTCCGGTCAGAGGATGCGTGCATATATCATGACAACATATGATATAGGACTTTGGTTATCTCGATCTCGTTAAGTCAACTCTTTGACCTAACTAATCTGACACCTCCGAATCTCTATTCCTATGCAGAGGACCTGCATCAAGAGGTCGGTCAGATATCAGCCTTCAGAGATAGGATTGCCATCTCCTACTCAGGCTGGAGATCATCTCTTAGTAATCATTTGACGGTGCTTGATGAGTCCTCAATCTAACTCTTTAGATATTCATCCAAGCACCAACCTCTATGATTCAATAGTTGAATCAACAGCTGTATGATTATTAAGATGGCCATGGTACATAACCCTAATTGTACTAAGGGACCTATTATACAAATTATTCATTCTTCATTTCAGATCAGGGAATGATATGTGCAATAACATTTATTGCATAATGGCTCGCCGTGGGCTCGCATTTCCAACAATCTCCCACTATGCTTCACATGGTACATCAAGATTCTGTCTGAAATTATAATATTTATAATTTCATCAAATCTAATGTTCCAACTATGAGAAGCTTATTCTGAGCTCATCGATGGAATACTTTAGCTCGCACATCTTGCTTCCTCAACAATGAAGCCATGTGTCTACTTCATATGAATATCCTCGTCGAGGTATTCATTGAGTAATGCAAATATTGACTTCCATGATTCCATCTTTTAGATGTTACAGTCAAGTTGTGTAGTTGTAGTTAGCAATATTTTGATGGGTACATGCGTGGTCACTAGGGAGCAAGTCTTATCGCGAGCGATGTCCTCTCTCAATACGTAGCTCTTGGCAATGAGCTGTGCTTTGAAGGTCTCTACCTTCTCATCAAGTTCCCTTTTTCCTATTGAAGATCCATTTATGTCCAATGGAATTGACTCTTATAGGTGGATCCTTGAGGGTTCATACACAACACTTGTGTATGAAGTCTACTTTAGACTTTATTGCTAATATCCATATCTCCATATCATGATCCTCAAAGTCTTCATCATGCCCTCTAGGTCGTCTTACCACCTTCAAACTGATTTTAAGATGTATGGGTGTTTCATCTTTAACTATCCTTTTTGTTTTTTTATTTTAGGAAGCTCATTATCCTCCTAGGATTCAATGAGTTCGTTAGCTTCACTCTTATATTGATTATTAACGAAGTCATAGATATAAATCTTTTCAGAATCTCATGGTCATAAAGTAGGTATCTTATACCATCTTCTAAGTACATGATGAAGTAGTACTCTCGGGTGCTAGATTCCAACCTACTTGCATCTATGTTTCAGCCATGGACCAAGCAACCCTAAATCCTCAAGTGTCCAACATTAGAGTTGAGTCCAAAACATAGCTCGTGACTCGTGAGGAGTTTTGGCTTCAGATTTGCTTAGAATCTTATTAAAGATATATATTGCAGTGTCTTCTGCATATGCCCAAAAACTGAGAGGTAATTATGCTAAGATTCATCATTGATCAAATAAGCCGAGGTGTATTGAGATGAGTGGGATATGAACAATCCTTTTCTTTATACGGTATTATTCTGAATTCCTCTGATAGGTACTAGATACCTCGATCCGAATAAATTCTTTTCGTCTTACTTCTAACTCTGGTTCTCAACCAAATTACGAAATCTTTAAACGTTTCAAAGGTTTATATTGTGCAAGGAAGAATTCTCGTACCGCATATAATCTTGAGTGGATATCACATATCATTAATGTTCGTTGTTGTATATATGCTCCACATATATCAATATGTTTGAGGTCTTGAATACCTCTGCATCTTACACCAATCTCGGAGAAGAGTGTATTGGACATTTTACTTTGAATATAGTATTCACAAGTATGTAAGTTAAATTCTTCCATACAATTTAAAGGTCTATCTCTTAGTTGTATATTTATCTCATCAACAAACTTATGTCCTAGTATTGGTGCAAGATCATTGCCAAATGATTTTCGTCCTCCTTTTGATCTTTGAGGTTTAGTTTCATTATTACAAATGTCAATGAACCATTCATTAATACTATAATTTAAGTGATTCTTCTATATCTTAGATTATTATATGAAATATATCAATCATAACTCTTTATGACAGATCTATCTCAGAATGTATGTCAATTTCTAACAAGTTTGGAACTAAACAATGAATCTATTTTAATATCTCAGAGATATTCTAAGACTGAGATTGTTGGAAGAATTGTATAAACTCACATGTGGATGACTATAAACCTTAAGTTAACGTTTTTTAGTCTAACTTGCAACCAATTGCAAGTATTAGTACAAGAATGATATGCAATTATCTGACATCAATCTTATCTAATAAGTAGTATTAGTACAAGAATGATATGCAATTATCTGACATCAATCTTATCTAATAAGTAAGTCAATTTCAATGATGACATGTAGATGTAGAAGATATCGATGCACTATCTGATTCCTTCTCCAAGGATTCTAGATAGTCCTGATAGTCGTACTATCAATATATCAGCTTTTTGTAGTATCGTCATCCATTGAAGTCATTAAATGTCATTGGTGGAGAAGTACAATTAAGTTGTTAACTCTCCTATTTACGTGGGCCACTGATGAATCCCCATTCACCACTCTTTATTCCTTTATTTTAGATAGAAATCTTGGCAAAATACCATGTAAATATTTGTAAATACAATAAATTGTAAGATGCATGCTTCATGTAAATAGCCATAATTAGCATATTTTGTGTAAAAATAAAGGAATAAAGAAATAAAGAAAAATAAGGAAATATTTAGAATAAATATTGAGTGACCCGAACCCAAGGGAGGGCTAATCATTGGCCTGACCGCAAAATAAAATAAGTAGAGGGAGATAGGATCATTCATCTATGTACAAATATTCCCTCCTTTATGAATATATTTTATTCTCATAAAATAAAAATATTTATGTGTTTCTCATAACTTGCATATATTTCTAAAGATAAAATAAAATGAGAAAAATAAAAATAAAACAAAAATAATTTCTCTCTCACTCTTGTATATACCATGTAAATATATACATACGCCTATTTATTTTCCCTTTGTAAATACATAATAAAAGTTAAATAAAAATTATTTAATATCCCAAATTTTATGTTGTAAATAAATAAAATATAAAATAGGGATAATTGTACAAAAATAAATAAATAAAAATAAAAATAAAAAAAATACCCAGGTATTTTATCTGTATACAATAGTATCCCATGTATATACACTAATTTCTTTTTCAAAAAAATAAATAAAAATCATAAAAAATACTTTGTAAATAAATAAACATTTATTATTTTGAAAATATTTCAAAATAAAATCTTTTTCTATTTTATTTTGAATTTCCAAATAGTTTCTGAATGGAATTTTCACATTGGTCCACGGGGGATGTTGACCCCCGGTCAACCCCCCGGACCACATTGCTTCGCGGACCTCCTCTCGACCCGACTTCTCCCATTTATGCAGACGTGATCCGCCTCCCATTTACCCAAACCCCAGGCTCCGATTGCAGCTCCTTCATCAGAGATTCATGCCCGAGGTTCATCTTAGGGATCCGTGCATCGATCCGCATGCTCTTCTCCCACCTTATCGGACCTGCACCACTATATAGCTTCGCCTCCTTCCACCATTTCACGCACCTTCGGCCACCATCTTTGATCCCCGTGACCTTCATCTTCTTCCTCGAGTGACAGCGAGTGCAGAGGGTGTTGTAGAGAGTGATTGGAGGTGTTTACCCCAGGTCCGGTGACCATCATCGTCGAGCTCCGCCGCCGGCGCAACCCGAGCCTTTGGAGGCGTCGCTCCATCGAGGCGAAGACCGTCGGAGATCCAGCATCTCCCACATAGACGATTCCACCCATCAGGTACCCCTGTTAGTGTCTAGATCAACAAGTATATTCGATTGTCCATATTACATTCCGCCAGCTCTGCCTCTGTGGCCGGAGCCCCGTCACCTCGTTTCGACCATATAGATAGGCCCACCAACACATCATCACCCTTCCCCCATGATCTGATTACCTCAATCTTGGCTATCCGAGCCAAGATCGAGCTCTGTCCCTTCCACCGCCTCTGCCGAGATCCCCCTTCACCAAATCATCCCACTTCCCTTTGCTGTTGACCTAATAACCCATGCCGGAGTCGTCCTCCGAGCACACGCTTTCTCTTGTAGGTGAAAAAGCGCGAGATCCTCCCCTCAGTAGCATCTTGAACCCCTCGCCGGAGTCGCCAGGTCTTCCCTCCCTCACCGGAGGAACAGACCATTGGGAGCATCATCGGCCACCACCACCAGATGCGGAGCGACGAGGGGTGTCGAAGCCCTCTTGCCGATCATCCATCGGACGCGCACAACCACGCCAGCTCGCCGACGCAGTTCGCTGGGGAGGAGTTCTTCCAGAACCTCTCTCCACCGTTGGATCACGCCTCGCTCCCAGTTGCCATCCGAGCCATCCGTCGCCTGCCTCTGACAGGTCGTTAGATCCACGATCTGACGACCACGTGCCCCCCACGTTCGCCCCCTCGTTCGGACCGTCAGATCTTCCAGGAGTCATCATCAGAGCCGCATGTCCACAGCCATTCACCGCCTGACACCTGGCCCCCACATGCCCCGTACGTGCTTTGGCTGGGTAACTTGCACTCGGCCCCCTGCATTTTATTTCGGTTTCTGTTTAGCCTATTAAATAATTAAGCATACTTGGATATTTTGCATAGCAGGACCTGTTGTTTCTTATATTTGCATTTTAGTCCCTGCTCTGTGGATACACGTGCTTCGACACGCGACTTTGTGGGCTTTTTGCATATTCAGGGCCGGGATTTATGAAATGAATTGAACTTTAAGTTTCAGATATTGCATGTATGCCACTGTGCGTGATATATTTGAGCATGTGTGGAATTTGATGCGCATATTACACTGATACCCTTATAGTTTCTGCACATGTTTCGTTTTGGCACTTAAACTTTGTTTTCCTTGCAAGTAGGTCCTTGTGTGTTGTGCCTTGTTTTAAGATTGAATAAAATATCAAATCAACTCCAAATTTAGTGAAATTTGGAAACGTGGCTCCTACCACTATGTAAAAATTTCACTAATTTTTTGGGACATTTTTCTTACTGTTTGCTATTTTTAAAAAATAAAAAATACCTCTTTTTTGCTACTGTTTGGAACATAAAATCAACTAAAAATACTAAAAACCCTAAAAAATTTGAAAAAAATTATTTACTGTTTGTTTTAGTATTTTCTTGCTTCAATTCATTTCACTCAATTTGGATACAAAAAACACCTAAAAATTATAAAACCCTAAAACCTTATAAAAATTATTAAAAATTCTATAAAATCCAAAAAATGCAAGTTTTGTTCTTGTAGCTTAGTTTTCATTTCTGGTTTCATATAAAATTGTCTCCAGATTTTTATAGGCTATTTACCTATTTTTAAATAGACTTTCAAATCTGGTTGCACATTAGTTCCTTGTTTTTTCATTTTTCGATTTTTTAGAAAATCAACTAAAAATCACAAAATTTTGAGAAAATTATCAAAAACACTCAAAAATATATAAAACACAAAAATAATTTTATTTTAATTTTCTGGTTTGTCTTTGTGTGTTGAATAAATTGTTGTTCGAGTTCTTTTTAGCCTTTTTCCTCATTTTCTTCGTAATTAAAAATACAAAAATTTTAAAAAATATATAAAATCCACCATCATTTTTTACTACTTCGTAGGCCACTTGGCCAACCTGTGCTCCTTGTGTTCGACCATGGTCTCTATACCAGGTTAAATAAATAGCGAGACCGCTATTCGGATTTTATTCTGATTACTTTGATTTTGGTGGTCTATTTTTCTTGTTGATCGATTTACGAGATCCGGGTCGCAACGACCATTATTTTTACCTTTACCCAGATTTTGGGGGATCTTTCGACTCATCAGAATGAGAGTATTGGTATATCTGAGTTGTCTTTCGATGCTACCTTTGGTGTTAACGGTCAGCGGCTCAAGCCATATCTAGATCATGAGCCGCGGGTCGTTGACGTTGCCCCGATTCACTTTGCGTGAGATGTGGTATCTTGACTCACATCTATTACATCTCACGCCTGATTATCACTGTTCTTCCGACTTGTATAGATCCGGTTGTCCACATCACTCCATTTTTTAGTCCCATGCCCCTTTCTCATCTTATGATTATGCTATATTTAGGGTGTACTTTACCCTTAGTATAGGGGGTGTGGGACTCTCGGGTATTCTATTAGTTCTTTCTACCTTTGTTTTGCTGCCTATACTTAGGGATATTTTACCCTAAGTATGGGGGGGGGGGGTAGACCCTGTACATCCTTCCACTCGGATTTCCCTTCATGTACAACTTGTTATACTTAGGATTACTCGATCCTAAGTATAGGATGAAACACCGAGTCCTCTTCATTCTATTCTTTGATTCGTCGTTGTAGTATACCATTCCTTTTCACTTCCCTATACTAAGCACGAGCTATGTCTTCTTCATCGCTCTTGGTCACTTCGAGGACATCGTTCGAGCTAAGTATGGGGGGGTGTCGTATATATTTCATATATATACTTTAGCCATAACTCGTACTTTGTGTGAGTATGTTAATAAATAAAATGGCTAAAAATCCATAAAAATTTAAAAATTTTCCTTGTATATAAAATTCTTCCTGCACATACATATCTATTTATAAAAAAATATTTTTATATAAATGTTTGTAAAATGATTTGTGTAAATAGTTTGTAAATATTTTGATATCAAAACTATGTACATAGTACAAAATTTTTGTAAAATGTTTGAAAAACAAAAATTTTGCAAAAAACCTTGTGTTAATGTTTGTAAATATTTTGTAAAACTTCGCATTCATGCATGCATCCATGTTTTCAAACATTTTTCAAAAATTTTACACATTTGTAAAATCTTGTAAAAAATTGAATATTTGTAAATATTTGTACAGTTTTTCCAAATCATAGTTGACATATAAACTAACTTGGTAAATTGGAAAATGGAGCTTGGTTAAGACCTTAATCCACCTAATTCTAAGAGGAACCTTATAGGGCTTAGGATTAAGACTTTTCATGTCCATTGGGACTTAATTCTTTGAGTCCACTAGGCTATGAGCATATGTCATCTTGATGAGCCTAAGTAGAGCACTTAACAACTCACACATGACTCTTAGAGACAATGGCTTTACTTGCAGCAACACTTTACATTTAGCTCTCCACGGATGAGGTGGTGAGGAGGCAATTTCCATTGGCTTGGGGTAGGATATGAGGGTAGTCTTTCTAGGCGGAACCTCTCCTCTTCTTATAGTGAAGGAAGTGCGTCTCAACTTTGTCTAGTGGTTATGAAGTCTAAAGACAAGAGTAGTGGGTTGCAATAAAGCTTCAAAAGAGGGATAGTCTACTGGCTCAGGAGGAAAAACTCCTTAAGTTTATATGCTGCACCATGTAGATATGTTGTACATATACACATGAAAAAAATGCGCAAAGAAAGAAAAAACTCCAAAAAAGTGGTGGGTCGAATTGAAAATTTAATAATCCCACCGGAGTGTATATAGCCAAATAAAGCAAAGCTTATGTTATACATGACCATCTCATGAAGCTTGCAGCGGGAGACTTAGCTACACTAGTTAGAGCTTCCAGGGATACAAGGCTACACTGGTCATGATCCATTCTCTTCTTCCCCCTCTTTCTTGAGTCGATTGTACTTGAACTTAGATGGGAATACCCCGCTCCTGGAGGAAAGAGTTGCTAGACCAAGGCATTAGAGTTACCAGGTTGAGGGAGGTTGTTTCTTTGTCACTTCTGAGGTGGGGAGCTACATATCACTTACACTGTACAAGGAAAGATTCATGATCATTAGAGTTTGTGTATGTAGACTTGTTCTGATCTGATTTATTGAGGAGTCTTGACCATAGATTGGTGGAACTTAGAGGCTGTTAAGTTTTAAGCGTAAGTCAAAATAAGGTTCCAACAATTAATAATCCAAAGGTCTGACTGGGCTCCATATTTCAATTTAATGAAGGAAAGTTTAATAATCAACCTTGATTTCCCATCTTTTTATTTTCTTTCTCTTTTTGCACTTCTTTTTCAAATAAGTGCTTGCTAAGGGACTAGCAAAAGTAAAGTATAAGGGGGTGATGAATCCCCATTCATCACTCTTTATTCATTTATTTTAGCTAGAAATCTTGACAAAATACCATGTAAATATTTATAAATACAATAAATTGTCAAGATGCATGCTTCATGTAAATAGCCATAATTAGCACGTTTTTGTGTAAAAATAAAGGAATAAAGAAATAGAGAAAAAGAGGGAAATATTTAGAATAAATATTGAGTGACCCGAACCCAAGGGAGGGCCAATTATTGGCCTGACCGCAAAATAAAATAAGTAGAGAGAGATAGGGCCATTCATCTATGTACAGATATCCCCCCTCATGAATATATTTTATTCTCATAAAATAAAAATATTTATGTGTTTCTCATAACTTGCATATATTTCTAAAAATAAAATAAAAATGAGAAAAATAAAAATAAAATAGAAATAATTTCTCTTTCACTCTTGTATATACCATGTAAATATATACATACACCTATTCATTTTCCCCTTGTAAATACATAATAAAAGTTAAATAAAAATGATTTAATATCCCAAATTTTATGTTGTAAATAAATAAAATATAAAATAAGGATAATTGTACAAAAATAAACAAATGAAAATAAAAAATACCCTGGTATTTTATCTGTATACAATAATAGCCCATGTATATACACTAATTTGCTTTTCAAAAAAATAAGTAAAAATCATAAAAAATACTTTGTAAATAAATAAAATTTTTTATTTTTAAAATATTTCGAAATAAAATCTTTTTCTATTTTATATTAAATTTCCAAATATTTCTGAATGGAATTTTCACACTGGTCCACGGGGGATGTTGACCCCCGGTCAACTCCCCCCGGACCACTTTGCTTTGCGGACCTCGTCTCGACCCGACTTCTCCCATTTATGCATACGTGATCCGCCTCCCATTTACCCAAACCCCGGGCTCCGATTGCAGCTCCTTCATCCGAGATTCACGCCCGAAGTTCATCTTAGGGATCCGTGCATTGATCCGCGCGCTTTTCTTCCACCTTATCAGACTTGCACCATTATATAGCTTCGCCTCCTTCCGCCATTTCACGCACCTTAGGCCACCATCTTTGATCCCCGTGACCTTCATCTTCTTCCTCGAGTGACAGTGAATGCGAAGGGTGTTGTAGAGAGTGATTGGAGGTGTTTACCCCAGGTCCGGCGACCATCATCATCGAGCTCCGCCGTCGGCGCAGCCCGAGCCTTTGGAGGCGTCGCTCTATCGAGGCGAAGACCGTCGGAGATGCAACATCTCCCCCACAGACGATTCCACCCATCAGGTACCCCTGTTAGTGTCTAGATCAACAAGTAGATTCGATTGTCCATCTTACGCTCCGCCAGCTCCGCCTTAGTGGTCGGAGCCCCGTCACCTCGTTTCGACCATATAGATAGGCCCACCAACACATCATCACCCTTCCCCCACGATCTGATCACCTCGATCTTGGCTATCCGAGCCAAGATCGAGCTCTGTCCCTTCCGTCGCCTCCGCCGGGACCCCCTTCATAAATCTTCCCGCTTCCCTTTGCTGTTGACCTAATAACCCATGCCGGAGTCGTCCTCCGAGCACGCGCTTTCTCTTGCAGGTGAATAAGCGCGATATACCCCCCCTCAGTAGCATCTTGAACCCCTCGCTGGAGTCTCCCAGGTCTTCCCTCCCTCATCATTGGAAGAGACCGTTGGGAGCTTCATGGGCCTCCACCACCAGACGCGGAGCGATGAGGCGCGTCGAAGCCCTCTTGCTGATCATCCATCGGACGCGCACAGCCACGCCAGCTCGCCGACGAAGTTCGCCGGGAGGAGTTCTTCTAGAACCTCTCTCCACCATTGGATCACGCCTCGCTCCCGGTTGCCATCCGAGCCATCTGTCGCCTACCTCTGACATGACGTTAGATCCACGATCTGACGGTCATGTGCCCCCCACGTTGCCCCCTCGTTCGAACCGTCAGATCTTCCAAGAGGCATCATCAGAGCCGCATGTCCACAACCACTCACCACCTGACACCTGGCCCCCACATGCCCCGTACGCGCTTTGGCTGGGTAACTTGCACTCGACCACCTGCATTTTATTTCAGTTTCTGTTTAGCCTATTAAATAATTAAGCATACTTTGATATTTTACATAGCAGGACCTGTCGTTTCTTATATTTGCATTTTAGTCCCTACTCTGTGGATACACGTGCTTCGACACGTGATTTTGTGGGCTTTTTGCATATTAAGGCCAGGATTTATGAATGTTATGAATTGAACTTTAAGTTTTAGATATTGCATGTATGCCATTGTGCGTGATATATTTCAGCATGTGTGGAATTTGATGCACATTTTACACTGATACCCTTATAGTTTCTGCACGTGTTTCGTTTTAGCCCTTAAACTTTGTTTTCCTTGCAAATAGGTCCTTGTGTGTTGTGCCTTGTTTTGAGATTGAATAAAATATCAAATCAACTCCAAATTTAGTGAAATTTGGATACGTGGCTCCTGCCAAAATGTAAAAATTTCACTAATTTTTTGGGATATTTTTCTTACTGTTTTCTATTTTTAAAAAATAAAAAATACCTCTTTTTGCTATTGTTTGGAACATAAAATCAACTAAAAATACTAAAAACCCTTGAAAAATTTCAAAAAAATTACTTACTGTTTGTTTTAGTATTTTCTTGTTTCAGTTCATTTCCCTCAATTTGGATACATAAAACACCTAAAAATTATAAAACCCTAAAAACCTTATAAAAATTATTACAAGGTTACTCCAGATTTTTATAGTCTATTTACCTATTTTTAAATAGCCTTTCAAATCTGGATGCACATTAGTTCCTTATTTTTGCCTTTTTATATTTTTTAGAAAATCAACTAAAAATCACAAAAATGTGAGAAAATTATCAAAAACACTTAAAAATATATAAAACACAAAAAAAATTATTTTAATTTTCTGGCTTGTCTTTGTGTGTTGAATAAATTGTTGTTTGAGTTCGTTTTAGCCTTTTTCCTCATTTTCTTCATAACTAAACATACAAAAAATTTAAAAATACATAAAATCTACCAAAAACATTTTATTCATTTTTGACTACTTTGTAGGCCACTTGGCCAACCTGTGCTCCTTGTGTTCGACCCTGGTCGCTATACCAGGTTAAATAAATAATAAGACCGCTTTTCGGATTTTTTTCTGATTACTTTGATTTTGGTGGTCTATTTTTCTTGTTGATCGATTTCTGAGATCCGGGTTGCAACGACCATTGTTTTTATATTTACCCAGATTTTGGGGGATTTTTCGGCTCATCAGATTGAGAGTATTGATATATCTAAGTTGTCTTTCGATGCTACCTTTCGTGTTAATGGTCAGCGGCTCAAGCCATATCTAGATCATGAGTCGCGGGTCATTGACGTTGCCCCGATTCACTTTGCATGAGATGTGATCTCTTGACTCACATCTATTGCATCTTAGGCCTGATTATCATTGTTCTTCCGATTTGTATAGATCCAGTTGTCCATATCACTCCATTCTTTAGTCCCATACCCCTTTCTCATCTTATGATTAGGCTATACTTAGGGTGTACTTTACCCTTAGTATAGGGGGGGGTGTGGGACTCTCGGGTATTCTATTAATTCTTTCTACCTCTATTTTGCTGCCTATACTTAGGGATATTTTACCCTAAGTATGAGGGGTTAGACCCTATACATCCTTCCACTCGGATTTCCCTTCATGTACAGCTTGCTATACTTAGGATTACTCGATCCTAAGTATAGGGGGAAACACCGAGTCCTCTTCATTCTATTCTTTGATTCGTCGTTGTAGTATACCATTCCTTTTCACTTCCTATACTAAGCACGAGTTATGTCTTCTTCATCGCTCTTGGTCACTCCGAGGACATCGTTCAAGCTAAGTATAGGGGGTGTCGTATATATTTCATATATATATATATATATATATACACTTTAGCCATAACTCGTACTTTGTGTGAGTGTGTTAATAAATAAAATGGCTAAAAATCCATAAAAATTTAAAAATTTCCCTTGTACATAAAATTCTTCCTGCACATACATATCTATTTATAAAAATTATTTTTGTACAAATGTTTGTAAAAATGATTTGTGTAAATAGTTTGTAAATATTTTGATATCAAAACTATGTACATAGTATAAAATTTTTGTAAAATGTTTGAAAAACAAAAAGTTTGCAAAAACCTTGTGTAAATGTTTGTTAATATTTTGTAAAACTTCGCATTCATGCATGCATCCATGTTTTCAAATATTTTTCGAAAATTTTGCACATTTGTAAAATCTTGTAAAAAAATTCCATATTTGTAAATATTTGTACAGTTTTTCCAAATCATAGTTGACATTTAAACTAACCTGGTAAATTTGAAAATGGAGCTTGGTTAAGACCTTAATCCACCTAATTCTAAGAGGAACCTTATAGGGCTTAGGATTAAGACTTTTCATGTCCATTGGGACTTAATTCTTTGAGTCCACTAGGCTATGAGCATATGTCATCTTGATGAGCCTAAGTAGAGCACTTAACAACTCACACATGACTCTCAGAGACAATGGCTTTACTTGCACCAACACTTTACACTTAGCTCTCCACAGATGAGGTGGTGAGGAGGCAGTTTCCTTTGGCTTGGGGTAGCATAAGAGGGTAGTACTTCTAGGCGGAACCTCTCCTCTTCTTATAGTGAAGGAAGTCGTCTCAACTTGGTCTGGTGGTTATGAAGTCTAAACAAAGCCCTTGATCAAGCAGTGACGCAACTCATGAGGGAGGGAGCCGCCTTCGGGATTATTAGCTCAAGTGTCCCTGCTATATATAATACGGTTCGCCCAGGTGGTCTTCCCAGGCTTCCGGGGAAAGGGAGGGGTGTTTGGGGGGTGGGCTAGCCTGACGGCCCCCCGAGGCACCATGAATCTGAAATGAACAGCCAGCTGCCCTCACCTAGTCTCGCCTCGCATTGCAATAAAGCTTCAAAAGAGGGATAGTCTACTGGCTCAAGAGGAAAAACTCCTTTTTTATATATATATATGCTGTACCATGTAGATATGTTGTACATATGCACATGAAAAAATGTGCAAAGAAAGAAAAACCTCCAAAAAAGTGGTGGGTCGGATTGAAAATTTAATAATCCTACCGGAATGTATATAGCCAAATAAAGCAAAGCTTATGTTATACATGACCATCTCATTAAGCTTGCACTGGGAGACTCAGCTACACTGGTTAGAGCTCCCAGGGATACATGGCTACATTGGTCATGATCCATTCTCTTCTTCCCCCTCTTTCTTGAGCCGATTGTACTTGAACTTAGAAGGGAATACCCCGCTCCTCGAGGAAAGAGTTGCTAGACCGAGGTATTAGAGTTACCAGGTTGAGGGAGGTTGTTTCTTTGTCACTTATTGTGATGCCCCTAGGATCCGGGTACTCGGCAAAGCAATCCACGCACATAATTCCACATTCGAATATTTGATATTCACAAAAGCAGGAGAAAAAGCAACATGCAAAGGAAATATTTTTTTCATTGCATTCAACCTGTTCACAAGCACGTGTATTTCCATTCACCAATTCCATTACAATCTATTATCCATTTCCATGTCCACAAAAATTACATGTAAGCATAAATATATATGTCCACAATTATACATTACATGCCATGTCTCTCAAAGAGAAACTACAAAGAGAAGGCCGTAAAAAAAATTCCACAAGTAGTCGTGAAGCTGCACAAAAGTGGTGACTATAAAGTTGCTACTGCTGCGGACCTGCGGATCCACACGTAGGTACGTTATGAGCAAAGTTGTCTAATACGAATTAGATAAAACTATACAACAACAAGAAGGATATAATTTAAATGTGTGCAAAAGAGAAAGAAACTAGGTAACCAGATCTCACAAAGAATCACATTTTTATTATAGTTATTAGATATGGATATAAGTAACCAAGCTTCGTGGATAGTCTGTGGTCTTGGTCTGGATGAGACCTCACACTATGACTCTAAGGCAAAAAGAATACCTTAGGGTTGGGGTGCCTCCGTAGGCATGCGGTGGGGTACAATGCATCCTAACTAAGTTCCCAACACGTCCACTTAGCTCCACTTCACTATTGTACTTCTGATTCACAAAATATATTCCAACCCGCGAATCTTCGCGACTAGTCCAATCCTTCTTATGCACAGAAGATTCACATCTCAATGATATCATTCCCAACTTCATTAACCACATTTCCCGGAACTCCCCTCTTAGCGCTCCCACTCGGAATACCGACCAACGTAGCCTACATTGGCCCGTACACGAGTGTTAACTCTAAGTGACAAGCGAAACACTAGCCGACCAACCATGACTACTTGGCCCGCGCTCGAGCACCGGGCTAAAGCACGCAAGTGCCGAGGCCAACACCGTCAGATCAACACCTCGGTGTGCCAAGAAACATGTCCCCCAACCATCGCAGTTACAGTAGCAGTTGGGATCGCGGTCAACTAGGCTTCTACCCGGGGCTCCAAGGGTGTATGCCCACCCCTTGGCAGCAGCTACTCCACTACCTCATCACCTTGAAACAAAGATCCTTCTTTAGAATAATAATTACTACATATAAAAACCGTGTTAGCGATCCTTAAAAGGGATTCGATTGTCTGGCATTAATACGACAAGGGACTTTTCAGGATTTGTAAGAGAAACTGTAAAGTCAAGCCTGTGGTACCCATACTAATTAAACCATATAAACAGATAGGCTCATACACTTGGATTGGGAGAAATTTTGTTTCCCATATATGTTAAACATCACAATTGTTAACCTTAGTTATTGTGACTGCTTCTGCTACAAGGTCTCTCTGTAACTTTTGAAAATTGAGGATTCAAAGGTGACAAAATTCGCAACTAGCAGGTACAGGTAATTCTATATGCAGATTCTATGCTCAGGGGAGTGTTGTCTAAATACTGTAAGTACAAAATCTCAACTCCCAGCAGTAATTCACGTCGCCACATGACGAGTGATGTAAGTTTTTATATCAACCTATTTTAATTCTTTTTTCCCAATCTGTGCAATTAAAAGCACTTGAAATTGTCGTGGATGTTGGTGGAACATGAGTGCAATATGATACTAATAACTAACATCTTCATAGTCCCTACGTTTTCATCCATTTCCCCCTAACATTACTCTCACACATTTTTTTTATAAACCCGTAGATAAGTGGTATTCTTAAGATTACTTACCATTGCTGAGTGTGAGCAGGACAATTACCTTCCATGAAATGGCTCGCGAATAGACTTGAGTAGCCCATTTGATAGACAAGAATACTGCACCTAGAAGTCCAACAATCCTAGTCTTGTAGAATCTATCTCAGGATCTGATCCCTCAAATAACGTGGTACGTTCCATGCAGATAATTACCCACCAATTATAAATGGTCAAAGTTCTTAATATTATACTTTGACAGATCAGTGGATGTTATATTCCATTCCTGAAACTTTCTATCGATGTCTCCAGAACATTGATGTCATTTGTGCAGAACTGTATGCTAATCCTGAATGTATTGAATCCAAGGGAATAAGACTCGAACTTGAATAAGTGGAACTGATTTGATTGACTAAGATTCGACTTAATCGGATTGGTTTAAAGACCAATTTTGCATTGAGATGCACGTTCTGTATATGATGAAGTAACCACACTATAAAACCAACCCAAAAGTAGTTCGTAAGGCTCTAACGGGGAAGATGCAAGGTCAAGAAAAATCGCGTGGAACCGCAGCAAGAAGAAGGGAGCATCGTACCTCGATGATCTTGTTTCCTCGGTCACTCCGCCCATGGAAAAGTGGCGCAATCGGTGCTCCGATGACGATGCCCAACCGTCCCCGAGGGCTGCCTAGACCTCCTCGACGCTCCGGTGAGCTCCGTTGAGGCTCCAACGAGGGAGAGGGAGGAGAAAGGGAGGAGGGAACTGCTGGAAGTCGAAGGAAGGAGGGCACGGGCGGCTTGGACGAGATAGGGAAGGGTTTTATTGGTTTGGACCCGGGTCCGGATCCGTATATGGCCTGGACCCCCTCTCGTAAAAATGACCGTAACTCGGGCTTCCGAACTCGGATTTTCACATTCTTGGACTCGTTGGAAAGCTATCGACGAGCCCTATACAATGGATCCCTTATTGGAATTTTTTGGTCATCGGAAGAGTACAGATTTTGCAATTAAGTCCAGACTCAGTCATCTTGCGTTTTAGTCCATATTCGGTGTCCAAGGTTTTCACATCATAAAAATCTCAAAGGAAGTCTCGTCCCGGAGACTTAGGATGACTGTAATCAGTTTCAACGCCCGAACCCCATTGTATCCAAGTCTATCAGAGAAATGAGCGCATAAAAATCTCAAAGAGAGCGAAACCCATAAAAATCTCAAACGGAATTTGATTATGGTTTCAATTCCATACCGTTGAACAGATAAGGGTATTTCTCCCTCATTTCTGCCTCAGGTTCCCATGTCGCTTCCTCCACGTCTTGACTTAGCTATAGGACCTTGACCAAAGGGATCTCCTTCCGCCTCAGCCTCTCGATCGTGTGGTCCAAAATCTGCACCGGCTCTTCTGGGAAGGAGAGGTTTGGCTCTCCATACCGGTGAACAGATAAGGGTATTTCTCCCTCATTTCCGCCTCAGGTTCCCATGTCGCTTCCTCCACGTCTTGACTTAGCCATAGGACCTTGACCAAAGGGATCTCCTTCCGCCTCAGCCTCTCGATCGTGTGGTCCAAAATCTGCACCGGCTCTTCTGGGAAGGAGAGGTTTGGCTCCATTGCCAAATCCTCGTAGCTAATCACGTGTTGGGGATCTAGGATGTACTTCCTGAGATTCGACATGTGGAACACGTCATGGATGTCCTCTAGGTGTGGGGGAAGGGCCCCCCCTTGTAGGCTACTTCCCAACACGGACTAAAATCTCGAATGGCCCCACAAAACGTGGTGCTAGCTTGCCCTTTGCACCGAAACGTTGTACGCCCCTCATTGGGGACACACGTAAGAACACGAAGTCCCCGACTTGAAACTCAAGGTCCGTACGTCGATAGTCAGCGTAACTCTTCTGACGGCTCTGCGCAGTCAGTAATTTCCTTCTAACAGTATCCACTACCTTGGAGGTCTCCTCAATGATCTAAGGGGTGAACATGATGTTGTCACCGACCTGCTACCAACACAAAGGCGTGGTGCACCTCCTCCCGTACAATGCCTCAGACGATGCCATGCCTATACTGGCGTTGTAGCTATTGTTGTATGTAAACTCAACCAGTGAGAGGTGATCCTTCCAAGATCCCTTCCACTCAACCGCAGAGGCTTGTAGTAGATCCTCCATGGTCAGAATGATCCTCTCAAACTGCCCATCTGTCTGTGGATGGTAGGCTGAACTCATATGCAACATCGTCTTCAAGGCTCTCATGAATTCTCCCCAGTAGTGTGATGTGAAACGAAAATCTCTATCTGACACTACTTCCTTTGGTATCCCATGCAACCGAATGATGTACTGAACATATAACTTGGCTAGCTGTACTAGGGTATATATTATGTTGACCGGGATGAAGTGATCTGACTCGGTCAATCGATCAACGATGACCCATATCGCATCATGCCCTCTAGTGGTGCGCGGCAATGATGTGATAAAATCCATGGAGATTTTCTCCCATTTCCATAGTGGGATGGAAAGAGGCTGCAATAAACCAGGAGGCCTCTGGTGTTCTACCTTCACCATCTGGAAAGTAAGACATCTGCTAACATGTTCGACTAAGTCCTTATTCATGCCTTCCTACCAAAAATGTTGACGAAGTTCCCTATACGTCTTAGTGCCACCTGGATGTATGGAAATTCTCGAGCTATGCGCCTCAACTAGGATTTTTCTCCTTAGCTCCTTATCATCTGGGACATACACACGGTCCCCCTTCCATACGATGGATTCACGGACTCGAAATCTGTCAAATTCATCCTTCAAGCATCTGTGGTACAGTTCCTAGATCCTTGGATCTGTCGATTGGCCCTGAACAATCCTGCCCCACAAGTTGCTACACTTGGCCGACATTGTCACTTCATCGGATGTGCCTTCAAATGGATGCCACTCAAGTGTAGTGAGCACATCCCAAGTCTACAACCAAGATGTCGAACCCTCAGTGTGTGGTTGTCTACTCAAGGCATCTGCTACCATATTCCCCTTACCAATATGGTAAGAGATGGTACAATCATAATCTTTTAGCAGTTCCATCCATCGCCTTTGCCTCATATTCGATTCCTTTCTGATCAAAAATGTATTTGAGGCTCTTATGGTATGTGGCAATCTTAAATGTCACCCCATACAAATAGTGATGTCATATCTTTAATGCAGAGACTACGGCCGCTAACTCCAAATCATGAGTGGGGTAGTTGTGTTTATGGTTCTTCAGCTGTCACGACTACAACCTGTCCACGTTGCATCAACACTGCACCCAAGCCCTCCTTCGAAGCATCTGTGTACAGGATGAAGTCTAAGGTACCAGAAGGAAGGGTGAGGATGGGTGCAGAAGTCAATCTCTCCTCGAGCGTTCGAAAGCTCAACTTGCTTTGTCGCTTCAGACAAATGGGACATCCTTCTGTGTCATCCGGGTGAGGGGTAGAGCCAACTGAGAGAACCCTTTGATAACCTCCTATAGTATCAGGCGAGGCCAAGGAAGCTGCGAATCTCTATAACCATCTTGGACCGCTCCCAAGACACCAGTGCATCTATCTTGACGGGGTCAACTGACACCCCCACCCCTGAAACCACGTGGCCAAGAAATATCACCTCAGAAAGTCAAAACTCACACTTGTTATATTTAGCATACAACTGTGCTCCTGGATCATTTCTAGTATGGTGCGAAGATGACACTCATGCTCGTATTCATCATGAGAGTAGACTAGATCATCATCAATGAACATAATCACGAATCTATTCAGATGCGGACGGAAGATCCGGTTCATCAAATCCATGAATGCGGCAGGAGCATTCGTGAGTCCAAACAACATCACCAAGAACTCATAGTGGTCATATCTAGTGCGGAATGCAGACTTCATTACATCAACCTCTTTGATCCTCAACTGATGGTATCCCAACCGCAGGTCAATCTTAGAGAACACTACTGCTCCCTGTAACTGATCAAAGAGATCATAGATCCATGAGAGTGGCAAAGGTTCTTATCTGTTCACTTGTTCATCTTCCTATAGCATGTGCATAACCTCAAGGATTCATACCCTTTTTTTACAAAAAAGGATTGGTGCTCCCCATAATGATGTATTGGGATGGATGAATATCTTCTCCAACAATTCCTCTAACTGTACTTTGAGATCCTTAAGCTCAGTTGGTGTCAATATGTATGGAAGGATAGATATCGGCTGACTAATGTGATCTCGAACTCTATCTCCCATAATGATGGTAATCCAGGTAATTCATATGGAAATATATCAGGAAGCCTTCGCACAACTCTAACATCCTCTATCATCTGGTCATGTGCTGCTGAGTCTACTATATAGGTGAGGTAGCCTATACAACCCTGGCAAAGAAGTAAGTACACCCTCAAGGCGGAGATGCACTCAATCCCACCATTAGATCTGCTTCTTGACTCAAGAGCGACATAAGAGACATATGGACATGGAATTAAATATGTTATTCTCCTGTGGACTCGTGTTGGGTCAGAAGACTTCCAACACTATCTAATATTCGAATACCAACGAAGAATGATATGCGTGAAATGGAATGGAGTACCACGGCTCTGATACCATTCTGTGACGCCCCTAGGGTCCGGGAACTCGACAAACCAATCCACGCACATAATTCCACATTCGAATATTTGATATTCACAAAAGCAGGAGAAAAAGCAACATGCAAAGGAAATATATTTTTTTCATTGCATTCAACCTGTTCACAAGCACGTGTATTTCCATTCACCAATTCCATTACAATCTATTATCCATTTCCATGTCCACAAAAAATACATTTAAGCATAAATATATATATGTCCACAATTATACATTACATGCCATGTCTCTCAAAGAGAAACTACAAGTAAAGAAGGCCGTAAAAAAAACTACTACCAACTATTCCACAAGTAGTCGTGAAGCTGCACAAAAGTGGTGACTATAAAGTTGCTACTGCTGCGAACATGCGGATCCACACGTCGGTACGTTATGAGCAAAGTTGCCCAATACGAATTAGATAAAACTATACAACAACAAGAAGGATATAATTTAAATGTGTGCAAAAGAGAAAGAAACTAGGTAACCAGATCTCACAAAGAATCACATTTTTATTATGGTTATTAGATATGGATATAAGTAACCAAGCTTCCTGGATAGTCTGTGGTCTTGGTCTGGATGAGACCTCACACTATGACTCTAAGGCAAAAAGAATACCTTAGGGTTGGGGTGCCTCCGTAGGCATGCGGTGGGGTACAATGCATCCTAACTAAGTTCCCAACACGTCCACTTAGCTCCACTTCACTATTGTACTTCTGATTCACAAAATATATTCCAACCCGCGAATCTTCGCGACTAGCCCAATCCTCCTTATGCACAGAAGATTCACATCTCAATGATATCATTCCCAACTTCATTAACCACATTTCCCGGAACTCCCCTCTTAGCGCTCCCACTCGGAATAATGACCAACGTGGCCTACATTGGCCTGTACACGAGTGTTAACTCTAAGTGACAAGCGAAACACTAGCCGACCAACCATGACTACTTGGCCCGCGCTCGAGCACCGGGCTAAAGCACGCAAGTGCCGAGGCCAACACCGTCAGATCAGCACCTCGGTGTGTGCCAAGAAACATGTCCCCCAACCATCGCAGTTACAGTAGCAGTTGGGATCGCGGTCAACTAGGCTTCTACCCGGGGCTCCAAGGGTGCATGCCCACCCCTTGGCAGCAGCTACTCCACTACCTCATCACCTTGAAACAAAGATCCTTCTTTAGAATAATAATTACTACATATAAAAACCGTGTTAGCGATCCTTAAAAGGGATTCGATTGTCTGGCATTAATACGACAAGGGACTTTTCAGGATTTGTAAGAGAAACTGTAAAGTCAAGCCTGTGGTACCCATACTAATTAAACCATATAAACAGATAGGCTCATACACTTGGATTGGGAGAAATTTTGTTTCCCATATATGTTAAACATCACAATTGTTAACCTTAGTTATTGTGACTGCTTCTGCTACAAGGTCTCTCTGTAACTTTTGAAAATTGAGGATTCAAAGGTGACAAAATTCGCAACTAGCAGGTACAGGTAATTCTATATGCAGATTCTATGCTCAGGGGAGTGTTGTCTAAATACTGTAAGTACAAAATCTCAACTCCCAGCAGTAATTCACGTCGCCACATGACGAGTGATGTAAGTTTTTATATCAACCTATTTTAATTCTTTTTTCCCAATCTGTGCAATTAAAAGCACTTGAAATTGTCGTGGATGTTGGTGGAACATGAGTGCAATATGATACTAATAACTAACATCTTCATAGTCCCTACGTTTTCATCCATTTCCCCCTAACATTACTCTCACACATTTTTTTTATAAACCCGTAGATAAGTGGTATTCTTAAGATTACTTACCATTGCTGAGTGTGAGCAGGACAATTACCTTCCATGAAATGGCTCGCGAATAGACTTGAGTAGCCCATTTGATAGACAAGAATACTGCACCTAGAAGTCCAACAATCCTAGTCTTGTAGAATCTATCTCAGGATCTGATCCCTCAAATAACGTGGTACGTTCCATGCAGATAATTACCCACCAATTATAAATGGTCAAAGTTCTTAATATTATACTTTGACAGATCAGTGGATGTTATATTCCATTCCTGAAACTTTCTATCGATGTCTCCAGAACATTGATGTCATTTGTGCAGAACTGTATGCTAATCCTGAATGTATTGAATCCAAGGGAATAAGACTCGAACTTGAATAAGTGGAACTGATTTGATTGACTAAGATTCGACTTAATCGGATTGGTTTAAAGACCAATTTTGCATTGAGATGCACGTTCTGTATATGATGAAGTAACCACACTATAAAACCAACCCAAAAGTAGTTCGTAAGGCTCTAACGGGGAAGATGCAAGGTCAAGAAAAATCGCGTGGAACCGCAGCAAGAAGAAGGGAGCATCGTACCTCGATGATCTTGTTTCCTCGGTCACTCCGCCCATGGAAAAGTGGCGCAATCGGTGCTCCGATGACGATGCCCAACCGTCCCCGAGGGCTGCCTAGACCTCCTCGACGCTCCGGTGAGCTCCGTTGAGGCTCCAACGAGGGAGAGGGAGGAGAAAGGGAGGAGGGAACTGCTGGAAGTCGAAGGAAGGAGGGCACGGGCGGCTTGGACGAGATAGGGAAGGGTTTTATTGGTTTGGACCCGGGTCCGGATCCGTATATGGCCTGGACCCCCTCTCGTAAAAATGACCGTAACTCGGGCTTCCGAACTCGGATTTTCACATTCTTGGACTCGTTGGAAAGCTATCGACGATCCCTATATAATGGATCCCTTATTGGAATTTTTTGGTCATCGGAAAAGTACAGATTTTGCAATTAAGTCCAGACTCAGTCAAGATTTGCGTTTTAGTCCATATTCGGTGTCCAGGGTTTTCACACTTATGAGGTGGGGAGCTACATATCACTTACACTGTACAAGGAAAGATTCATGGTCATTAGAGTTTGTGTATGTAGACTTGTTCTGATCTGGTTTATTGAGGAGTCTTGACCATAGATTGGTGGAACTTAGAGGCTGTTAAGTTTTAAACGTAAGTCCAAATAAGGTTCCGACAAATTAATAATCCAAAGGTCTTACTGGGCTCCATATTTCAATTTAATGAATGAAAGTTTAATAATCAACCTTGATTTCCCATCTTTTTATTTTCTTTCTCTTTTTGCACTTCTTTTTCAAATAAGTGCTTGCTAAGGGACTAGCAAAAGTAAAGTATAAGGGGGTGATGAATCCTCATTCATCACTCTTTATTCCTTTATTTTAGCTAGAAATCTTGACAAAATACCATGTAAATATTTGTAAATACAATAAATTGTCAAGATGCATGCTTCATGTAAATAGCCATAATTAGCATGCTTTTGTGTAAAAATAAAGGAATAAAGAAATAGAGGGAAATATTTAGAATAAATATTGAGTGACCCGAACCCAAGGGACGGCCAATCATAGGCCTGACCGCAAAATATAGGGTCATTCATCTATGTACAAATATCCCCCCCATTATGGACATATTTTATTCTTATAAAATAAAAATATTTATGCGTTTCTCATAACTTGTATATATTTCGAAAAATAAAATAAAAATGAGAAAAATAAAAATAAAATAAAAACAAATTTTCTCTCTCACTCTTGTATATACCATGTAAATATATACATACACCTATTTATCTTCTCCTTGTAAATACATAATAAAAGTTAAATAAAAATTATTTAATATCCCAAATTTTATGTTGTAAATAAATAAAATTAAAATAAGGATAATTGTACAATAATAAGCAAATAAAAATAAAAATATAAAAATACCCAAGTATTTTATCTGTATACAATAACATCCCATGTATATACGCTAATTTATTTTTCGAAAAAATAAATAAAAATCACAAAAAAATACTTTGTAAATAAATAAACATTTTTTATTTTGAAAATATTTCAAAATAAAATCTTTTTCTATTTTATTTTGAATTTCCAAATAGTTTCTGAATGGAATTTTCCCATTGGTCTACGGGGGATGTTTACCCCCGGTCAACTCCCCCCTGGACCACTTTGCTTCGTGGACCTTGTCTCGACCCAACTTCTCCCATTTATGTAGACGTGATCCGCCTCCCATTTACCCAAACCGCGGGCTCCGATTGCAGCTCCTTCATCTGAGATTCACGTCCAAGGTTCATCTTAGGGATCCGTGCATCGATCCCCGCACTCTTCTCCCACCTTATCGGACATACACCACTATATAGATTCGCCTCCTTTCTCCATTTCATGCACCTTCGCCACCATTTTCGATTCCCGTGACCTCCATCTTCTTCCTCGAGTGACAGCGAGTGTGGAGGGTGCTGCAGAGAGTGATTGGAGGTGTTTACCCCAGGTCCGGCGACCATCGTCGTCGAGCTCCGCCGCCGGCGCAGCCCGAGCCTCTGGAGGCGTCGCTCCATCGAGGCGAAGATCATCGGAGATCTAGCATCTCCCCTACAGACGATTCCACCCATCAGGTACCCCTGTTAGTGTCTAGATCAACAAGTAGATTCGATTGTCCATCTTACGCTCCGCCAGCTCCGCCTCAGTGGTCGGGGCCCCGTCACCTCGTTTCGACCATATTAAATAATTTAGCACACTTGGATATTTTGCATAACAGACCTACAGTTTCTTATATTTGCATTTTAGTCCCTGCTCTATGGATACACGAGCTTCGACACGTGATTTTGTGGGCTTTTTGCTTATGAATGTTATGAATTGAACTTTAAGTTTCAGATATTGCATATATGCCCTTGTGCATGATATATTTGAGCATGTGTGGAATTTGATGCGTATTTTACACTGATACCCTTATAGTTTCTGCACATGTTTCGTTTTAGCCCTTAAACTTTGTTTTCCTTGCAAATAGGTCCTTGTGTGTTGTGCCTTGTTTTGAGATTGAATAAAATATCAAATCAACTCCAAATTTGCTGAAATTTGGAAACTGGCTCCTGCCACTATGTAAAAATTTCACTAATTTTTTGGGTCATTTTTCTTACTGTTTGGTATTTTAAAAAAATCAAAAACACCTCTTTTTGCTATTGTTTGGAACATAGAATTAACTAAAAATACTAAAAACCCTTCAAAAATTTCAAAAAATTTTTACTTACTGTTGTTTTAGTATTTTCTTGGTTTAGTTAATTTCACTCAATTTGGATACATAAAACACCTAAAAATTATAAAACCCTAAAAACCTTATAAAAATTATTAAAAATTCTATAAAATTAAAAAAAAATGCAATTTTTGTTCATGTAGCTTAGTTTTCATTTCTAGTTTCATATAAATTTGTCTCCAGATTTTTATAGACTATTTACCTATTTTTAAATAGCCTTTCAAATCTGGTTGTACATTAGTTCCTTATTTTTACCTTTTTCTATTTTTTAGAAAATCAACTTAAAATCACAAAATTTTGAGAAAATTATCAAAAACACTTATTTTAATTTTCTGGCTTGTCTTTGTGTGTTGAATAATCTGTTGTTTGAGTTCTTTTGAGCCGTTTTCCTCATTTTCTTCACAATTTAAAATACAAAAAAAATTAAAAATACATAAAATCCACCAAAAATATTTTATTCATTTGACTACTTCGTAGGCCACTTGGCCAACCCATGCTCCTTGTGTTCGACCCTAGTTGCTATAGCAGGTTAAATAAATAGCGAGACCAATATTCGGATTTTATTCTGATTACGTTGATTTTGGTGGTCAATTTTTCTTGTTGATCGATTTCCGAGATCCGGGTCGCAACGACCATTATTTTTACCTTTACCCGTATTTTGGGGGATTTTTCGGCTCATTAGTCACATTCATGCGTCTACTGCACTTTCTTCAATGCTTAAACAATCATTCCTTAAGACAAAGGACCTCTTAAATTGAATATGTCCTCAAAGGACTTCAAAATAAGAATGTTTAAATATTTATACTTGTTTCATCCTATTCATACAATTACGAATTATGAAGCTTCGTGAAATACTTGAGTATAGATAGTAGAATGATGACGCTCATCATATCTACATCCACCTTAACTCCTAAAGACTTTGGTTCAGGAAGGTACTCAAATATTTTAGTACATCATCTCACACGGCGCTGCCATCCTGCATAAAGCGTTGAACAGTGCCATTCGTGATTAAATGTTGAGAGCACATGCGTTTGCCAAGACATCTCCTTCTATTTTTACAAGGATCTTGATAATTACGATCATCATAAACATGTTACTTTTAAAGCACACTCAATGAAAGACCAAGACTGTAGAGCTATGAAAACCCTAAGTTGTTGTCTTATTCTCTATTTAATTGTCAATCCTCATTATCGCGAGAAAATTTGCACATTGCAACCATATACATTATGTATTCAACTGCAACTAGAACACCCTTGATCATGGATCCAATCCATGATAATGGTCATGATTTAGTATAGTTTCGAGTGGGTTTAATGAAGGTTATCTAAATAAGATCATTTGCATAACTGTATTAACTCTGAAAAGTTATTGTTATTTTAAATCAAAACTATCTTACTTTTTATTGCCTTGAAAGTTCATTCCCTTTCGAACTTTAAAGACATGAGGTATACTAATCAAAGTACCTCAAGCGAGATCTGGGATCTCCCTTCTACCTTGATCACACCCCATAAAATGAGAAAATGCAACTCAGATGAAGGAAATGAGAACTCATTCCGCCTTGTAAGTCCAACTTGCATTTCTCGATTTCGTCTTTGACACCCGAGGCCACCACCCCTAAGGTGATGTTGAACCCTTATCAATTGAATCAATTGTCAACAAGAATAGAACTCGTTATGCGCAATTCAATGCCGAATCAATTATATGAGGAATAACAATGAGTTCACTATGCATACGACCTTACTCTTATGAGAAGCAAAGATCCTAATCCATGTGTGTTTGTATGTCAGAGATATGACTCCGCACATGCGTCTCCACCGTACAATCCATGGCGACAAAACCTTCACCTGATGGGAGATCATGGATGTCATCTTATGATCCTTCATATCCCATTCAAATTTTGATTGAATATTTGAATCAAATTCTCATTATCAACCCTTCCAAGAAAAAAACTGGTATTATTAAATATAGATCATGTATTTTAATTTAATTGTATTGAATTAATCATATTAAATTAATCGCTAATCCAGTGCAACCAACAAACAATTCATTTGCTTGATATTATTACATACACTTCAAACAAACGGGCTTTTAGGAAAGCTGATAGGGGACGGTTGCAAAAGGATGATCCCATAACCAATGGGGATGGACGTGCTCTATCCGTTGCTAACCCCACTCATACTAGATGTTCGCATGCCCTTTTCCCCTATTCAAACATCGGAAGAGACGATTTCTATTACGAATAACCCAATATCCATGTAAGGGGACAATTATAATCTTGTTCGTGCCATGTGCCAATGTTAGAAGGGATGGTCGTTGTGACCATCCCCTATTTCTAACACGAAGAGATGGTTGCTTACGACCATCTCTTTTTTGGATGATCGGGGATGGTCATAATTGTTCCCTTTGCTTCTGTGTGATTGTCACCGATGGTAGTTTAACACTTGGAGATATTTTGTCAAAGGGGACGGGTGTAGCCGTCTCAAACTCTTAGTAGAGGGGATGCTCGTATATTGACCATCCCTTCTCTGTTTGATGGCCTGAAAATCAGGGAATATTTGAGGCTAAAAGGGACGTTGTTTAGTTAATCATCCCCCATCATCATACGGAGGATAGGTGACGATTGTCCCCTAAGGTTACTTACCCAACCTGCGCCTGGATCCCCTTCTCATTCACCAAAGCACCCACGACTCTTCTCTATCGCCGCCCTCTCCCCAACCTCCTTCTGCTTGTCTAGGTTCGTCTCCACCATCATCGATGCTCGTCAACGATTGGCGTTGCTCCTCCATCCGTACTCCTGCTTCACCCGCTCCTCCAGGTTCTACCTTTAAGTGTTGTAACTTGATTTTTATTATGCTTCGATGTTTGAGACCTACTTTTTATAATATATCATTGATCCTTTCCAATAAGCTCCTATACAACAAGTTTTTATATACCTTTAAGTGCCCAATGTGATTTGATTTTTGTGAGGGATGAGACTTCCAATACGCTTTTATAAAATAGTTTTGACATATCATTTCTCTTTTTTTTGTAATTATCTTCTTTAGAAATCATTTTCTTCATGTGTATACTCAAGAAACTTGATGGTCACTAATTCACCATTATATTTTCTCTTGTATTGGGAAATTCATTATTAGTTTTAAGGTGGTTGTGACAACTAAGTCACTAATTCACTACATATACACACATGTATGTGTAGAGCAAGTCATTTTCATATAATAAACTGAATAACATCTAAAATCAAATATATTGAATAGTTCTTGAATACCTCTTTGTCAGTTTTATTCGTATAAGCTTCTATCAATAAGATCCTAACAACAATATAGTTATAATTGGATGATTTAGTCAAGAATAAAGTCGGGTTGTTAAATGACTTACCTAGCAGGCCGGTTGTGTAACTTCAAGAACGATTAATCAAATGAAAGTGAATTTTGGTTATTATTTGATGTAGTAGAGACCCTATACATGTTCTAATCCTCCTTCCTTAAAGATATTGCCTTGAGACCTAGTGGAGCCACTGATTATATCTAAGACAGTTGTTGAGATTACCTTGAGACTTAATAGAGCCTACAGTACATTCTCACTTCTCGGAGTCAACTTATTGGAGTCCTTTGATTTGATCATCACCCCAATCATCATAACCTCCAAAGAGTAGCTAATATATATCTATTAATTTATATCGTACAGGAAAAGGGACAAGAGTTGGATGAATAAAAGATTTGATGATTTGGCGACTTATAGGAAAGGTATCTATGAGTTTTTGGTTTGAGATTTTCGTTGCAAATTGTTATACATTATTATTAGAGATGAAGGAGATAAGATTCAATGTATATGTGTAAGGTGTAAAAACACTTTGATTAATAATCAGAGAGTATTTTACGAGCATCTTATATTGAATGGGATATGGCTACATTACACACATCAGATTTACAATGGAGAAGGTCTTCAACATGTTCCAAAAAAATAATAATGCAACTAATGTACACATCCTCACATAGTAAAAATTTATTATTGTAATTAGTTGTTAGAGGATGTCTTAACCACACATCATGTTATACCTCATTGAAATAGATCTGCCCAAATACTCGAGTTATGTTGGGAGGGGGCAATTTCTTGACATGCAAGGCTCTAATTAAGGAACCAAGCTAACATGTCCGGTGTATACATCATCCGCATTCCAATTCATAACAATACACTTGGGTTTATTTATACTAAGAGGTTTTATTGATCATTTATGGTTGATGATTGACATGATATTATATAATAATCAATCAGGAACTTAAGTATATTAAAACATTTTAGCCATACTAAATTTCTAGTTATATAATGTAAAGATTGAACTACAACTATTGTAGTTTGGAGTCTGAGATTTTATGTCAATAAGCAATCACTCAAGGTTGTTGTTTGTCATGTATTTCTCTAAATAGATTATACGGAAATTAATCATGATAAATTTCAAATTTTTGTATTTGAATGATTAAACACATTAAAAGATGCCAACAAGATGATCGAATCATCTTCTGACCCATGTCCCCTAAATATCACATATATATGGCAAATGGAGTCGGAATCGTACAGAATAAATTTGGGATATTTGTCGGTTTGATTCTTAACAAAATTAATGTACCTTTTTCACATTTCATGACAAGAAAGTAGTAATTAAAAAACTTTTAGTTATAGATCTGAGTTTACATGTAAAAACAACAACAATGCTAGAATCTTTGATTTTAAAATTATACTCATTCATTTCCAATCGCTGACGAATATTTTAGAGACATATTCAGACATTATAAATACATTTACGTATCTCAAAATTCATTCAAATGGGGAATATATAGTAGTTTTTCATATGAGCAAAAAACTATATGAAAAAAGCATCTAGGCAAAAAAAAACAAGTCCTCATACATCCAATATTCATAACAATATTCTATTGGATCACATCCAAGGCCTACGACCCAAGATTGTGATATCACTTGAAGGGATTTGATTTTATAAAACTGACTCGCGTATTATGGAAGCGTGGAGATCGCATCTTATGTAAAATAGGCCGACTAGTCATACTACTCGATGGGGCAACATAATTTAAAAAAATTCGAATGAAACCACATGACATGAGAACCATTCCCATGCCATTTAATCTTGATTACAAACAAGTATCAGGGTTAACTCTTGTAGCGTAATCACGATCCTCGTATCTCTAAATGAAGAGACCTCATGTCTTAAGTCCAATCTGATGTAGACATCACTTACGGCATGTGGATGAGACATATACTCCCTGCAATACCATGTGACAATCCGAGTCGAGAATCTTCTGATTTCATCATACGAAAGTCATTGTATTCCTCACAAGCATGGGGCATCAAAGAAGACGGAGATACACGAGCAGTCGATCCAGCAATACAATGGCAATGTGACGTGACTATGCTCTCCATGAACCCTAGAGTGGATGGCCGCTCGTGTATGAGAGAGAGAGAGAGCGCACGAGAGAGAGAGAGAGAGAGAGAGAGAGAGAGAAAGAGAGAGAGAGAGAGAGAGATTTTGTTAATTCACATTGTGTATTGAATTGTGTAGAGAAGAGCACAGGGTCAGCCCTTCTCTTATACAAAATTGGATGACTAGGATACAATCCTAATTGAAATCAATGGTATAAATTTTGTTGCAATAATTTGCAATAATGATTAGTTAATTTAAAAGAAAATAATAAATTGAAGAAATTCTCCAATATATTCAATTTCAATTAAATCAATTCATTGTCACGAATAAATAAGGACTAGCGAGTCACCTTCCATGTAAGGGGAAAGGAAATAGCCCCCCTTCCCTTTTGGATGGGTGGACATCCCCTTAAGATTGGCAAGAGATTTTCTCTCTCTCGAGTAATAATCTCATTACATTAAATCTCTATTCATAGAATTATTTATCAACAAAATATCATGAGACAATTTGCAAATCATTTGTGATAATTACAAACAAACCATCTATTTGTTATGAATCACATTCATATATCAAATATTAAATGTTAAACATAGCGTTATTTAATTGTACAATGTGAATTCAGTTCACAATTAACTGTATAATTTGAATCTAATTCACATTGACTTATAAGTTGTAAAATATATTTACACTTAAATCTCTCTTATGATATTATGAATCATATTCGTAATATTTATGATTATGGATAGTAATATCCATATTTTGACGACCGTGCCAACGAGATCTGGGTACTCGGCAAACCAATTCCAAGCGTATACATTTCCATATCTGAAATACATAAAATATTACTAAGCATGAGAAATTGCATAAAAGACTGGAATTAAATTTTTATCCATTCACTTCATATTACAAATCCAATACATGTCTACAAAATTATATCACATGAAAAAAATGTTCATACATACAACATCTCATGTCTCTCAAAATTACAAATAAAGATAGTAAAAGGCACAAGTAATTGTATCACAAAAATTTAGTTGCACCAAAAAGAAGTATCTCCAAGTAAACAATGACCGCTCACTGATGTGGCTGCTTGTAAGAACCTGTGGATCCACACATAGGTATGTTATGAACAAAGTTGTCCAATATGATATAAAAATTATAACAAGCAATGTATAATTAAAAAATAATGTGCAAAAAGTTGGGTTTTATGTCCTAACAAAGAAATAAATTATAATTATTAATATTTGATATGGATCACCCAAGTTTCATAGATAGTATGTGGTCTTGGTCCAGGTGAGACCTCACACTTTGGTCTGGGCCAGAAGAATACCTTATGGGTGGAGTGCCTCCATAGACATGTGGTAGTGTAAAATGCATCCTAACTAAGTTCCCAAGACACGTACTTGGCTTCACTTATTACATTATAAATCTGATTCTCAGAGCGAATTCCAACTCGTGAATCATCATGAACCGTCCAAGTCCACTATCCACGTGTATGAGTCCACAATGGTGTAGGTAACTGTTGGAAATGCGAGCCCACGGCGAGCCATTATGCAATAAATGTTATTGCAATTCACTCCTTAATCTGAAATGAAGAATACATAATTTGCATAATAGGTCCCTTAGTACAATTAGGGTTATGTACCATGGCCATCTTGATGATCATACAGCTGTTGATTCAACTATTGAATCATAGAGGTTGGTGCTTGAATGAATATCTAAAGAGTTAGATTAAGGACTCATCAAGCACCGTCAGATGATTGTTAAGAGATGATCTCCAGCCTGAGTAGGAGATGGCAATCCTTATCTCTGAAAGCTGATATCTGACCGACCTCTTGATGCAGGTCCTCTGCATAGGAATAGAGATTCGGAGGTGTCAGATTAGTTAGGTCAAAGAGTTGACTTAGCGAGATCGAGATAACCAAAGTCCTATATCGTATGCTGTCAGGATATAGGCACGCATCCTCTGACCGGAGACAGATGTGTTGCTATATGTCTAAGTATGTACATTTGGCAGACCAATAAATTGATGACCTAATCAAGGTCTACACACCGGCGCGCTGGTGTGCATATAAGGGCATATGAGTAATACGATCTCTCAAAGGGATCATACAGGTTCAGTTACTGAACCGGAAGACATGAGCTCACTCATGAGATATTGGGAAGAATCAAATTCCGTGCGCACGGTCGTCTCGCTTTGGAAGCTTGACTGAATTTGTAGGTTTGATATATACTTTTGGAAAGTATATGATCAAGACCTAGGTATGATATATGCTTTGGAAAGAATATGATCGATACCGACTCCCAATGATCGAATGAGAAACTTACTGATAAAACCATGAAGTAGACAGTATAAAGTTGATCGAATACTTCGGGTTTAGTCTGAGTCTTCCAGTATGCAGGATGTACAGGTATTGGGAATACCTGAGGGTGATGTGATCATAAACGATTGTATAACCATGACGCTTCCATTCCTAGGGAGTGATGAAACGGGTCTGGATTTTAGTGACTCCTCTCAGTAGAGAAGTGATCTGATCTTAGTCCAAGTGTTGGACATTGATCTGAATGTGATTCAGATACAATGAGAAGATTAGATTTACGGTCTTGATTTAATCAAGCATCTATGGGAGGCCCACGATCTGGATTTGAGATACGATCTCAATATCCATGTCACTATACGTGGAACAATACAATCGCCCTGTCCTTATCTCCAAGTATCTGCGGAGAAAGCGCATTATCCTTGAAGGAGTTCATGGATAATTCTATTGTTGATGTATGTATCCGAGCATTGAGAAAATGGATAATTAAATGTGATTTAATTATAATGAGTAATATGAATTTGATTCATATTATAAAGAGAGTTATCTTAGATAATTAAATGAGATTTGATTATCAAAGATGTAAATAATGTGAATGTGATTCATATTATTTGGACACAAAAGAATAGAGATCCAAGATGATTAAATATGATTTAATTATCATGGATATGAATAATGTGGATAGCAATATCCATATTAGTCATATATATTATAAATGTGATTTATAATATATAAGAGAGAGCTATTTGTAATTTACATTTGTTAATTAAATGTTAATGTGAATTGGATTCACATTGGACATTAAATTGAAAATGTAATTTACATTTTGTTTTGGGTTGTGAATGTGATTCACAGTTTTTCAATGGCATGATTGCAATGTTCACAAAATAAATTGGATTTAGTTTTTGTGAAATAATTTGCAACAAAAGTTGTTGCAAATAATGGAGATTACATAAAAGGTGAAATAGCCACCTTCCTAATGGAAGAGGGTGGACGACCACCACTCCCATTAGGAAAGGGAGGCCGTCCCCCTCTCCACATGGAAGGAGGCTTTCTCTCCTTTCATTATCTCCATGTATTGATGATTTAATTTTGTAATTAAATTGTGTTGATTTATCAACATATATTTAATTTAAATTAAATTAAATGTTGTTGTGTTTTTAGCAACAAATCATGACCATTTAAAGAAACACAAATTGATGTGGACCATTGGATTTGTGTTGACACATGGATTGAGATCCATGGATCCCAAAACCCTATAAAAGGAGAGGCACCCCATTGCTCTTCTTGACACATAAGTTGAGGCAACAAATCTCTCTCTCTCTCTCATTCTCTCTACACGTACTCTCTCCATCTCTCTCATGTGGCCGTCCACCATGGATGCCCTAGAGAGGTTCTCCATCGCCGCGGCATCGTCGTTATGCTGCCCGATGGTTTGCTCGTGGATCTCTGTCTCCTTCGGTGCGCCCCGCTCGTGAAGAAGACATCGGATCTCGTGTGTCAAGATCAGGAGATCCGCCGCTTGGATCATCAACATGGATTGCGAGAAGCACGCGATTCATCCCCGCGCTCGCAAGCGTCTCCTCCGACGGATCGGACTTGAGACAGGAGGTCTCTTCGTTTAGAGACTTGATCGCAACCACGCTTCAAGAGGTAAACCTAATACTTGGTTGTGGTTTAGACGAAACGATCCGAGAAGTGTTCTTGGATCATGCGGTTTCGTCACATGAAAATTTTTTAATTTCCGCTGCATAGAACAACTAGTGCGACTAGTCGTTCTTCGTCGTATTCGATACGACGATCACGCTTCCGTGATGCGCTTGAGGATCTAACCATATCCTTCAAGTGGTATCAGAGCCTTAGGTCGGTGTTTTTGGATACGATCCATAAACCGAGGACGACTTGGGTTTCATTAGGGTTTGCGAAAGTTTTCTTGCATTTCATTTTCGCATCTCTATTTTGATATTATTTTCGGCACTGTTTAAATTTTTTAAACACGAAAATAATATTTGGATTTTATTCCCCATTAAATAAGGAAACCGTAGGATCTAAGTTTGCGTGATTTCGATTCTGTTTGCTCTAGATATGCTCATTTTAGTGAACATGTATCCACTGTTTCGGGGACTGCGGATCATGACGTAATTAAGATGTTAATTGCGGATTTGAAACACCTTGAAATGCGTGCAAATCACTTGGGTTCTGTTGTAAATCAAGTTAGCAAACTTTAGAAATTTACTTTGCTTAATTTGGATTTAAATTGATTGAAATATGATATTTTTAGTAAGTGAGGGTCACTGCTGAAAATACTTTCCTAATCAAGAACCTAGTGATTGTCATTTAATTAATTAGTGAAATTAAATTGTTTAATTTCCTGGAATAATTATGCATAAATATTTGTGAAATATTTAATGATAATTATGCCCTTAAATGACTTTGCCCTAACCAACAAATGATTAGATGTGATCTAGATCAAGATTGGTTACATGATCTACATGATCAACATTCCAACAAACATGTTGCTTGAATAGGACTTGGGATTTGTTTAGCAAATCTCATTATAATGTTAATCAAAAATGTTTTGATTATTACTATATGGTACAATTTCGGTTGAAGAACCGATGATCATCTCAAGTACAAATTAATCAATTTGGCATTATCCTTTCCCGAGGCGGATATGGTGCCTAGTCGGAGAGCATTGGGGTTGCGGGTTGCAACGTATGTGGTCCGTCCCACTCTCGTCGGTACTGGCCATGACAGCGGGTAGGGCCGGGATAATGTCCGAGGGATTAAGATGTATTTTTCTAATTATTAAAATTCGAAGTAATACATATTTGAGATAATACCATTATTCAAGTAACTATTAAAATGTTTGTTGGATATTAATTGGATCATTAATTTAATATGATTAGATTAATTGGAATCCAATTAAGATTGAAATACTCTAATATTATTAGAGTTAATAATTCCCTTGGAAGAATTAATTATGTGAATATGATTTACGATAATTAATTAAAATTTGAATATGAGGTGGAGGATCACATAAGTGATATCCATGGTCTCCCGTCAAGGCGAAGGGTTCCGTCGCCAGGGATTGTATGTGGGAGACGCCTGTCCGAAGTGACAGCTCCTGTATGCAAGCGCATCTGGATCGGACTCTTTGCTTCTCGAAAGAGTAAGGCCGTATACGTAGTGACCCCAATATCGGATCCTCATATTATTGGGGCGATATTGGATTGCGTATAGCGAGTACTATTCCTGTTGACGGTTGGTTCAATTAACGACGGGTCAACATCGCCTTAGGGGTGGTGGGCTCGGGTGTTAAAGACCGAATTGGGAAATGCAAGTTGGACTTGCAAAGCGGAATGTGTTCCCGCTTCTTTTTATCCGAGTTACAGATTCTCATATTATTGGGATGTAACAAAGATAAGGAAGGAGATCCCAGATCTTGTTGAGATATAATGGTAAGTATATCTCTTACATTGAAAGTGATTAAGGGAATGAACTTTCAGTGTTGACAAGACAAGACAACTTTGATATAAAAATCCTAAATCAAAGTAAAATATATATATATATATATATTTATGCAAATTTCTTATTTCAGATAATCCTTCATTAAAACCCACTCAATGATATACTCAATAATAACCAGTGAAATATCTTGGATTGGACTCATGATCCAGATATTGTACTTGCAGTTGGACACATAATGTATGTGGTTGCAATGTGCAAGTTTCCTCATAATATTGAGGAATGACAATTAAATAGATAATAGGACTACAACCCTAGGGTTTGTATGTCTCTATAGTCTTGATCTCTCATCAGATGTACTTTGGAAGTGACATGTCAATGATGATCGCAATTGTCAAATAATCCTTATAAAATTTATGAAGATATTCGGGCATACATATGTGCTCTTGACATTTAACATGAATGAGATGGTTCACTGCATCATGCAGAATGGTGGCTCTATAAGAGATGGTGTATTCAAATTGTTTGAGTACCTACCTGAACCTATGTTTCAAGAGTTTAGATGGATGTAGATGATGAGTGTCATAATTCTACTATCTATACTCTGGTCATTCATGAAGCTTCATAATATTCATATTGTATGAATTTAATGAAGCATGTATAAATGTTGAAATGCTCTTACATAAGAGATCCTTAGTCTTAAGCAATGGTTGCTTATAGATAAAGGGAGCGCAGTGGAAGCATGGGTTGGACCCGAGTAAGAAGTATGGTCAAAGAGTTGACTATACATCTATGACTTCCATATGTCATCCGAAGAGTTGGATGAATGCCAATACTGCAACAAGTTGATGTGTTGATAGTATGACTATCAAGTCTATCTAGAATCCTTAGAGAAGGACTCGGATGGAGCATCAGATTAATCTACATAAATCATTGATAAGATAAAGTCAAATAATTGTATCTCAATCTTATGATGACATTTGCAATAGGTTGCATATGTTTTAGAAGACTGGAAAATTTGATCTTAAAGGTTTATAGTTATCCACATGGATATTGATGCAATTGTTGCAACAATCTCTATTGGATTGATAGACTTGTTAATTTCAGTGGGAGAGTCCTTAGTCTTAGAGAATGTCTCTATGACCTAGATATAAGAATACACTCATTGTTTGTTTCTAAATGTTGGAAATAAACATGAATTCTGAGGTAGAACTATCATAAAAGGTTATGATGGAGATATTTCAGATAGTAATCTAAAATCTAGTGGACTCCACTAAATTAGAAAATTAATGAATGGTTCATTAACATTTCTAAATACTGAAATTAAACCTTAAGATCAATAGGAGGATGAAGATCATTTGACAATGATCTAGCATCAAGCCTTGGACATTTGTCTATTGATTTGATCAATAGACTAGTAAGAGATGAAACTTTAGAATGTCTAAAATTTCAAAACTTACATACTTATGAATATTGTATTCAAAGAAAAATGTCCAATACACCCTTCTTAGAGAAAGGTGTAAGATGTCAAGGTATTCAGGATCTCATACATATTGATGTATGTAGATCATCTATATCATAGTAAACATTATGGATATGTGATATCTGTTGATGATTATGTATGATATGAGATTTCTTCTCTTCACCTAAGAAACCTTTGAAATGTTCAAAGATTTCATTATTTTTGGTTTAAAACCAAAAGTTTGAAGGAAGATAAAATGAATTTGATCTAATCTAGGGAGCAAGTACCTGTTAGATAAATTCAAAGAATACCTTATAGAGATATGAATATCATTTCTATCTCAATCCTCCTAACACACCTTAACTCAATAGAGTTATAGGCAGATACAATTGGATCATGTGTGACATGATCTTATCAATGATGAATTTTAGCATAATTATCCCTTAGTTTCCAGGTATATATGTGTAGTAGAGACTACAATGTATATCCTTAATAAGGTTCCATGCAAGATGGAATCTAGCACTTGAGAGTGCTGCTTCATTAGGAAAATAAAGGATGGTATTGGATACCTACTTTATGATCTTGAGATTCTTGAAATATTTCATCTCTGAGAATGTGATTCTTGGAGGTTGAGACTCTTGAGAATCAAGATAAAAATGAAGTGTAAGAACTCATTTAATCTTGAAAAGATAATGAGGCTCCTAAAATTGGAAACTAAAAGGATAATTGAAGATGAAACACTAAAACCTCTTCAAATAAGTTTGAGGATGGATTCCATGTGTCAGAGAAATCTGACAATGATTGAACTTCATGTGATGAAGCTTCTGAAGATCATAGCATGGATAGATGGATGTTAGCAATAAAAGTCTAATGTAGACTTCATATGCAAGTATTGTATATGGACCCTCGAGGATCCACCTATATGGGTAAGACCCGTAAAGGTGTAAATGGATCTTCAAGAGAAAGGGAACCTGATGAGAAGGTACATACCTTCAAAGCATAGTTCGTAGCAATGAGCTATACATGGAAGAGAAGACATTGCTTGCAATGAGACTTGCTTTTCAGTGAACATGCTTAAAATCATCAGAATATTGCTAACCTTAGCTACACAACTTGACTATTGCATCTTCAAGATGTAAGTCCAGATTGCATTCCTCTATGAATATCTCTCTGAGGATATTCACATGAAGTAGCCCCAAGGCTTCATGGTTGAGGAAAGCAAGGTGTGCAAGATAAGGAATCCATCTAAGGACTCAAATAAGCTTCTTTGAGATGGACCATAAGATTTGATGAAGTTATAAATGTTATGATTTCAAATAAAATCTTGATGAGCCATGCGAAGCTTAGTGGGAGTGCCTATGTGTTCATTGCGCTAAATGTAGATGATATCCTGATCATTTAAAATGATATAAGGATAATAATAAGTGTTTTATAATCTGGTTATTCCATATCTTGAAATATGATATCAAAGATACCTCTTAGATCTTAGTTCTGAAGTTGTTCAGAAGCCAAGAGAAGAGGATAATTGGACTGTCACATTTGTAGTATACCTTGGACATATTCTATTCATAGAAATTCCAAGAAAGGCTTCTAACCCTTAAGATATGGTACTGACCTATCATAAAGGATAGCACCTCAAAGAGTTGAGGAAGTAAATGCTACAACTACTTGCACTTGTGCATTAGTTACGAGAAGCTGAGTGTATGCTAGAGTGTACAAATACCAGATGTCTGTCATGCAGTGAGAGTAGTAAATTGTTACTAATCCTACTGTAGAGATAAAACACTTGATTGCAGTAATAACAAAATCTTCATAGATGAGGAGATTTTTGAGATAGTAATCTCAAAGTCTTATCTTCAAAAGTTTATGACCATGTAGATAGTAATCTATAAAGGTATAAACTATAAATACCTTAGGAGATAGAGATCTCCGGGAATGAAGGTATTCTAATAAGGATTATGGGGATACCGGTTATGATGTCAGGGACAATGTAACCAACTAGATTGAGTATTGGTTGCATGAGATGCAACATTCGCATTAGATGCGAGCACTGTTACTGGGGATATGCAAGTGCCGTAAAAGGACTTGGCATAGTCTCGCGGGAACAGAGTGACTGATCAGCTTACCTAGCTATTTTCTAAATAGCCTATGATTGTCACATGAGTGCGGGTTTAAATGATTAGCCCATTAATGGCTCTTTGGGCTAGTGGGAGATTGTTGGAAATGCGAGCCCACGGCGAGCCATTATGCAATAAATGTTATTGCAATTCACTCCTTAATCTGAAATGAAGAATACATAATTTGCATAATAGGTCCCTTAGTACAATTAGGGTTATGTACCATGGCCATCTTGATGATCATACAGCTGTTGATTCAACTATTGAATCATAGAGGCTGGTGCTTGAATGAATATCTAAAGAGTTAGATTGAGGACGCATCAAGCACCGTCAGATGATTGTTAAGAGATGATCTCCAGCCTGAGTAGGAGATGGCAATCCTTATCTCTGAAGGCTGATATCTGACCGACCTCTTGATGCAGGTCCTCTGCATAGGAATAGAGATTTGGAGGTGTCAGATTAGTTAGGTCAAAGAGTTGACATAGCGAGATCGAGATAACCAAAGTCCTATATCGTATGCTGTCAGGATATAGGCACGCATCCTCTGACCGGAGACAGATGTGTTGCTATATGTCTAAGTATGTACATTTGGCAGACCAATAGGTTGATGACCTAATCAAGGTCTACACACCGGCGCGCTGGTGTGCATATAAGGGCATATGAGTAATACGATCTCTCAAAGGGATCATACAGGTTCAGTTACTGAACCGGAAGACATGAGCTCACTCATGAGATATTGGGAAGAATCAAATTCCGTGCGCACGGTCGTCTCGCTTTGGAAGCTTGACTGAATTTGTAGGTTTGATATATACTTTTGGAAAGTATATGATCAAGACCTAGGTATGATATATGCTTTGGAAAGAATATGATCGATACCGACTCCCAATGATCGAATGAGAAACTTACTGATAAAACCATGAAGTAGACAGTATAAAGTTGATCGAATACTTCGGGTTTAGTCTGAGTCTTCCAGTATGCAGGATGTACAGGTATTGGGAATACCTGAGGGTGATGTGATCATAAACGATTGTATAACCATGACGCTTCCATTCCTAGGGAGTGATGAAACGGGTCTGGATTTTAGTGACTCCTCTCAGTAGAGAAGTGATCTGATCTTAGTCCAAGTGTTGGACATTGATCTGAATGTGATTCAGATACAATGAGAAGATTAGATTTACGGTCTTGATTTAATCAAGCATCTATGGGAGGCCCACGATCTGGATTTGAGATACGATCTCAATATCCATGTCACTATACGTGGAACAATACAATCGCCCTGTCCTTATCTCCAAGTATCTGCGGAGAAAGCGCATTATCCTTGAAGGAGTTCATGGATAATTCTATTGTTGATGTATGTATCCGAGCATTGAGAAAATGGATAATTAAATGTGATTTAATTATAATGAGTAATATGAATTTGATTCATATTATAAAGAGAGTTATCTTAGATAATTAAATGAGATTTGATTATCAAAGATGTAAATAATGTGAATGTGATTCATATTATTTGGACACAAAAGAATAGAGATCCAAGATGATTAAATATGATTTAATTATCATGGATATGAATAATGTGGATAGCAATATCCATATTAGTCATATATATTATAAATGTGATTTATAATATATAAGAGAGAGCTATTTGTAATTTACATTTGTTAATTAAATGTTAATGTGAATTGGATTCACATTGGACATTAAATTGAAAATGTAATTTACATTTTGTTTTGGGTTGTGAATGTGATTCACAATTTTTCAATGGCATGATTGCAATGTTCACAAAATAAATTGGATTTAGTTTTTGTGAAATAATTTGCAACAAAAGTTGTTGCAAATAATGGAGATTACATAAAAGGTGAAATAGCCACCTTCCTAATGGAAGAGGGTGGACGGCCACCACTCCCATTAGGAAAGGGAGGCCGTCCCCCCTCTCCACATGGAAGGAGGCTTTCTCTCCTTTCATTATCTCCATGTATTGATGATTTAATTTTGTAATTAAATTGTGTTGATTTATCAACATATATTTAATTTAAATTAAATTAAATGTTGTTGTGTTTTTAGCAACAAATCATGACCATTGAAAGAAACACAAATTGATGTGGACCATTGGATTTGTGTTGACACATGGATTGAGATCCATGGATCCCAAAACCCTATAAAAGGAGAGGCACCCCATTGCTCTTCTTGACACATAAGTTGAGGCAACAAATCTCTCTCTCTCTCATTCTCTCTACACGTACTCTCTCCATCTCTCTCATGTGGCCGTCCACCATGGATGCCCTAGAGAGGTTCTCCATCGCCGCGGCATCGTCGTTATGCTGCCCGATGGTTTGCTCGTGGATCTCTGTCTCCTTCGGTGCGCCCCGCTCGTGAAGAAGACATCGGATCTCGTGTGTCAAGATCAGGAGATCCGCCGCTTGGATCATCAACATGGATTGCGAGAAGCACGCGGTTCATCCCCGCGCTCGCAAGCGTCTCCTCCGACGGATCGGACTTGAGACAGGAGGTCTCTTCGTTTAGAGACTTGATCGCAACCACGCTTCAAGAGGTAAACCTAATACTTGGTTGTGGTTTAGACGAAACGATCCGAGAAGTGTTCTTGGATCATGCGGTTTCGTCACATGAAAATTTTTTAATTTCCGCTGCATAGAACAACTAGTGCGACTAGTCGTTCTTCGTCGTATTCGATACGACGATCACGCTTCCGTGATGCACTTGAGGATCTAACCATATCCTTCAGTAACAAGTCAGGACACTAATTATCAATATCATTCTTATCGTAGTCCGAATCACCATGACTATCCCAATCCTTATGCACAAAAAAGTTATATTTCATTTCCAACTTCATTAACTATATTTCTTGGAACTCCGACGTAAGGAATAGTATGAAGATATTTTCAATGTAATTGCGTCAGATCTGCAGACAATTTTTGATATTGCAATCAAATGTTGAAAACATGAATACTCAGGTTGATCATTTAAGGTTATGCATTGGCTTCTGTATTAGACTCGCTATGGAAAGAGATTAAATGAAAGTAATTGCCATCAACAATTTAGTTGAGATTTAAGGTCATATTTCATCATCAACCATTAGAAACTACTCTTACATATTTTTATACATTTAAGCAATATTTAAGCACTGATTCAGTTAATAGTTCTTTGTTCCAGATCCATCAACATGCTGCACCCCCAATTATAGTCAATGCAACTGCACGTTTCACAGTAAACAGTCAAAAAACTTGGGAAAAGATTTCTCATATTCTTCCTTTCAGTGACTTATCCTCGAAGTTAAACCAGAATTTCTCAAATATTTGGATAATATCGTCCGGAATATAAATTCTGCTTTGAGTTCATTGGTTCTCTTAATATAATGTAACGTTCCGGATTTAGATCTCCGGTCTGTTATCGAGCAAAATTGACCTGGACAACTTGTTGAGTAGGAGTACAGATGGACTTATTGACAACTACCCAAAATACTTAAGTCCCAGTTGTCAAGTATTAATCCCCACCACTTATATACTACACTCATACTTCGTGAGTTTTAGATGTGTCATTATGTTTTGGGGTATGTGTGTTACAACATCCCCACTCATATTCGCAACGTCCTTGTTGCGACATGGCTCATCACTTATTCCTAGTGATAGTGGCGGTTGCACGCTCCCGGCTTAGTTCCCTTCAGGTAGCCCTTTCCACTACCAGAGGGAATCCGCTCTGATACCATTTGTAGCGTCCCAGGCTTAGGTCCATCATCCGTTATCGAGGAAAATTGACCCTAACAACTTGTTGGGTACGGATCCAGATGGATCCATTGACAACTACTCAAAATACTTAAGCGCAAGTTGTCAAATAGTAATCTCCACCGCTTATAAACCACATGCATACTTCGTGAGTTTTAGATGTGGCACTATATTTTGAAGGTATGAGTGTTACACATCGGACATCCTTCAGATCCGAGGACCATTTTGCTAACAGAATCCCGTCGTAATTACATCATCTCCAACTCTGGCTATATCAACAAGCTCATCCATTAGAAGAACATGGATTTCACGAGGAATGGACCCTACACTTAAAACTTGTGTGCTTTCTTGAATTTTTATTTATTGGTAATCATGATAGATAATAGTGTTCTCAATAAAGTGAAAATTGTTGCCTTCACAAGAACAAAACACCCTTGGAAAGGTAGGGTGTTGGAAGTCAAATTGAATTCTCAGTTTCCAGCTCCGGTTGAACCTTAATCATATACTTCTTCATTACTATGGGAGCTGTCTGATCAGAAGCTTCACTTATGGCGGCTCAAAAATAATTAGATCCAATCTCGACTTACAACTTGATCCAACACAACCTAATTGAAGGGACAAGGAATAAACAACATGTATTTCCTCCTATATGCTACAATATATATCAGTTGCAGGGTTTCTCATGAAAGGAACCTCTCAATGTCAAGAGAAGAGAAGATATCCAACCAAAATCACACCACAAAAGCTGTAATTAAGGTTATAATGGAAAAGATAGATGATCGAAATTCACGTCAAAACTGAAACAAGGAGGGACGGGACGTCACACCTAAAAAAACATTTCCTAGAATGGCATACTAGGCACTCCATTGACAACGAACGGAGGATGTTGACCTTAACCTCCTCTACGCGGTGGCAACTTCGGATCGTCGATTCAATGCGCTCCGACGAGATCCGGCGATGCTTCGACGAGGGAGAGGGAAGAAGATGAGTTGTTGCTTTGGGTTGGGTAAAAAAGAGGTTGTTTTTATGGGGTCCAACATGTATTCGGATACAGGTTCCGATCTGAATTTGATTCGGACTTGATCTCACGAAAATGACCGTAACTCAGATTCTCGAATCAGATTTTTACGTTCCTGGACTCGTTTGGAAATGTCTCGACGTACACTATGTGATGGAGTGTTTATTCAAAATTTGGACACTATATAAAGACAGTTTTTTACAAACACGTATGACTCATATTTCAAGGGGTCACACAATATTAATCATATCCATGATAATTAAATCTAATTTGATTATCTTAATCATCTTTCTATATATATCCAAAAAATATGAATAATATCCAAATTATTAATGACAACTAAATAATATTTAATCATCAATTTTCCAATGCTCTGATATTGTCAACAATAGAACTAATCCTGAACTCGTTCAGCAATAATATATTTTCTCCATGAATACTTGGAGATAAGGAAATAACTATTATATATTCCATATTCGGTTACTTGGAAGTGAGTTCTAATCTCATATCCATATCTAGAAGAATTCAGGGATGTCCGATCAAGTCAAAAAAATATCCAATCTTCTCATTGTATCTGAATCATATTCAAACTGATGTCCAGCATTTGGACAAAGATCGGATAACTAGTTTACTGGATGGAGTCACTAAAATCCAAACATATTTCATCACTTCCTCGGATTGGAAGAGTCACGGTTATACAAACGTTTAAAATCACATCACTCTCACGTATTTCTGATACCGGTACATCCTACATACTGGAAGACCTAGAATAAATTCAAAGCTCTGAGCTTATTTGAACTATCTCATTCGGGGTGCTATTGTTAAGTTTCTCATTCGATCATTTATGAGTTGGTATCGATCAAATACTTTCCAAAAACATATCTCCTGCCTTCAGATCCTGTCTTGTTTCCAAAATAAGACGATCAACGTTGGAATTTGATTTATCCCAATATATCATGAGTGAGCTCGTGTTTTCATGTTCAACGATGAACTTGTGTGATCTATTTGAGAGATCATACTACTCATATGCCCTTGTATGCATACATCTCGTCGATATATAAACCTTGATTAGGTCATTAACCTATTGGTCTACCTGATATACATACTTAGACATATAGTAATACATTTGTCTCTGGTCAGAGAATGTGTGCCTATACGTGACAGCATACGACATTGCTCTTAGTTATCTCGATATTGTTAAATCACGTCTTCGACCTAACTCATCTAACACATCTGAATCTCTATTCCTATGCAAATGAGTAGCATCAAGAGGTCGGTCAGATGTCAGCCTTTAGAGCAAGGATTGACATCTCCTTCTCACGATGGAGATTCCTTATTGATAACCACTTGATGGTGTGATCGAGTTCTCAATCTAACTCTTTAGATAGTCAAACCCAAACCAGTCTCTATGATCCAACTTTTGGATTATCATATGTAGATATCAAGATAGCCATTGTACATAACCATAGTTGTATTGAGGGACAAATTGCACAATTTAGTTATTATTCATTTCAGATTAAGGAGCAAATTGTAATAACTTTTATTGCATAATAGCTTGTTGCTGGCTCACATCTCCAACGTACTCATGTTTTTCTCAAGTTACAGAACAAAACATTTTATGTTGTATTTGTTGTTTCAACAGCTTAATGTTACTTGTCTGCCTAATAAAATATGCATGTGATTGAAGGACCGTAAATCTACGATAGTTGGCTAAAGTTGGCAAGATTTACATATTCTTCCTAAAAAATTCTCCCATTACTTCGTAAGGACCATAAAGAAGCCAATGCTAAATTTGGCTATATTATTATTTCCACATTCTTCTTTTGTTATTCCGAAGAGAATGCATCCTTATATATGGATATATGAAATCTCTCTCTTTTAAGTGAATGAAGCATAAATTTACTAGAGAAGATATGCGGTCAACTTTTTTTAATAAGTTATTGTCTTACTTGAGAAGTTAGATTTATGATAGAGGATTGTCTCAATATGCAAAGAATAAGCTCTTAACATGTCGTGTGTCTGTACTAGAAACTGTTGGACATGTGAGCCCACGACGAGCCATTATGCAATAAATGTTATTGCGAATATCATTCCCTGATCTGAAATGAAGAATAAATAATTTGCATAATAGGTCCCTCTGTACAATTAGGGTTATGTACCATGGCTATCTTAATGATTATACAGCTGTTGATTCAATTATTGAATCATAGAGGCTGGTGCTTGGATGAATATCTAAAGAGTTAGATTGAGGACTCATCAAGCACCGTCAAATGATAGTTAAGATGTGATCTCTAGCCTGAGTAGGAGATGGCAATCCTTTCTCACATAGGCTGATATCTGACCGACCTCTTGATGCAGGTCCTCTGCATAGGAATAGAGATTCGAAGGTGTCAGATTAGTTAGGTCAAAGAGTTGACTTAACGAGATCGAGATAACCTAAGTCCTATGTTGAATGCTGTCACGGCATAGGCACGCATCCTCTGACCGGAGACAGATGTATTGCTATATGTCTGAGTATGTACATTTGGCAGACCAATATGTTGATGACCTAACCAAGGTCTATACACCGGCGCGCTGGTGTGCATATAAGGGCATATGAGTAATACGATCTCTCAAAGGGATCATACAGGTTCACTACTGAACCGGAAGACATGAGCTCACTCATGAGATATTGGGAAGAATCAAATTCCGTGCACAGTCGTCTCGCTTTGGAAGCTTGACTGAATTTGTAGGTTTGATATATACTTTTGGAAAGTATATGATCAAGACCTAGGTATGATATATGCTTTTGGAAAGTATATGATCGATACCAAATCCCAACGATCAAATGAGAAACTTGGTGATCAAACCCTGAAGAAGACCGTGTAAAATAGATCTTGATCTTCGGGTTGACCATGGGTCTTCCAGTATGCAGGATGTACAGGTATTGGGAATACCTGAGGGTGATGTGATCATAAACGATTGTATATCCATGATGCTTCCATTCCGAAGGAGTGATGAAACAGGTCTGGATTTTAGTGACTCCTTCCAGTAGAGAAGCAATCTGATCATAGTCCAAGTGTTGGACATTGGTCTGAATGAGATTTAGATTCAATGAGAAGATTAGACCTGCGGTCTTGATTTAATCAAGCATCTGTGGAAGGTCCGTAAGATCTGGATTTGAGATGAGATCTCAACATCCAAGTCACTATACGTGGAACAATATAATCGCCCTATCCTTATCTCCAAGTATCTGCGGAGAAAGCACATTATTCTTGAAGGGGTTCAAGAATAATTCACTTGATGAACTTCATATCCAAGCAAGAAAAACTTGATGATTAAATGAGATTTAATTATCAAGCATAATATGAATATGATTCATATTATTATCCAAGATAATTAAATGAGATTTAATTATCAAGGATTAGAGAATGTGGATAATACTATCCATGATATATGTGTATTATAAATGTGATTTATAATATGTATGTATAAGAGAGAGAATTTATGTAAATAGCATTTGTTAATTAATAGTGTGAATTGGATTCACATTTGTTAATTAATTGGAAATGCAATTTACAAATTAGTTTGGGTTGTGAATATGATTCACATAATGTTCAATGGCATGATTGAAATATTCACAAATTAATTTGGAATTAATTTGGTGGATATTTTTGTGATAATTGAGAGATAATGTAATATAATAAAAAGGAGAAATAGAGCCACCAAATTTAGAGGTGGCGTCACCCATGAAAGAGTCATGGGTGACGCCCCTTAATTTTAGGAGGCTATATTGACTCCATTTTATTATGATGATTAATCTCTCAACTAATTTATTTATGTTAAATTAAAAATGTGTTGATAATGTTGCAACATATATTTAATTTAATCATAAATAAATGTTGTTGGTTTTAACCAACAACAATCATAACCATTGATCTTACATAGACCAAGCCTAGCCGTTGGATCTATGAGTCCATGGATTGAGATCCAATGGATCCTAAACTAATATAAAAGGAGGGCTAGGGTAGCCTTCCATGGTACATCATTAAGAGTTGTACAAGGTGACAACTCTCTCTCTCTCTTTCTCATTCTCGCCCTCTCTCTCTTTCTCTTCTCCATTAAGTGGCCGTCCACTTTGTGTTGAGAAAGGAGAGACTCTCGGCTTCTTCTTCGACGACTCGAGGATCTCCTTCTCCTTTGGAGTTTCTTACTCTAAAGAAAGACGACGAATTTCGTTTGACGAAATCGGGGGGAGCCATCGCTTGGATCTTCATCGAGGATTGGGGAAGGAACGTGACTCATCATCGCGCCCGCAAGTGCGTTCTTCGTGGATCGGACTTAAGATAGGAGGATCTCTACTTTGGGATCTCGCGATCACAACCACGCTCCAAGAGGTATTCCTTATACTTGGTGGTTTGATGAAACGATCCGAGAAGTGTTCTCGTGATCATATGGTTTCATCTTTAGATTTAAAAATTTTAATTTCCGCTGCATCTAGCGACTAGTGCGACTAGTTGCCCCGATTGCATACGATGCGATCGATCGACACGCTTCCGTGATGCGCTTGAGGATTATCAATATCCTTCAGAAACCCACTCAATCGAAACAATAAAGACATGTAATGTAAAGCATATACAACTGGTGATGTTTATTTTACCTGAGCAAGTTTCATGGTCGAACTTAAGGAAGCAACTCGCTATCTTAGCATGTAAATCAAGTATTCAGTTCCCGTGTTACTTGGGAATGTCCTAATGCTTACGTGCTTTTGCGATTTTTTTAGTGTTTTTAACTTTTAATTAATTTAATTTAGTTTTTTTAAATTGTATTCAATGTTTCATATTTTAAATTTAATTAAAAATAAAATGTAAATAATAATAATAAGAAGTGAATACAAGTATATATAAGAAAGAAAATAGGTATATGGTTTTAAAATATAGTAAATATGGGGAATAAAATAAAAGTGTAGAAAATATATTTTAAGAATTTTAGAGTCTTTCAAACCTTTTGGTGTTTTCACTGTACAGAAGTGGATAATAAAAAGAAAAGATAAAATAAAATACAAATATTAAACTACACTATAATAATTGAATTTGTGAGATAATTTTTTGGCTCAAAATATGGGATAAAAATCATGTGATGTTTTCCATTCTAGATAATATAACATTCCCAAAACAACTTCCATTTTTGGATTTTGAATTTATGTGTAGTGCTTTTTGCAAGTTTTCAAACGTTATTGTATTATCGGATATGCAACAAAGTCCAAACTAAAATATCCCGAATAGTACTACAATAAGGCATCCTAACCTAATTTCCTTGGATTTTCGGCAATAAGACCGCTACATTTAAACATTATAAGATGAAAGGTTGTTTTTGGGTTTTTTATGGTATAAAATTTTTATAAAATTGAAGGATGTAGAGCATGAAAAAGTACATCGTGGCATATTGGTAGGTTTTCAAATAGATCAAATGTGCTCCTAAAATAAAGAAAATACTCTAACTCTTTAGAAAATTCCTTAGCTCTTAAATACAATATCATGCTAAATCCTTTAGGGGTTAGTTAGAATCTTAGAAGGCGTGCAGTTTTTCCAAATACACTTTAAAATTCCCCCTCAAGATTTAATTATGATTTAAATCATGAAATTTTGCAATTTTAAGCAATTAATTAGTATTTATTCCATCGCAGTTCATAAGATATCCAACTTTTACCGAATGCAGGGGAATAAAATACAATTGAACGCATCAGAAATTGTGTAAGGATCAATAAGATAAAGATGTCTAAATTTAAGGGGCAAATGTAATTTTTGCAATGATAAAAATAGTTTAAAAAACCCATATTAGCTTCTTAGAAAAAATCAAAGCCGAGAGGGGTTTTGTGCAAAAACACCTACGAGAATTGATGTAAACAAGGGTGGACCTCGATGCAAAGTTGAGAAGGCTTGAGGGTCATCCTATAAGTTTATTAAACATGTGATCAGGTCGTGTGTCTATCTATCTATTATGTCAGGGTATGGTAATGCTCTTAGGGGTAACATGGTTGACCCCCTTTAATTCTCGGGTTGGAATTCCAGCACAAATCAATGTGTCATCACATCACATTCCTCATTTTAATCCTCTCCACCCCTAACCATCCAAACAAGTACTATTCACAACAGGTTGATGACGAATCTCCATTTCATCACCTTTATTCTTCCATTTTGGCCTTCAAACCCTAACTAAATGAATATATATATATATATATTATTACTTTGTATAAAGTAATACTCAATAATAAACACCTAAACATTTGCACAAAATATTGTATTTAAGTCATAATAAAAGAATAAATGAAAGAAAAGAAACAAATGATGTATCAAAGACACTGAGTGAACCTAGACCCCGAGACCTAGTCATCATGATGACTTGGTCGACAAGAAATAAAGTAAGGAGAGATGGGACAGAGAAATTGTATAGATAATACATCCAAAATCCTATTTTATATTCATCAATATAGCATTTTAGGACCTAATTTATGTCCCTTTATTTATACCTCAATGCAACAAACCCTCAACATGAAAACTAAACTGTACATAAAAAATACAAAATAATACAAAATTGATTTCATTCAAAAATACTAGATAGTGTGCCCGAGACACCGAGTATAAAAAGCCGCAAAGAAAACTTCATCGGTCTGTATCTTCTCTGTACATAACTAAAATTCATCGAACTCACCTTTATTTTTCATAAAATTTAATTATATATTTAATGAAGGTAGTTTCATTTGGTTTGGAGTTAAGATGCAAAAGTTGGTTTCTGAACCCTCATTGTACAATATATATGTATATATAATATTAAGTATTTACTCTTTTTATTTTTCACTTTCTTACAATTTAAATATTTGTTAATATTATATAAAATACATGTAAATAATAAAAATAATATAAAATATTTAAAAAATAAAATAAATAATGTACTTTATAATATAGGTCAATTATACATATACCATACCAATATAATACGTGTACATATTCATTTAAGTAAATAAATAAATTCAAAACAAATTAAAATATATAAATATGTGATAAAATAAGTTGTAAATATATAAAATATATATAATAAAAAATATAAAAAAATAAAATACATCAAATATAGGGATATATACCTAAGTATATATGTAAATATTAATACACAATAAATTAACATGTAAAATAAATAAGAATAATATAAAATTAGGACATAAAATAATAAATATTTTTGTATTTTAACTTTTATTTAAATAATTTATTTTCCATTTTATTTTTTATTTACTCTTTTTCTCATGTTTTGTCTTCATCTGGTCTGACGTGGACCAATGAGGAACTCCCATTTGTTGACTCCAGATCAACCGCCCTAAACCTACACATTTTTGTATTTCATTTGCTTTGTAATAATTTTGTAATATTTTTTACTAAGTACCTCTAATTTTCTCTATTTGCATTTTAGTCCTTGTCAATGTCACCTCACGTGTCGTCCCATGTGAGGCATTTTTTGGGATATTTGCAGTATGTACCCCATACCTCTTAAACATTTTCTGAAATCAAATTTAAGTTTCTATTATAATAAAAAGGTCCTTGAGAACTGAAGCTCTTATTTTTGTGTATGTTTATCTTTAACACTTATTTTATTTTGCCAAAATTTATGGGAAAATTAATTTAAGTGCCTTTCAATCAGCTTGATGACATAATTCTCGCATGCAATTTTAATTAATTTCTTATTTATTAAAAATAAAAAAATATTCTATATAATTGTTAAAAAAACCCATAAAAATATAAAATTAACTCTGAAAGTCCAAAAAATATATTAGGTAAAATATTATCTATTCTATCACATATCCAGAAATCGTTAAAATTATAAAACAAAACCCCCAAATATCGTAATGCATATAAAAACTTATAAAATCACAAAAAAAACTCTAGAAAAAAAAATAAAAAATAGTGTTCTAAATTTCTGAATTTTCTTCATTTCGTCTATTTTGTTGGAAAATTTTATTTGGGCCTATTCTAAATTAATAGATAATTTTAGGCCTAATATAACCCCTTGATTTTATATTTTTTGCTTTATTTCATTTTCAATTTAAAAACATTAAAAATAGGAAAAAATTTTTGAAATTTCTAAAAGCATATGAAAAAATTAAAATCCAAAAAATGTATTTAATTTTATTTGCCTACTAAAAAAGAGAAAAATATAAAACACTTTCTTTCACCTTCCTTTATATCTCTCTCTACTTATATATATAATCTATATCATCATCTTTTTTAAAAGTATAAATTCCCAAAACCAATTGTGTAATTAAAAATCAAATTTAAAAATTAAAAACGCATAAAAATATCACAAAAGAAAGGACAAAGAGAAGGAAATAATCAAGAATTAAAATCGATTAGTGATAATTAATTTTAATTCCTCTATCTATCACGTTTGCCCCATGTGTTCAACACTCTACACACTTGCACTATACACAACTTTTGCAAAGTTGAATAAAAATAAATATTAACTTACCATACCTTGATTACTTGATTGATTTGTGGGTTATTGTTGAAGCGATACGGGTTTTGGTAGGTCACCTTAACGATTGAGTATCTGGCTTGTCAGATTCTTTAGGACCTCGAAGCTCATGTTTTCCAAATGGTGACGTTGCCAACGAGTGGCATTGCATAGATTACTTTTTTGCTTCTATCTACTTTAGTATTTAGTTCTCTACTTTTATGTTTATATAATTGTTCTGATCATCTCTTTGTTTGTTTTTGTTGCAATGGATTGTAGATTGAGTGTGGGCTTCCTAGGAAGATCGGTGCACCCATGTAAATTAGAGTATTCTTTTTAGCACTAACCGACAGGAAAGAGAAACAATAGAAGATCGAGGGACCTTTTTGAGAGCAATGACATTTGTAATTTATTTCTTTTGTTTTTGGGAGAGATAGATATTTATAATTTGTAATAATTTAACTATCCGAAGACTTCGATATTCGAGATCCATTGCCCATGCGATTGTTCACGTGGGAGACTTGTCGGCTTTTTCATGGTTTACCCGCCTTTTTATTTTATCTGATTCCCGAGATTTAAGCCTTTTCACCTTTCTTTTTATTTTATTTTGTGTGATTGTGCCCTAGATAAGGATTTACTTGATCGGTTAATCTAAGGTCCACGTCCTAATTATCTTCATGCACCTATGGTTCTCTGATACGCTTGGTTTTAGATCAAATCAATCTAATTATTTTTAGATTTGGTCTGATACCCAGTGACGTGAGAAGGCACATACAATACTTGCAGGATTCAATTTGTCGGACACTAACGACCTTCCAAGATCGAACTTTTAGATTTCTGACCTAAGGACTCAGCACATTGTTCTTCATGCTAATAGCAATTCTTGTATTAGAGCAATTTTATCAGCTTTGCATCTGCATATAGCAAAGGTCTCAATTCCAATCAGCATCCTGCATGGAGAGCGTTAGGAAGCAAGGTGAGCACTTCTGACTCAACATTTAGTATTGGTTTCACGCTTTCATTGCTTTTCTGATCTCTCCCTCTAATTTTAACCACCTAGGATTCTAAAGGAATTGGAATCTCTCTAGGCGTTAGTGAAAAATAACAAAAAAAGTGAATCAAACATTGTTTTGGGAAGAGCAACTCCCTCATTGCGCATATGTTGTATTCTAATTGAGTGAGGTGACCCTTGAAGATTAGAGCCCCCGTCTATAGATTTGTGCCCCAAGCGCTTGGGTCGACTCTTGGGCCCTGTTATTTGCTGCAAGCACTTGCCTCCGACTGTAATCGAAGTGTCTTGTGTCTAAGTAGGTGTGTGGTTCACCGACTTGATCACGATCACTCTTGTAGACTACATTTTTGAACTTGTATAACTGTTTGAAATTCACTTAACACTAAAAATTGAAAAGATAAATGACTGATGTCTTATGGTCTTTACTGTGTCATGTTGGTGAATTGGAGTTTGCTTGGTGTTTGATTGCGGACTTTGGATCCGAGTATGTCGACCTTTCCTTCAATTTATCAGTTTTTGACTCTTTTCTTCTTTTCATTGCTTGAGTTCTTATTCTTTTTCATATGCATTGTGATCATGGGATACATGTATCTTCAGCCAGATCTTGCGGCTTCTTTTCACCCATGTAACCATCGTGTTTGCATCCCTGGTCCAACTCAAGATGTCTATCTTCTCAGGTCACAATATTTCCTCATTCGATTTGACCTCAATCCTCATGCAGTTGGAGTCCTTTCTGTTTGTTTCGTATGTCTCATCAGCCCTCTTCGTTCCCTCATGTTTATCCCTCTCCTACTAGTAGGCATGATGTGTTGAATGATGAAGCCCACATTGAGGATATTATTGATATTATTCAGTCAAGCAATTTTGAAGCTGGAATGAGTGTACTCTCTTCGACAAATGATGGATCTGATTTGTGTGCAGATATTTCAATTGGTTTTGCTTTAGCTCACTAGGTTGAGGATGTGATCATTGAGGATACTCAGATTATTGATGATGTTATTAATTTTGAGTATTTACATTTCTCCATACTGACCCTTGAGTCATTTCTACATGTCTTGTTTTAGGATCTTGTTACACCACATTTGTTGGTACATCAGGAGATAGGGCCGGAACCCGCATTGTGTCACCCATCCTATCAACCGGTCTATTTTCCTCTCCTTGACTTCCATATACCCATAGAGCACATAGTTTATTTTGACCAATACCCCAATCCATTCCAATGGATGTTGTTTGGCCAGGACCTACATTTTCATATGCCCCCATCTTTTTCACCCCTCCCATCAACTGTACATCCTCCTGATTGATGAGTGCGATCTTCGAGGATGAGTGTTTAGATGGCAACATGACCTCACTTTTCATTGATCATCTTGCATTACTCCCCGAAGGTTATCTGCAAGAGGATGCAACACTTTCTAGGTACCTGGTCTCCCTCTCTAACTACGCATTTGTTTTGTCTAATGTCGAGACCAAGTTCTCGTATTTATCTGATATTCTGAGAATATGAGTCCTTTATCCATGATGACCCTCATGAGGAAGAGCCTTGTCTTGAGGCATTCAATGATTTTTCTGATATGTCAATTATATATCCATCGGATGCTCGGGTTCTTAGAGAGTCTCTTGATCTTGACTTTTTGTTTCTATACGAGATTATGACTAACGTGGAGGATTATATCATCGATCCATCCTTCTCCACGTTTGATTTTGTCAACTTTGATCGTCCACTCCATTCTTACAAGCTGATAATTTCTTTTACACCACCGGGCCCTATCTTAGTTTTTATTTCTCTCCTCCCAATGGCATGCACTCAATTGATTTCATATACATGCATTCTTTTTTATTTTGTTACAGATCTTACTATTAGATGACGACGTGAGCATGACATTCGTATGAAGAATGTTGTCCTGAACCCTAATACAACGTTGACCTAATAGTTGTGCCTGACTAGGTCGTAAAACCTAGCACTCATTGAGAAGCACCTCAACACCCCATATCTCTTGTATATATGTGTTCCGTCTTCTCTTCCTTATATTTTCCACATATCACGCACCCCATATCTATTATCTGATATATGTGGCTATACTTAGGACATACTTGATCCTAAGTATGGGGTTGTACCCATCATGTTGTTCTTTCTTGTCCTGTTTTGGTACCCCCCCCCTGTTGCCAAAACTTAGGGGTACATTGCCCTAAGTATAGGGGTGCCATGTTTATACTACCCTTTATTTTATTCTTTGTCCCATCACATGTCTCCTTTCTTGTTGATTTTCCTTGGTATACATAGGTATCTTTTACCCTAAGTATAGGGGGAAACACTCAGAGCCGTTGAATTGTTCATTCTACTCCTCGATCCTCTCCGCCCAGTGTATAGTATATTATGCTTAGGATTATTTAATCCTAAGTATAGGGCCAGTTGACTTCTTATTCTGGTAGTTGTTGTAGTATAGACTTTCCTATACTCATCACAAGTTATGTCTTCATGTCTCTATTTGATCGCTATGTAGATGTAACTCAAGCTAAGTACAGAGGGTCGCATATGCGTTGCATATACTTTAATCATAACTCATACTTTCATATTTTAAATAAGGCTAAAATACTATAAGCGTAAGGGTATATGTTTAATTAATTGTAAAAAATACATGATATATATTAAAAAATACTTTATACATATAATTAATAAATCGATTTTAAAAAGCTTTGCAAAATGATTTGAAAAATGGTTCGAAATGTCTTGACAAATCTTTGAAAAGTATTTGGATCATTTTGTGAAATGTTTTCAAACATTTATAAAATTTTTTATAAATCTTTGTTTTATTTGTTTGAATTTTTTTTGAAAATTCAGTTTGCAAGTGATTTGGAAATTGGTTGTAAAAATAGTCTGCAAAATCTATCTATACTATTTGAAGAATCTATAAAAAATGATTTCCAAGATTTTGTAAATGTGTACAACATTAATTTGTCAAGTTATTTGGAAATTAAGTTTTCAAAATCTTTATGAAAATCTTTTTAAAATATTTTGAGAATCTTGTACATAATTATAGAAAATAAGTCTTTGCAAGCCTTATATATAAAAATATGCAAATAACAACTAACTAACATTTGTAAATTCCTATTACAAGACATGTACCTTGTTAATATTGACGCACTTCTATGTAACTATCTACACATACTCCTTTCATTAACCTTTATTCCATAATCCCTAAAAATTTCAAATTTCAAAACCCGAAAAATATGCAAAATGATTTTGAAAGCTGCATAAAAATTTGTAAAATTTCAAAAATCCCATAAAAATTCCAAACTCGAAAAATTACTTTACATAAGTATTTTCCATTCATTGCATTGCATTTGCATTTTTTGGATTGATAATGATAATTGAACTGGTCTAAATAAAATCCGAGGAGTGGAGCTTGGTTGTACCTTTATCCACTTAATCACATAAACTTTATAAGAATTGGAAGTGAGGCACATTAGATCTACTAGGCTTAATTCTTTGAAACTACAAGACTAGGTTCAATGTCATATTGACTGCCTAATTAAAATATTTCAAAACATACACATGACTCTTGTCGACAGTGACCTAACTTGGACACATGCACCTTACATCTTGCTCAACTAGTTGAAGTGGTAGAGGGTTGGATTTGACGACATGAGACACAAACGGATGGAAACATGTGAAGCCACAATCTGTGGCCATTGTGCCCCAACTCGATCCACTAGCGGCAGGGTCCAAGGACATGAGTTTGTAGGTTATGATTAATATGAGATTCATCACTCTAAAAGTTGAAAAAAGAGCTTCATTACGAGTAATTAGCTGCATTTCTCCATTTATTCTATTATTGTCATTCATGTACTTAAAGATAATATATGTATTCTAGCATGCACAAATGTATTAAATAAGAGGCCAAATTCCTTTTTAAATATGACATGTATATTACCATATTTCCACCTATTTTATCTATTTTTCACTAACTCATAATTGATTTTAATAGTGTACATATTACTAACATTAATGAACTAAAAATATCAAAAAATTACCAATATATGAAATTGATCAATAAAAACCAAACCCTAATTTGAGACTAAAAGTCTAAAATGTGAATATCTCTTATATAGTTTCATATTGACTCCCGCTCACTTTTGAATTAATGTATGTTCAATTACCTTCAAAATAAGACCAATTTTAAAAGAATCGAGTTCATATGTGAAACATGGGTTTTGGACCCTATTGTATATTGTACATAGTGTCTAAATTGACCTTATTATTTTATATAAAAAATAATCCTTTTTGTTTTAATAAAAATGTAAAAATATAAATAAAAATTGAATAAAAACCAAATAAAATAAATCAACCAGAGTATATATGCCCCCTTTATTTCATTTCATTATTTTCTTATTTATAAAAACTTTGAAAATTAGATTAAGATATAAATATTTATTTTATATTTATTGTATTTTATATTGATTTTTATCTTATTTAAAAAATGATAAAAAAAATCACAAATACAAAAATCGGCATTTTAAATCTATAGGATATCATCAAAAATACTTTTCGTACAAATGATTTCTTATGATTTTGGGTTCTTCACAAAAGTTGTAGCTCTCGTCAAGAAAAACAACTTTCATGTTGACTATGTTTTCTGACTTATTTTTCTATTTCTTTTTTTATTTTTCTGTGAATTTAATTTTCGATTTTTCTGGGAGCGTCACGTGGATGCTCCTGTGGCACTACGTATCACCCGCATTTTCTTTATTATTTTCTTTCAATTTTAGTTTATTTAATTATTATTTTATTTATTATTTCACTATTTAATTAATTTATTTATTTATTTATTTTCATTTTTTTATTGATTTTATTCTTTTATTTATTTTATTTTATTTTATTTACTTATTTATTTACTTGTTTACCTAATTTTTAAATTTTTAATTATTTTATTTTTTTACAATTAATGTAATATTAATTATTATTTTATTTGTTCTCTGCCACGTTGTCGCCCTACGTACGCCAGTAGCGTATCCTTCCCACCCTTTCCCTCCTACGCAACCGCCGCCAGCCAAGTGTGTCGGTATGCCAGATCTTGTGCACCCAACTGCCTCTTGCGGCAGCCCCCTACACCGACATTCACCGCATCGCCTCGCACAATGATGTGCCCTGACCCGCAGCTCTCCCCCCTCAATGGTTAGAAGCTACGGGTATCACCAGGAACCAACCTCCATTTTCATGCCATCAATCCTCCGCCTCCTTGTCACGGATGGAAGGAGAATGCTAGGGGTTGCTATGCATGAAGGTGCATCACCGGGATTGGAGTTGGAGGAGGTTTTGCGAAGGTGGGTGGTGATGAATCTGCATTTCATAATATTTATTCATTTCTTGCTTAAAATCCCTTATAAAACACCATTAAATACTAAAAAATATATCCTTTTTATAAGACTCATTCTAATGTAAATATTGTATATTTATCACTATTTTAACCTAAAATAAATAACTAAAGGGAAAATAAAGAAAGCCGAAGACTGTATATATGGAATAAATACATGCTGACTCTGACCCCCAGAGAAGGTTAAGACTTGACTTGATCGACAAGGAATAAAGTAGGGGAGATAAGAGAATCACCAAAATAATCACGAAAACCAATTCTCGTCTGTGCATATCCATCACTTGTATATCACTATGTATATTACATATTCCTAGCTTTATTTTACCACCAAACTCATTCCAAGTAAAATTCTTTTCTTCTAGGAACTTATACATAAAAATAAGTTGTAGATATTGAAAATAATTACAAGAAAAATCATTATTCAATATCTAAATAACAACACTTTGAAAAAGACGTGAAGCTCAACTTGTCATATTAATATCTTCTCCAAAAAAATCAAAATGAAGCAAACTCACTTTTATTGTACTCGGAATTAAATAATAATTGAAATGGGAGTAGTTTCACTAACATCGGAGTTAAGCTGTAAAATGTGGCTTTTTAAGGTGATATTGTTTCTTATATATGTTTATATTATTTATGTATATGTTTATTTTCTTTGTATTTTTGTAAAGATTATATTTTCAACTATTCGTATATATTGTATTTGATGAATGTAAAATGCAAACAAAATTAAATAAGCAAAAAAGAAACAAAAATGAAATCATGTATGTGTTATATGTATATCACTATGTATATTGTAAATACCCCTATTTATTTATCCTAATAATTTAGTTCATAAGAATAAAATAAAACATGATTAAAACCTTTGTCAAATATTGTAAATTAATAAATTAAAATTCTAATGTGTATTATAAAATTAATATATTAAAATACAATTGTTGTATATAGGTATGCATACATGTGAATAAAGGTTTTTATTTATTTTTATACTTGTATATAACTTATTTAAATAATCAGAAATCACCATAAATAAGCTAATGTATTTACTAACATTTTTTATTTTCATAACTTTTTTATTTGAATTCCTTTTCCATTATATTTTTAATTAAATTTTTTTTACCTATTTGTCATTTTTTATTTTTGTCCTATTCGAGTTGCGTTCACATTGGTTGAGCTCAGGTCTGTTAACGTGGGTCAACTCTCCATCTTCCAAGACTGGCCGCATGTTCATTCGACGGACCTCTTTCTTCTCCATTTTTCCCAGTCGATCCGCCACTTGACTCCAACCGATTATTTCTCCGATTAGTTAGACCTAACCATCACTTTCATCACCAAATCATCAAATCCCATCTTTCATGCATCGGTTTACGTGATCTTTGAATTTCAAAATCCTATGGATCACATGCCTATTTATAGTTCTAGATCTCTTAAACCCTAAACCCAACGATGCACGATTAAGAACATGCGAGCCTATATTCAATTCAGGATGTCCATGGAGACCCAATTCTGCGCCATTGATCGGACCCTGCATACCACATATGCCTCCACGTGCTTCAGTGAATGTTGCATTCTAGCCCTTTCTTTTTCTTATTTTGTGAATAATTCCCCAATGGGACACGTGTCAGAATTTTGCTTGGATAGTTGCATTCTCATCCCTATCATTTATTTTATCAGCACATGGCTCTATTTGAATTGAAGAATGTGCACAACACATGACATTATGGTAAATTTGCAATAAGAGCCCCGTACATTTGTGTTATTATTTCACCCATGAGAATTAAATAATTACATAAAATTCTGTGCCAGTGTGACTCACGTGCGTTTGCATGAACTTTTTCATGTGACAATTGCATTATAATCCCTGCATTTCTTAACTTGTTGTTTATTCAATCTTTCAAGTAACTTTCCTTTGCTACTCAGTCCATGTGAGTCAGCCTTTTATTTTGTTTGTTAATTTGTGTTAAATAAGTAGCTATTCTTGCTCGAAAATTCCGTAAAAAACAACTTAAGCTCATGTTAATTACATTTATCCTTGGTAAATTTTGTTTAACATTTTATTTATTTTCATTATTTTTAATAATTTAAAAATCACAAATTTTTTTCTATTTGTGCTAGAAAAGTAATAAAATTGAAAATTTTCATAAAAATTTATGGTTGTTGTTTTTTTGTTTATTTTTTTAATCAAAATTTCATATTTAAATTCCTTGTAAAAACCACAAAATTTGTAAAACACATAAAATGCTGAGAAATTCATAGAAAATCATAGAAAATTCATAGCAATAAATGAGTTGATTCAATTTAAAACTTGAAACTTATCTTTCGAATTGTGCATATTCTCCGCATTTTCAATTTTATTTTCTATTTTAAAAACCAAAAATCAATTGTTGTATTTTTTTGTTTGCTTTATTTCTTGATTAAATTAATTTGAAACCCCTAAAAACTTAAAATCTTGAAAAATCACAAAATAGTAAAAATCTATCTAAAATAGAAAAATATTTTTATTTGAATTAAGTGGACATTTTTGCTATAATCCAAAATTTCAAAAATATGCTTTCTTTACATTTATCTTTTAATCATTTTATTTATTTCCTTTTATTAAATAATATAAAAACATTTGTGAATTTAAAAAGCAAAAATAAACAAATAAATAAATAAATAAATTCAAAAAACATAGAAATTAAAAATAGAAAAATCCTCAAAAACCAAGGTAGTTTGCAGAGAGAGTCCTTTTTATTTTACTGCAGGCCTTTGATTTAAATAATCCTCGGGATTTTTGTAGTCTCCATGAGTTCAATCTTGTACGTTATACAAGTAAATAAATAGCAATAGTCTTTCGCTGCTTACATTCTTCTTTGTTTGTTGGGTTAGTTGTGAATAGAATGGGAAATTACTTTTTGTCGAGGGATGATTAGGGTTGCAACATTGATTGATAATTTCACTAAATTAAACCCATGATTTTCCATGTTCAACAATTGGCAGTTTACAAGATGATGATCATGGAGTTTGTAGTTGTTGTCCATTTGACCTGGAAAGTGGTACATGAAGTCCAAGTGGCCCGTGTGAGAAAGGGGTCTATGTCAGAGCATGGTTAGATAGTGGAGAGGCGGGCTGCGTCAGTAGAGAGAAATGGGAGAAGAAGGGGGAACGACAAAGTGATTGCGGGTGGTCGGTTGTTACAAAGGAGGAGGAAGAAGCAACGACCGTTGGATTTGGAGATCCAAGGGTCGAGGGTGGGATGCGGAGGGCTGGTGGTAATGGACCTGATTGATCATATCAGAGGCTTGAGTTTAGGACGTTGACGTGCAACTGATGAGTGTCTAGCCAATTCGGGTTAAGTAATATCAAAGGTCGTTGTGACCCCAATCAGCCAGTCTGACTCAACAAGAAAAATGAAACCATTCAAATAAATCAATCAAGCACAAACTCAATGTCACCCTAAGTATAGCATACTCACAAGATGTAAATGGGGTGTTAGACTATAGTGATATAGACATGGGATCTATACAGGAGAGAAGAACAATGATAATCAGGAATGAGATGCAAATGATTTGAATCAAAGACCACATCTCATGCAAAATGAATCGGGGCTACGTCAACAATCAGCAGATCATGATCTAGATATGGCTTGAGGCGCTGACCTTTGATGCGAAAGGTGGACTCAGATGACATTTCAGATATGTCAATACTACCGTTGTCATGCACCTTTCGGACCGGTATGGTCCTTTTACTTACTTTGTAATTTCCCTGGAAATATTCTAAGCATGGTGTTAAACAACCATACTCCCTGATCTCGCTCAAACTACTTTATGGTTGATATGAGAATCATGTCATTCCTTTACTCGCTCCTTATATTGTAGGCTGTTTGAAAAGGCTACATCTCTAAGTTCTCCAGGCCTGCTAATTCGACCTTCCTTTGATCTCCTACACTATCTGAATCCAATAATATCCCAGTGACATCCCATAGTGACTTATGCTTAATCTCAATAGGTAAATGGCATGGCTTGCCATAAACGAGACAAAAGGGAGATGTACCCAAAGGAGTCTTGAAGGAAGTCTGATATGTCCACAAGATCGAGTCCAAAAGCTGTGACCAATCCTTCTGATCTGGGCGGACTACCTTCTGCAATATCGTCTTGATCTCCATGTTCGATACTTCAGCAAGACCATGGTCTGAGGATGATATGGAGTGGTTACCCGATGGTCTATGCTGAACTCATTAACAAGGGCCTTTACCTTGTCATTGATAAAGTGAGACCTCCCATCAGATATCAATACTCTAGGAACCCCAAACTGTGAAATGATATTCTTCCTAAAAAATCTGCAAACAATCTTAGCATATGTGGTTCAAGCGAGTATGGCCTCAACCCAACAACTTACATAATCGACAGCCAATAGAATGTACTCGAATCTCTGACTCTTAGGGAATGGACCTATGAAATCAGTGCCCCATGCATCAAAAACCTCACAGAAGTGAATGGGTTGCATCGGCATCATATCACATTGTCCACAGCTGCCTATCCTCTGACAGTGAGTACACCTCTTCACGAATTCATCAGAATCTTTGAAGAGGGTAGGCCACCATAGGCCGTATTGGAGCACTTTCTGTGTTGTTCTCCTCCCAGAATGATGTCTTCCTGCCTTAAGCTTGTGGTAGTAAGTGAGGATGCTATGGTGCTCCTCTTGAGGTATGCACCAATGCCAGACGCTATCCCCTCATTCATGATAAAGGATGGGATCCTCCCAATGGTAGGATTTGGCCTTCGTGAGGAAGGTCTCAAGTTGATGCTTGTGCCAACCTCGTGGAACTTTCTTGGTAGCTAGTTCATAATATCAAAGTACCATGGGAGAGAGACGATAGCAAGGATCACGTCATCTAGGAAGGTCTCTGTAATGGGATCAGTCTGCTCAGATTCCTCAAGATTCTCCAAACGGGAGAGATGATCCGCCACCACATTCTTGACTCTAGGTTTATCCTAAATCTCAATATCAACTCCTAGAGTAGAAGGATCCATCAGGTTAATCGAGCTTTGGCATACTTCTTAGCCATAAGGTACTTGATGGTGGTATGATCAGTAAAGATAATCACTTTGGATCCAAGAATATACGATCTGAATCTATCCAAGGTGAAAACTACAGCTAGCATCTCTTTCTCTATGACAGAATAGTTCTACTGAGCAGCATCCAATGTACGGCTTAGTATAGTGAATGGCAAAAGGTTCTCCATCCCTCCTCTGTCCCAGCACGACCCCTACACCAAAAGTGGAGGCATCCATCATGATCTCAAATGGGAGAGACCAATCAGACGACTGAAGGACAGGAGCTCAATAACTAAGCTCTTGAGAGTCTCAAATGATGCAAGACACTTATTATCTACAATGAACTCCGTGTCTTTTGTCAGCAGACCAGTCAACGATCGGGCAATCCTGCTGAAGTCGTGAATAAAATGTTGGTAGAAATCGATATGCCCCCAAAAAGACTGTAACCGCCACAAGTTCGACGGTGGATTGAGTTTTCTGATGATATCCACCTTGTCCGGATCAACTCCATGCCCCTGTTGGAGATGATTATGACCAAGCACCATCCTCTGAGTCACCATGAAGTGTCTCTTCTCCCAAGATAAACAAGATGGACCTCTATGCAGCGCTGAATAACGCGGTCTAGGCAATCAAGACATGTATCAAACCCATCGTTGTAGACCGAAAACTCATCCATGAATACATCTAAACATACACCCACTGTGTACGAGAATAAGAACAGCATGCACCTTTGGAATGTCACCGGTGCGTTACATAGACCAAAGGGCGTCCATTTGAAAGCATAAGTCCCAAACGGACAGGTGAATATCATTTTGTCCTGGTCCTCGGGCGCTCTGGCCACCTAATTGTAACCGAAGTACCCATCAAGAAAGTAGTAGTGACTCTTTCCAGCTAGCCTCTCTATAATCTGATCAATAAAAGGCAGCGGGAAATGATCCTTCTTGATGGCCTGATTCAATCATTTGTAGTCCACACAGACCCTCCAAAAAGTGGGTACCCAGGTAGCTATCTCCTCTCCAGACTTAGTCACAACTGTAGTGATGTCCGTCTTCTTGGGCACCACATGTAGTGGACTAACCCGCTTGGAGTCGAAGATGGGGTAAATAAAATCAATGCTCTACCATTTTGAAATTTCCTTCATGACCACCACTCGAAGATTCGGGTTCAACCATCATTTGAACTCACGTGATGGTTTGGCATACTCCTCGATATAGATATGGTAGGAGCACATGGTCGTACTTATTCCCTGGAGATCAGCTACACTCCATTCTATTGCCTAGCGGTTCCTTTCAAGAACCTCCATCAAACAAGATTCTTGCTCTACAGTCAAATCTGCTGAGATAATGACTGGGTACATCTCATGCTCACACGCAAGGAATATATACTTCAGCGACTGCAGCAAAGGCTTCATTTCTGGGCAACTGGGAGCTGGCAAATCTGGCTTCTGAAAGGTCCGAGTGAAGGCAACCAGATCTGAATGTGAGAACTCTCGTTGTTCATGCAAAACTAGTGAAAACGACTCTAATGTTGCATATGTACTCGGTACAGGCATGGTCTCCACCCTAGTTGTTGGCTCTGTGGAAATCAGACAAGGTAAGAAATCATCAAATTTTGCCCAATCTATGCCCGAATCTGGGGGATCTGAATCAGAATCAGATGATACAAAATCAATCTACTTCATTGTCCGGAACGCGGTCGTCAGCATCAAAAATGTCTTCAACCAAGAGTGTGCTCCCCGAACTCTCCTCTGCTAGAAACTGTGGGTCTGCAGTATCGGAAGGTGAGAGGAGGGTTCTGTTGAAAAGGGTCAGACTCGAACCAGTTGAGTAAGGCTGCTGGAAGGAGGCTGATAGAAGAGTCGTTGTCCAATATAGTACGATCGAATCTCTGCTCATGAATGCGACACCTGACATAGGGAGCTCCTGCATCTAGACTCTTGGCTGGTAGATGGTTCTGAATAGCAAAGCAGGTGGCACTGGTCAGCACATGGATCTCTGCTTGATGTTCCTCTTTTTCCTGCGGACAGTGGTCTTCTCTCTCAAGTTCTTTTGGAAGAGAGGGATGTGCTCAAGTGCTTGTTGTAGAGTCAATTGGATATGGAATCTATTAATCATCTGTTGGTTGAACTCTAATTGTTGATCTTTTTTTTTATTTTGTTTTTAATTCCTCTTCACCAAGCGGAGTGCTTGACGGAAGGGGATGGTTGGGCCCTCCTCAGATAGAGTGCTAAGAAGAGGTTCTTGTTGTTGAGAAGGTATGGAATCTATACAAGTATCATCAATCATCACATACAGACTCGAAGAGGAAGAAAATTTTCCTTTATTAATATTTTGGTGTTTTTCATATAGTTCTGGGTACATAAACAGGAGAAAACACAACTGGAATGGAAGGGGTGACTCAGGACCACCCACAACATCAAGTGTTGCGGCATCAGCACCACACTCTAGCTCAACATCTGGGAATCTGGTGGCATCAGTACCACCCTCTGCAACTGGAAAAATGACAGCCTTAGTAGCGTCGGCTAGATCAATGTCCTTGGTGACTTCAGCACCACCGTCACCTCATCGTCATTAGCAGCATCAACACCGCTATATTCCTCGTATGGCACTCCTGAATCCTCGTAGTGTCGTCGCTCAAATGAGGCACCACCGACCGGCATCCTACCGCTCCTAAGTGATACAAAATCAACATCAAATGTGTATGAAGCAATGTCACCCAATAAATCACTATGAATGATGTCTATGTGAACTGTACCTGCTCAGATTTTCTCTTTAGGTTATTAGGGTTAGGCTTGATCTGAGCGGGTATGGCGGCCTTTCCTTTGATCATCTCACTCATCTCCTGACAATACTTTTTCATCTCCCGCCTAAAGGATGCCTGCTGGTATGCAAGTAGGCTGGCTAGATCATCATAGGTTGGATTCTCATAGGCTGGCCCATGAGAACCAGACGGGTTGCTCGTTGACAGGGAGGCGGCTACTGGAACTTATGAAGGGAGGTTGAGAATACTGTTGAGGTTGTTGCTGGTGCTGCCTCTACTGTTGTCCCTTTTGGTAGGGATGAGGATCCTACTAATATTGTTGCTGTGGCTGGTGGGAGAACTGGGGCTGCTGTTGCGGCTGGCCGGACTGTCCACCCTGAGCTGGAGGTTGCTGTTGGGACGAGGTACCTCCGATCGACCACCTAAATTCAGGATGGTCTCGGTGTATCCCAGGTTGTTGTCGGTCATACCAAATCCCATTGACTTTCATGAATGGCTCCTGCTCGTAGGGGTGGGGGAAGAACTGACAGTGACTGATCATGCTGATATACCACCATCTGAGTGTCCTGAGATGGCGGTGGTTGAGAGTATTGATCTTGCAACTGTTGTACCGGCTCTGCCTAGATGTGGTGAACCTGTCTATATTGGGTGGAGTGCTGTGACAAGTTGTTGCTTCTAGGATCAGCCTGTGACCTGAGACGGGGCTGAGAAGCTGTTTGTGCCTCCTGGAGACACATGATATGGGTCTTTAGGTCCATCAGGGTCTGTGCCAAATGATCTATTTGAGTCATGCCTTGGCACTGCGTCTTCGCGATGATCTCTATGCGGTCCAACTTCTCGCTGATAATGCTCATATCAGCGACCGACGACTCTGTCTGTGTTGCGAATGCTAAAGAGTTGGATGGACCTGCATCAACTCGTGTTATTCTCTGATAGGACATGACATGGGGCGAGGGCTTTCCCCTAAGTGTAGAGCTCGGTCCGAGACATCACTGTGTAATTCTCGACCATCTCCTCATAAAAGGACCATACTTGGTCTTCGTCTTTGGCAAAATAGGAACCTCCACAAGAAGCATTCACTGGCCCCTGCAGCTCCGGTGTCAGCCCACAAAAGAAGCTTTATACTAGATTGGGCTTGGCGATATCGTGATGTGGACACCAGTCAATGAGCTCAAGGAATCGATCACACGCCTCATGGAACTACATGTTGGGGATCATAGAGAAATTGTTGATCAGAGCCTGCGTTGCATTCGTCCGGCCGAGTGGGTAGTACTTGTTCAAGCACTTGGTCCGGAGCTGCACCCACTAAGTGACATATCTCTCTAAATGTCAGCCAATAGGCTGTTGTGTCTACAGGGAAGAAAGAAAATGCCATCATTTTAATGGTGTCCTCATCTACATATCTGTCGTAGACAGTGTTGTAGATCATCTCGAACTGTTGCAGGTGCAGATGCAGCTCCTCGGTGGCAATCCCATGAAACTTGGGTAAGAGTTGAATGGTCTGGGGAGGGAGCTTGAGGTCCCCCAGAATCACCGGAAGCTGGATCCAGCAGTGTGTAAGAGTTGCATCAGGGTTGTGCAACTGTCTCATCGGTCGTAGTTGCCTGGCTGGCTCCTCTGTCTCTTCTGGTTGGTTACCTGCTCCTCCTCCAACCTCTAGAATCTCTCCACCGCCTGCTCGGTTTGGCTCTCCTCTATCGGCTCGCATCTGTGCCATCTCTCTGTGCAGCTCTGCCATGACGGCTCTCTAGTCTCTAATCTGTCTCTGCGTCGTCTCCAGGGAGGCTGGAAGTGTATTGTTGATGGCGCCCTAATCTAAAACGTAGTCAAACCTTGGGACTGTCCATCGATGCACTCCTCACTGCTGGCCATCTCGCGGGTCTCTGCAAAGGCAAAAGATTCGAACTCAGGTGCCGTCAAATGAACAAATATCAATGTTGGTCTCTCCTCGGGCACTTCGGTACTGGAAGAAGGGTGGTCGAGGGGGAACAGGGTGGAAGCGAACTCGAGTACAGAGAGTTGGTCCAAGCTCTCCAGAATCTGCCTAGATGAGTGGGGCGGGGTGCTCGAAAGCGGTGCTACAAAGGGCAATCTAAGGGACCTTTAGCCCATCATCGTGATGTAGCATAAATGCAGATGGGATCTGGAAACAAACAAGATTAGCAGTCAAATCCCCAATTCACCTACACAATGCGGAGCTGATGACCGTAAGGGTTCGGTCGTTTATCTTGTCAATTTTTATTTAGATGATAATTCAGTCTAGCAGGGCGATTGAGCAATTTGTTATGTATGCTCCCAAGAGACTGGCCCAATTTCAAAGCTAGATCTTTCCCAGACAGTACAAGTTGTGGACTTTTACCGGCTACCTGATCAACTCACTCTACTAAGGATATCGTGACCTGCTTTAGCAGAAATTGGAGCAATCCTCACTGAAGAACAACTAACCCCAAGACCATTAGTCTAATAAGAGTTCAAGTGTGGATCAAGTCTAGTGTGCGGGTCACTCTCTCGCGTAAGTAAACCAAACAATGAGGGGATGGCTCTCTCCTAAGATACATTTTTCAGTGAGGTGTCTTTTAAGATCAAGTTTGGTCAGCAGTCCCAATTTTATGGTTATCACTTTTTATTGTATTTTTCAATAAGCAAGCACACACCTAACAAAATTTTCAATCTCTTGATTATTTTAAGTCCAAAAATGAGGGAGAAGTCGAAAAAGTCGATGCACGATCAAACACTATTATGCAAGCAAAGTCAGAAATGCATTCATGTCGCCAGTACTCTACATGCAAAGTGATCCACGCATAAATTTAAAGATAGAATTTAAACTAATCTAAATGATGTAAGAAGAAAATGGCATTAGATGAGCAATTTCTAAGCGCGAAGAACAATAGCTAGCTAACTAGATCAAGTTCGGAGTCTGATATTGGGAGCCACTCGGTGCCTGCCACAATGGGTCCTGCTAGCGTTGTATGTGGTTCCTCACAGCGTGTGGACTCGAGTCTAATTAAACTAACTTTTTATTATGAGTTATTAATAAGGTCTAGTCACGAATCTATAGGTGCAAGTAATATATTAGGGATTGGGCCTTAACTTATTTACGTCACGATCAAAGAAATTCCTAAAGCCAAGGGCCAAATTCTTCGAGAATCAACAGAAATAAAATACAATAAAATCAAAACCGGTGAAAAACCACGGTGAGGTCCCCCGAGCACACCAGTACTCGACGAAACAGACCCCGATATGCCAACTCAAAGAAAGTGTCTGAGCGCCCATGTATTATTACAATAATAATGGAATGTGCCAGAAAATAAACTAAACTACTCTACTCTATCCAATATAACTAATTCCCTCCAATCCTCCTGCTCCTCCTTGGGTGCGGTTGCTCTAACTGAAAGCATAGAGTCCTCGAGCGGTTCCTTGCACAAAAAGCAAAGTAGAGAGAATGTCAGAAAAATAGTTATATAAGATCGAGATAAAAATATATATAAACATTTGAAAAGACTACTAAATCGTGCTCCCCGACAACGGTGTCAATCTGATGAGCGTCTAGCCAGTCCGGATTAAGTAATATCAAAGGTCATTGTGATCCCAATCAGCCAACCTGACTCGACAAGAAAAACGAAACCACTCGAATAAATCAATCAAGCACAAACTCAATGTCAGCGGTCTCTCCAATTTATTTAACCTAGTATAGCGACCAGGGTCAAACACAAAGAGCACGAGTGAAGCCTACGAAGTAGTCCTAATCAGAAAACAAAAGACATATTTTGTGGTTTTTAATTTGCAATTTTTTATATTTTCAAAATAAGGATACAAATAAGCAAGAAAGGCTAAAAACTAGTTTCAACGATTTTTATTAAGACTAAAAATGCTCAAAATAGGAAACAAAAATATTTTTTTATTTTTCAAATATGTAGATGTTTTTGATGATTTTATGGTATTTTTCTGATTTTTATATGATTTCATAAAAATCAAATAAGAGCACAACAGTGAGACAATGTTCACACTGGACTAAAAGGCAAGTTTAAAATAATAAAAATACCATAAACTCATGCTGATTATTTTTATGAAAAAGCAAATAAAAAGATCTAACTATAACAACTGCAATCTTAATTTTTTGAATTTTCTAGAAATTTTTAATGATTTTCATGAGTTTTTTTAGAGTTTTTTTACTTTTTAGGTTTTTTATATAAGGTTTTCAAACAAAATTGCTATTGGATACAAAGCATATGAAAACACACACACAATTTTTTATAGAACTTTTCATATAAATTTTCAAATTTTTATGAATTTTAGAAAATAAATAGAATAGTTTTTGGGTTTTTTATTTTAAATCACAAATATTACCATAAATATTACGTATTAGCGGGAGCTAGCTCTAATTTTTATGGAATTTTGGAGTTGATTTAATAATTATTTGATTAAAAATAGCAAACACCGTATACTCGGACCTAATTGCAATTATTTAAAATTTTCCAGGACAAAATATAACACATATAAAAGCTCCAGGTTGAACTTGCAATTTATCTACTTAATTCGCGCATATGCTAAAAAATACGCACACAGGGGAAAATATGCAACAATCAGAAAGTTTTCACTCAAAATATAAAATCGATAAGTCTCACGGATATGACATGCAAATGGCCCACAACTCACGTGTACATGCACGTGTCTCAAGTTCGAGAGGACTAAATTGCAAATACTGAAAACATGGGGTCCAAATTACAAAATGTTTCTATTGCTATTTATTTTACAATACTAAAAGGCAAAATATTAACTAGCAAGGATGAAAAGAAAATATACCATCGGGGCACCAGCTTGGCACGTGAGGGCTCAGGCGGCTTTGATGCGTCCTAACATGGTCATAAAAGTTGAAAATAGAGCTTTGTTCCCGAGCAATTAGCGGCATATTTCCACTTATATTGCATAAATAACACTCATGCATGTGTAAATAATGTATGCATTTTAGCATTCATATTTGTATTAAATAAGGAGCCAAATTCACTTGTAAATATTGACATGTATATTAGCTCAAGTACCATATTTGTATATATTTTATACTAACTCCAAATTCAATAAAAACGACTCTATAGTGTATATATTACTAACACTAATGAAGAAAAAATGTATAAAAAACTTTAGTAAACTGCCAAATAAATCCCAAATCCAAGTTTAAGAACAAGAACATTAAGTTGTGCATATCTCTCTCTTATAGGGGTCTGATTTAGCTATACTCACTTTTAAAGTAATATACATTCAAAAACCTTCAAAACAAAACGGATTTCATAAAAATCGGAGCTTGTATGTGAAACTTGGGTTTTGGGCCCCTACTGTATATTGTACATATTGACCTTTTTGCCATTTTATTGTATCCTTTTATTTTATTAATTATTAAAAATACAAAAAATAGATTATATTGTAAATATTCTTTTCATATTTTCTCTATTTTTATTGTGATTTTTCTCGATTTAAAAATGACAAAAAATAACAACATAAAAATCGTAGTGTTTTTGTACTCTTAAAAATACTCACAAAGAATATTTCTCCTTCTGTTTGACCTTCCATTTTTGTTCAACATGAAACTTGTACATCTCATCGAGATCTACAACTTTCATGTTTTGAGTTTTTCTACATTCGGCCTCCTCCCTCATATTTCAACTTCTTCTTCTGAATAATCTGATTGGGCCACGTGGCTTTTTATCGTTGAGCCAATTGGCCCGAGCCTCTGCACGCCACGCGCCTCACATTCCCCATCATTGGATCATCTCTAGGCGCTTCAGATCGTCACCGTTCATGCTCACGTTCAACCTCAGTCCTTTGATTCATTCCAAGATCAAATCACAGTTGTTCGTTAGCGTCTCTCTTCTCGTCTTGCCACGTGTCATCCCCTTAGCACCCGATCTCCTCCAAAAGGCTCAATCTCAACCACCACCCTCCGCTGCTTCCCAGGATTCCCGATCTATACCACCTCTCATCGCGGTCGTTTGCTTCCGCCCACACCCACTTACGACACGTGGCTCTATCCTAATCCTTGATCTCGCCTTCAAGGATCTAATTTGGGCCACTCGAACGCGCCTTCTTATTAACCGTTGGATCGTGAGATCCAATGGCGGAGAACTCGTCATTTTCTTCCCGCTACCCGTCCGCATGCAACGCCCACATCGCTCGATGCACGCAACCACGACTCTGCCCACTGGGACTGTCAGTCCTTCCCTCTTTAGGACAATCAGAAGCTGTGGATGATGAGTCGGACGTGGGTTTCACCGATTGCTTGGATACTTTTGACGATCCGACTCCAGAGCTGAATGAGTTGGTGGCAGATACTTCAAAGACAGATCCAGCTACTACCAGCACAGAGCCAGAATTGATTGAGCCAGATTTCCTCGATTACTACACCTTACCTAAGCTCAAACCATTACATATAACCCCGAAGTTTGCCTTCCTTGTAGGACAAGAGAGGAAATTTTTGTCATCATCAGTTCACGATTGACTGAGGAGAAGGAATCTCACTTGCTAGAGATCTTGGAGAAAAACCGCAAGGCGATAGGATGGACCACTCCGATCTCAATGGGACAAATCTCGCTATATGTTTGCACCACATCTACCTTGAGAATGAAGCTAAACCCTCTCATAATTCCAACGAAGGTTGAACCCAAATTTATGAGAGGGCGTGAAGAAGGAGATTGAGAAATGGTGCGACACGGGTTTTACTTATCCCATCTCCAATTCCAAGTGGGTGACACATATTCATGTTGTCCCAAAAAAGTCAAGAATTCAGACAACCACCAATGGGGACGGTGATGAGATCGTGACACAAGTACCTATGTCGTGGCATGTCCGTGTGGATTGCAGACGCTTAAATGCCACGATGAAGAAGGACCATATCTTATAAAGACTAGCGGAAAGGAATTCTCATGCTTTTTAAATAGGTTCTCTGGCTACAATTAAGTATCTATCGCTCCTGAGGACTAGAAGAAAACCACATCCACATGCTCTTTTGGTACCTATGCTTTCAGGCGCATATCCTTTGGGTTATGCAACGCTTCCAGTACATTTCAAAGGTGCATGATTACAGTATTCGCCGAGATGGTCGGTAAATTCCTGTAGTCTTCATGGATGACTTCTCGGACCATGGTGATTCCTTTGATTCATGTCTCAGAAATCTGGACCGAGTCCTCAAAAGATGAGGTGAGGTCAATCTGGTGCGCTCCTGTGGGAAAAGTCACTTCATGGTGACAGAGGGCATTGTGTTGGGGCATGTCATCTCCAAGAGAGGAATGGAGGTTGACCCTGCCAAGGTGGACGTGATCAGATGACTCCAGCCACCAACCAACGTAAAGCAGTTGCGGTCATTCCTCGGGCATGTTGTATTTTATAGGAGATTTATCAAAGATTTTTCAAAGATTGCCTGACCGCTAACTAAGCTTAAGCAAAGACATGGAGTTTATTGTCGATCATAAATATATTGAGGCCTTTAAGCTACTTCAATGGATGATCGTGGACGCCCCGATCCTACAAGCCCCATATTGGTCTCTTCCTTTTGAGATCATGACAGACGCCTCAGATTTTGATGTTGGGACTATATTAGGATAGAGGCGGGATGATATCTCGTTCGCTATACACTACGCAAGCAAAGTGCTTGACCCCGCTCAGTGTAACTATACAGTTACAGAAAAGAAGCCGTTTGTAATAATGTTCGACTTGGATAAGTTCATATCCCAACTCATCGGATCTAAGGTGATTGTGTTCACATATCAAACAACACTTTGGTACCTGATGGAAAAGAAGGACGTGAAGGCGCGTATTCTTAGGTGGATTTTACTAATCAAAGAGTTTGACTTGGACATTGAAAGATATGGTTAGATCCTTAAGCGCACCATGGAAGCATGAGGAACGCATCATATGCGATTGGGAGCGACTAGTCGCACTGGTTGCTTGATGCAACGGAAATAAAAATATTTCATGTGACGAAACCACATGATCCAAGAACACTTCTCGGATCGTTTCGTCTAAACCACAAACAAAGTAATAGGATTACCTCTTGAAGCGTGGTTGTAATCGAGTCTAAACTAACAGACCTCCTGTCTCAAGTCTGATCCGACGAAGGTGACGCTTGCGAGCATATTGATGAAACACGTGCTTCTCGCAATCCAAGTTGATAATCCAAGCCACGGATCTCCCGATCTTGAAAAATGAGATATGGAATCTTCTTCTCGAGCAAGGCACGCCGAAGTAGATGGAGATCCACGAGCAAATGATCGGGCAGCATAACGACGACGCTGCGACGATGGAGAATCTCTCTAGGGCATCCATGGTGGACGACCACATGAGAGAGAGTGAGTAGGCGTGTAGAGAGAATGAGAGAGAGCATGTGTTGTCTAGCGTGTGTTGTTGTTGTAACCAAGAAGAGCAAGGATCACCTCTCCTTTTATAATATTTTACGATCCATGGATCTCAATCCATGGACAACACAAATCCAATGGCATACATTGATTTGTATCTGTTTTAATGGCCAAGATTTTGTTGGTAAAAACCTAACAACAATTAATTTAATTTAGATTAAGTATATACTGATGAATCAATATGATTTGATCCCAAATTAAATCAATCAAGCATAGAGATTATGGAATGAAGATTGCCTCCTTCCATAATATCGGATTTGGTGGCAATCTCACGTAATCTCGTGATATCTCAGGAGATTACATTATTCCATGGAAAGCTCCAAGATTTACAACAACACTTGTTGTAAATTATTCTGTAAAAATAATTCATAATTATTTTGTGAATATTGCAATCTTGCCATTGGAAAATTGTGAATCACATTCACAACCCAAAATAAAATGTGAATTACATTTTTAATTATTTGTCCAATGTGAATCCAATTCACATCAATATTTAATTAACAAATGTAAATTACAAATAGCTCTCTCTTATATATTATAAATCACATTTATAATATATATGACTAATATGGATATTGCTATCCATATTATTCATATCCATGGTAATTAAATCACATTTAATCATCTTGGATCTATATTCTCATATGCCCAAATAATATGAATCACATTCACATTATTCACATATTTTATAATTAAATCACATTTTATTATCTAAGATAACTCTCCTTATAATATGAATCAAATTCATATTAATCATGGTAATTAAATTACATTTAATTATCCATTTTCTCAGTGATCGAATACTTATATCAACAATGAAATTATCCTGAACTCTTTCAAGGATAATGCGCTTTCTACACGGATACTTGGAGATAAGGACGGGGCGATTGTATTGTCCCACATATAGTGACTTGGATATTGATATCATATCTCAAATCCAGATCTCGGGCCTCCCATAGATGCTCGATTAAATCAAGACCGTAAATTTAATATTCTCACTGCATCTGAATCACATTCAGATCGATGTCTAACATTTGGACCAAGATCATATTACTTCTCTACTGAGAGGAGTCACTAAATCCATACCCATTTCATCACTCTATAGGAATGGAAGCGTCATGGTTATACAAACGTTTATGATCACATCACCCTCAAGTATTCTACATCCTGCATACTGGAAGACTCAGAATAAACCCGAAGTATTAGATCAACTTTATACTGTCTACTTCAGGGTTATATCGGTCTGTTTCTCATTTGATCATTGGGAGTCGGTATCGATCGTATATTTTCCAAAATCATATATCGTACCTAGGTCTTGATCATATACTTTCCAAAAGTATATATCAAACCTACAAATTCAATCAAGCTTCCAAAGTGAGACGTCCGTGCACGGAATTTGGTTCTTCTCAATATCTCATGAGTGAGCTCATGTCTTCCGCTTCAGTAACTAAACTTGTATGATCCCTTTGAGAGATTGTATTACTCATATGCCCATACATGCACACCAGCACGCTGGTGTGTAGACCTTGATTAGGTCATCAACCTATTGGTCTGCCAAATGTACATACTCAGACATATAGCAACAAATCTATCTCCGATCAGAGGATGCGTGCCTGTATCGTGACAACATACGATATAAGACTTTGGTTATCTCGATCTCATTAAGTCAACTCTTTGACCTAACTAATCTGACACCTCCAAATCTCTATTCCTATGCAGAAGACCAGCATCACGAGGTCGGTCAGATATCAGCCTAACTGACAAAGGATTGCCATCTCCTACTCATGCTGGAGATCATCTCTTAACAATCATTTAACGGTGATTGATGAGTCCTCAATCTAACCCTTCAGATATTCATCCAAGCACTAGCCTCTACGATTCAATAGTTGAATCAACAGTTGTATGATTATTAAGATGGACATGGTACATAACCCTAATTGTACTAAGGGACCTATTATGCAAATTATTTATTCTTCATTTCAGATAAGGGAATGATATTCACAATAACATTTATTGCATAATGGCTCGCCATGGGCTCGCATGTCCAACAATCTCCCACTAGCCCAAAGAGCCATTAATGGGCTAATCATTTAAACCCGTACTCATGTGACAATCATAGGCTATTTGGAAAATAGCTAGGTAAGTTGATCGGTCGCTCTTTCCCAAAATACTATGCCAAGTCCTTTTACGGCACTTGCATGCCTCCTAGTAACAATGCTCGCATCCAATGCGAATGTTGCATCTTAAGCAACCAATACTCAATCTTATTAAAGCTATTATAACATCCTTGACACTATAGCTTAATAATTGTTATAACCAACATTTTCATAATCCTTATCAGAATACCTTTATTCATGGGGATATCTATCTCCTAAGGTATCTACAGTTAAGACCTTTTAGGTCACTATCTATAAAGTCTTAAACTATTGAAGATAAGACTCAGAGATCACTATCTCGAAAGTCTTGTCGTCTTTGAAGATATAGTTATTACTGCAATCAAGTGCTTTATCTCCATAGCAGGATTAGTAACAGTTTACTACTCCCACTACATGGCAGATATCTGGCTTTTGTACACATCTGGCATACACTCGGCTTCTCGGAACTGATGCATAAGAGCAACCAGTTTTAGCATTCACTTCCTCAACCCTTTTAGGTGTTATTCCTTTAGATAAGCCAGTACCATATCGTAAGGGAAGGAAGCCTTCCTTGGAATTTTCCAAGAATGGAACATGACCAAGGTGTACTACAAATGTGACGGTCCCAATAGCCTCTTCTTTTTGCTTCTAAACACATTCAAAACTAAGATCCAAGATGCATCCTTTGAGATCATATCTCAAGATATGGAATAGTCAGATCTTAAAACACTTATTATTATCCTTATATCATTCCAAATGATTTGGATATTATCTACATTTAGCATGATGAACACAATGGCACTCCCACTAAGCTTCATATGGTTCATCAAGATTCTATCTGAAATCATAACATTTATAATTTCATCAAATCTTATGTTCCAGCTACAAGAAGTTTATTTGAGCCCATAGATGGATTTCTTTAGCTTGCACATCTTGCTTTTCTCAACCATGAAGCCCTGGGGCTACTTCGTGTGAATATTCTCATAGAGGAATGTAATCTTAACTTCCATCTTGAAGATGTCAAAGCCAAGTTGTGTAACTACAATGAGCAATAATCCGATGGGTTTAAGCACGGTTACTGAAGAGCAAGTCTCATTGCAAGCAATGTCTTCCCTTCCAGTGTGTAGCTCATGGTTGTGAACCGTGCTTTGAAGGTCTCTACCTTCTCATCAGATTCCCTCTTTCTCTCGAAGATCCATTTACACCTTAACGGGTCTTACCCTTGTAGGTGGATCCTCGAGGGTCCATATACAATACTTGTATATGAAGTCTACTTTAAACCTTTATTGCTAAAATCCATCTCTCCATGTCATGATCCTTAGGAGTTCCATCACATGAAATCCGATCATTGTCAGACTTAACTGACACATGGAATACATCCTCAAACTCATTTAAAGAGGTATTAGTGTTTCATCTTTAATTATCCTTTTAATTTCTGATTTCAGGAGCTTCATTATCATCTCAAAATTAAATGTGTTCCTTGACTTCATTTTCATCTTGATTCTCAAGAGAGACATCTTCTAAGAATCACATTCTCTGAGTTGAGATCTTTTAAGAATCTCAAGGTCATAAAGTAGGTATTCAATACCATCCTTTATTTTCCTAATGAAGTAGCACTCTCTAGTGCTCGATTCCATCTTACTATGGATGGAACCTTATTAAGGATATATAATGCAGTCTCTACTGCACATATAGCTGGAAACTAAGAGGTAATTATGCTAAAAATCATCATTGATCAAATCATGTCACACATGATCCAATTGTATATCTCTATAACTCTATTGAGTCAAGGTGTATTAGGAGGAGTGAGACAAGCCATATCTCTATAAGGTTTTCCATGAATTCATCTAATAGGTACATGCTACCTAGGTTAGATCAAATTCGTTTTATCTTCCTTCAAACTTTGGTTTTAAACCGAAATTCTGAAATCTTTAAACATTTCAAAGGTTTCTTTGGTGAAGAGAAAAAATCTCATATCATACATAATCATCAATGGATATCACATATCCATAATGTTGACTATGATATAGATGATTCACATACATCAATATGTATGAGATCTTGAATGCCTCAACATCTAACACCATTCCCAAGAGAAGGGTGTATTGGACATTGTTTGAATACAATATTCACAAGTAAGTAAGATTTGAAATTTTAGACATTCTAAAGTTTCATATCTTACAAGTCTATTGATCTCATCAACAGACATATGTCCAAGGTTTGATGTCAAATCATTATCAAATGATCTTCGTCCTCCTATTGATCTTTAAAGGTTTAATTTTCTGTATTAGAAATTTTAATGAACCATTCATTAATTTTCTAATTCAGTGGAGTCCACTAGATGTTAGATTACTATCTGAAATATATCCATCGTAACTCTTTATGATAAGTCCATTCCAGAATTCATTTTATTTCCAACATTTAGAAATAAACTATGAGCGTATTCTAATATCCAGGTCATAGAAACATTCTCTAAGACTAAGGGCTCCCACTGAAATAATGAAGTCTATATATCCAATAGAGATTGTTGCAACAATCACATCAATATCCATGTATATGACTATTAAACCTGAAGATCAAATTCCTAATCTTCTAATACATATGCAACCAATTGCAAGTGTCACTAGAAGATTGTGATACAATTATTAGACTTTATCTCATCAAATAAGAAAGTCAATTTCGATGATTATATGTAGATTATTCCGATGCACTATCCGAGTCCTTCTCTAAGGATTCTAGATAGATTTGATAGTCATACTATCAACACATCAAATTATTGTAGTACTGACATTCATCCAACTCTTTGGATGTCATATGGAAGTCATACAAGTAAAGTCAACTCTTTTGACTTTCCTTCCCACATGGGTTAGACCCATGCTTCCACTACACTCCCTTCATCTATAGACAACCATTGCTCGTGATAAATGATCTCTTATGTTGAATTCAAAAGATTTCAATATAAGAGTATTTCGACATTTATTCACACTTCATTCAATTCATACAATATGAATATTTTTGAAGTTTCATGAATAACTAGAATATAGATAGTAGACTGATGACACTCATCGTATCTACATCCATCTAGACTCTAAATGACTTTAGTTCAAGTAGGTACTCAAACATTTTGAATACATCATCTCTTACAGAGCTACCATTCTGCATGATGCAGAGAACCATGTCACTCATGATTAAATGTCAAGAGCACATATGTATGCCATAATATCTTCTTAGATTTTACAAGGATTATTTGACAATTACGATCATCATCGACATGTCACATCCAAAGTACATTCGATGAGAGAGATCAAGACTATATAGACATACAAACCCCATGGTTGTAGTCCTATTATCTATTTAATTGTCATTCATCATTATTACGAGAAAACTTGCGCATTCCAACCACATACATTATGTGTCCAACTGCAAGTACAATATCTGGATCATGAGTCCAATCCATGATATTTTACTGATTATTATTGAGTATAACATTGAGTGGGTTTAATGAAGGATTATCTGAAATAAGAAATTTGCATAAGTGTATATATTTATATATACATATTTTACTTTGATTTAGGAGTTTTTATATCAAAGTTGTCTTGCCTTGTCAACAATGAAAGTTCATTTCCTTAATCACTTTCAATGTAAGAGATATACTTACCATTATATCTCAAGCAAGATATGGGATCTCCCTCCTTATCTTTGTTACATCCCAATAATATGAGAACCTATGACTCGGATAAAAAGAAGCGGGAACAGATTCCGCCTTGCAAGTCCAACTTGCATCTCCCAATTCGGTCTTTAACACCCGAGCCCACCACCCCTAAGGTGATGTTGACCCCTCATTAATTGAACCAACCGTCAATAGGGATACAACTCGCTATGCGCAATCTAATATCACTCCAAGAATATGAGGACCCGATATTTGGGTCACTACGCATACGTTCTTACTCTTTCGAGAAGCGAAGAGCCCGATCCAACTGGCTTGTATGCAGGAGTTGTCACTTCGGACAGGCATCTCCGACATACAATCTCTGGTGACGGAACCCTTCGCCTTGACGGGAGACCATGGATGTTACTTATGATCCTCCATATCATGTTCAAATTTAATTGATCAATATGAATCATATTCATTACGATTAATTATTCCAAGGGAAAATAACATCTCTATTAAAAATAGAGTGTTTAATTTTAATTGAATTCCAATTAGTCTAATCATATAAATTAATGATCTAATCAATATCCAATAAACATTCTTAATTGTTACTTGAATTATGGTATTATCTCAAATACGTATTATTTCGAATTTTAATAATTGGAAATACATCATGATTTCCTAAGCATTATACCAACCCTACTTGTTGTCATGGCCAATACTGACAGAAGTGGGACAGACCGCGCACAGTGCAATCTGCTACCCCAACGCTCCCCGACTAGACACCATATCCGCCTCGAGAAAGGATAATGCAAAATAGATCACTTTATACTTTAGATGATCATCGTTTTTTCAATCAGAATTATACCATATAATAATAAGGGTCATATGTGGCTGCCCCCGCCTTATTTGGGCAATTTTTTATTTTTTTTTGAAAAATAACACCATGTACATTCATCCCTATATCCCTCCTATATACCATTCGAATTTCGTCAAAAACAGAGACTCCTACGGCCTCCATCCGGACAGTAATTTTTTAACGGTAACAGATTTTTTTAAATCGATATCATCGAGATGGAGGCCGTAGGAGTCTCTGTTTCTGACGAAATTCGAATGGCATATAGGAGGGATATATGGATGAATATACATGGTTTTATTTTTCAAAAAAAATAAAAAAGAGGCCGAAAAATGGTGCGGGGGCAGCCCCATTTTTTCCTAATAATAATCAAAATAATTTTGATTAGCATTATAATGAGATTTGCTAAACAAATCTCAAATCCTATTCAAGCAACATGTTTGTTGGAAAGTAGATCATGTAACCAATTTATGTGATCTAGATCACATCTACCCAATAATTGGTTAGGGCAATGTCATTTAAGGAAATAATTATCTTAAAATATTTCAAAATATTTATCCATAATTATTCTAGGAAATTAAATTGTTTAATTTCACTAATTTCTTAAATGACAATCACTAGGTTCTTGATTAGGAATGTAATTTCAGCAGTGACCCTCACTTAATAAAAATATCATATCTCAATCAATTTAAATCCAAATTAAGCAAAATAAGTTCCTAAAGTTTTCTAATTTGATTTACGACATAACCTAAGTGATTTGCATGCATTTCAAGACGTCTCAAATCCGCAATTAACTCTTTAATTACGTTAAGATTCGCTCCGAAACTGTGGATACATGTTCACTAAAATGATCATAACTTGAGCATACAGAATCCAAATTACGTAAACTCATATAGTACAGTTTCCTTATTTAATGAGGAACGTAATGCAATTATTATTTTCATGTTTAAACAATTTAAACAGGGACGAAAATAATCACTAAACAGAGATGCGAAAATAAAATGCAAGAAAACTTTCACAAATCCTAATGAACCCAAGTCGTCCTAGGTTTACGGATCGTATCCAAAACTTTCCGACCTAAGGATCTGATACCAATTAAATGATATGATTAGATCTTTAAGCGCATCATGGAAGCGCGATCACATCGTATGCGATCGGGAGCGACTAGTCGCACTAGTAGCTCGATGCAATGGAAATAGAAAAAATCATGTAACAAAACCACATGATCCAAACACTTCTCAGATCGTTTCGTCTAAATCTCAAATAAGTAATAGGATTACCTCTTGAAGCGTGATTGTAATCGAGTCTCTAAATGAAGAGACCTCCTGTCTCAAGTCCGATCTGACGGAGGAGATGCTTGCGAGCGTGTTGATGAAACATGTGCTTCTCGCAATCCATGTTAATAATACAAGACACGGATCTCCTGATCTCGACAAATGAGATATGGCGTCTTCTTCTCGAGCAAGGCATGCCGAAGAAGAGGGAGATCCATGAGCAAATGATCGGGCAGCGTAACGATGATGTTACAACGATGGAGAATCTCTCTAGAGCATCCATGGTGGACGGTCACATGAGAGAGAGAGAGAGTAGGCATGTAAAGAGAATGAGAGAGAACATGTGTTGTATAAATTGTGTTGTTGTTGTAACCAAGAAGAACGAGGGGTGCCTCTCCTTTTATAATATTTTGGGATCCATGGATCTCAATCCATGGACAACACAAATCCAATGACATACATTGATTTGTGTTTCTTTTAATGGCCAAGATTTTGTTGGTAAAAATAAACAGTAATTAATTTAATTTATATTAAATATATACTGATAAATCAATATGATTTAATCCCAAATTAAATCAATCAAACATATAGATTATGGAATGAAGATTGCCTCCTTCCATAATATGGGATTGGGTGGCAATCTCATGTCATCTCGTGATATCTCATGAGATTACATTATTCCATTGAAATCTCCAAGATTTAAAACAACGCTTGTTGTAAACTAATCTACACAAATAATTTATAATTATTTTGTGAATATTGCAATCTTGCCATTGGAAAATTGTGAATCACATTCACAACCCAAAATAAAATGTGAATTACATTTTCAATTAATTGTCCAATGTGAATCCAATTCACATCAACATTTAACTAACAAATGTAGATTACAAATAGCTCTCTCTTATATATTATAAATTACATTTATAATATATATGACTAATATGGATATTGTTATCCACATTATTCATATCCATGATAATTAAATCACATTTAATCATCTTGGATCTCTATTCTCATGTGCCCAAATAATATGAATCACATTAACATTATTTACATATTTGATAATTAAATCACATTTAATTGCCCATTTTCTCAGTGCTCGGATACTTATATCAACAATGAAATTATCCTGAACTCTTTCAAGGATAATGTGCTTTCTCCATGGATACTTGGAGATAAGGACATGGCGATTGTATTGTTCCACGTATAGTGACTTGGATATTGATATCATATATCAAATCCAGATCTTGGGCCTCCCATAGACGCTTGATTAAATCAAGACCGTAAATGTAATATTCTCATTGCATCTGAATCACATTCAGATCAATGTCCAACATTTGGACCAAGATCAGATTACTTCTCTACTGAGAGGAGTCACTAAAATTCAGAGCAGTTTCATCACTCCCTAGGAATGGAAGCGTCGCGGTTATAAAATCTTTTATGATCACATCACCCTCAGGTACTCCCAATACATGTACATCCTGCATACTGGAAGACTCAGAATAAACTTGAAGTATTAGATCAACTTTATACTGTCTACTTCAGGGTTTTATCAGTAAGTTTCTCATTTGATCATTGGGAGTCGGTATCGATCATATACTTTCCAAAAGCATATATCATACCTGCATCTTGATCATATACTTTCCAAAAGTATATATCAGACCTACAAATTCAGTCAAGCTTCCAAAGTGAGACGACCGTGCACGAAATTTGATTCTCCCCAATATTTCATGAGTGAGCTCATGTCTTCTGGTTCAGTAACTGAACCTGTATGATCCCTTTGAGATATCGTATTACTCATATACCCTTACATGCACACCATCGCGCCGATGTATAGACCTTGATTAGGTCATCAACCTATTGCTCTGCCAAATGTACATACTCAGACGTATAGTAATACATCTGTCTCCAGTCAGAGGATGCGTGCATGTATCATGACAGCATACGATATAGGACTTTGGTTATCTCGATCTCGTTAAGTCAAATCTTTGACCTAACTAATCTAACACCTCTGAATCTCTATTCCTATGCAGAGGACTGCATCAACAGGTCCATCAGATATCAGCCTAACTGAGAAAGGATTGCCCTCTCCTACTCAGACTGGAGATCTTCTCGTAACAATCATTTGACAGTGATTGATGAGTCCTCAATCTAACCCTTTAGATATTCATCCAAGCATCATCCTCTATGATTCAATAGTTGAGTCAACAACTGTATGATTATTAAGCTGACCATGGTACATAATCCTAATTGTACTAAGGTACCTATTATGCAAATTATTTATTCTTCATTTCAGATCAGGGAATGATATTCACAATAATATTTATTGTATAATGTCTCACCGTGGGCTCTCATGTCCAACAGACATTAGAGATAAACCTGGAAAGAAGAACGTAGTTGGTGATCACCTCTCCTGTCTCGAAATTCTTGATGCTTCTGATGAAACACCTATTCAAGACTCTTTTCTAAACGAGTGGGTTTTTGGTATCGACTCACTCCTATGGTACACCAATATAGTGAACTATCTTGTCTCCAAGAAAGTTCCTGAAGATTGGACCAAGAGCAACATAGACCGACTCAAGTCAGATGTGAGACACTACCACTTCGAGGATTCCATCCTTTTATTTGAAGGACGGAATTGTGTTTGGAGGAGGTGTATTCCTCATGAGGAATATCATAGTGTCCTTTTTTTGCCATAGTCTGGATGTAGGAGTACACCACTCCAGGAAGAGGATTGCATAGAAGGTACTACAATGTGGCTTACACTGGCCGACTCTATTTCGCGATGCTCTCATCTTTGTGAAGTCATGCCCAGTATGCCAGCGAATGGGAGGAACCGTTGGTTCCAAGGATGAGGGGTTGATGCAGCCTGTCATCATTTGTGATGTCTTTGATGCCTGGGGCATCGACTTCATGGGCCCATTACTGGTTAGCCATGGTTTTGAATATATCCTTCTTGCGGTGGATTATCTGTCAAGGTGGGTGGAGGCTATCCCAACCCGAGCCACAGACAGCAAGACTGTTTGTAAATTTATCAGAGATCATATTATCTCTAAGTTCGGGATCCCCAAAGTATTGATATCTGATGAAGGTAGACATTTTATGAACAGAGACGTAAAGGAACTCATAAAAGATTACGGCATCGAACACCGTGTCGCTAGTCCTTACCACCCATAGACCAATGGCATGGTGGAGGTGTCGAATAGGGAGGTAAAGACCATATTGCAGAATCTTGTCCGCCCAGACAGGAAGGACTGGTCTCAGATCTTGGATCAAGTCCTTTGGGCTTATAGGACAACTTACAAGACACCATTAGGAACCTCCCCATTCATAATGGTATTTAGAAAGCCGTGCCATTTTCCCGTAGAGTTAGTGCATAAATCCAAATGGGAAATCAAGAAGGTCAATTAGAATATATACCCAGGGCAGAAACAGAGAGAAATGGATCTGAATGAACTTGTGGAGATCAGAAACTGAGCATATGACAACAGTTCGGTGTACAAGGACAAGGTAAAGCGTTGGCACGATATAATTATCAGACGAAAGACCTTTGTTCCTGGACAGAAGGTATGGTTGTTCAATATGACGCTGAAGGTTTTCCAAGGGAAGCTTAAATCCAACTGGATGGGTCCATTCATAGTATGGGTAGTGCATGACAGTGGATGTGTAGAGATCTCAGATCTTACAGATGGAGCACAAACATCCCTAGTTAATGGACGACTGCTGAAACACTTTGTCGAACCTAATAAATAGTTAGTTCGTGTTGAGGAGATGGTTTTCATGTGTGAGGCATACTCATAAGACAAACATAAAGCCGCGGATGAGGCTTTGCAACATTGAGCTCTCGCCATCATAATCATCAAAAAGATTCAGATCTTGATCCTTGTATATACTCACCTCCTATTATACATACTTTCTATCCCTCCCACCCCAGTGATTCGAGTCACTTGCCTCGGCTCCATATCAATTCATTTTATGGCTATACTTAGGATGACCAAATCCTAAGTATAGGGGGTAGAGTGACCCGAGTCTATTCACCATTCGTTGTACATACTCCAGATCTCATCGGTCCTCACACTTAGTTCTGTCCTAGGCTTTGGCTGACCAGAGTTTAAGTATGGGGGGATCGATGCTCATCATGTATATATACTCGTCCATTTCCCCTCTTGACCCCATCCACCCCATTTTGATCTTCTTCTACACTTAGACTGCCAGAGCCTAAGTATAGGGGGCGGGACGACTTCTATATTTTTTTATAATATTAGCTCTCTTACGCTTAGCACAAGCTATGTATTTTTCCTCGCTTTTCGTGCTCTAAGGACATAACACACGCTAAGTATAGGGGGTGTGTATATATTACATATATACTTTACGCATAGCTCGTACTTTCGCGTATTTTTACATATATTATGCAATAATTATGGGATGGGTAAAAATTTAGAAAAATAAAAATACATGTATACTAGCATGTATATTGTATGATATGTACAATACTTGTATAAAAAGCTGTAAAATTCTTGTAAATAATATTATTGTAAAAATTATTGTATACCCGAAAATTAAAAAAATAATGAAAATAAGGCATTTTGTTTACTCTTGCATATCATACTTGCATTTTAAGAGAGAGAGAATGTGTACCTTGCACTTCGTTCATCTCTATAGCATGTCATATGCATCTCATATGCATATCTAGCATATGTAAAGTGAAAAGTTAGTAGGTTATGAAGCAAGATATGAAAAGATGTTGAGGATGGATTTGATTTGACCTTAATCTACCTAATTTCAGAGGAACCTTATAGGAACTGGAGTTAAGATTTTTTTCAGGTCAAACGACTTAATTCTTTAAGTATGCATGTCTATGTTCACATGTCATCTTGATTGGTATGAGTAGAATATTTCATACACACGCATGATTCTTTTAGATAGTGATTTAACTTGGACAAGCACCATGCATGTAGCTCTTCATTGATGAAGTAGTGAGGAGGTAGAATCATTTGGCTTGAAGTAGCACACTAGTGGAAACATCCGTACTCCTCTAGGGAGGGTAGTGCATCTCAACCTAGTCTGCTGGTGTTGACATCTAAGGACGGGATGTTGTGGGTTGCAATAAAGCTTCAAAAGAGGGATAGTCTACTGGCTCAAGGAGAAAAACTCCTTATGAACATGCTACACCTTGTATATTAGTTCAAAACAAGGGGGAAAATTGGACATGCCAGATTGAAAATAAAATGCATGTCAGAGTCTGTATATTTGCAAGGCATATGCTTCAAAGCCTCATACCATAGAAGCCTGCAACTGGATGACTTGGCTACACTGGTCAAGTATCCTAGGATAGGTAGCTACACTGGCTACCATTTATTCTTCTCTCCACCCCCTCTTATTGAGTTGGTTGCACTTGAACTTAGAAGGGAATACCCCGCTCATCAAGGATACTGGACCGGGGAACTAGAGTTACCTTGTTAGAGGAGGCTGGTTCTTTGCCATTTCTGATGTGGAGAGCTATATTTCACTTACACATTACAAGTAAGATTTATAGTCATCAGAAATTTGCGAGTGAGGATTTATTCTGACGTGATTGTTGAGGCGTCTTGAATAGAAGACTTGTAGAGCTTAAAGTATGTTAGGTCTTAAATTCAGATCCCAATAAGGTTCCGCCACACGTTTAATCCAAAAGTTTAGTAAAGCTCCATTTTCATCTTTTGTTCATGAACTTGGTAACCCAAAATCATTTCACTTTTGCATTTCATTTTAGTTGCTCGGGGACGAGCAAGGTTTAAGTATAGCGGGTTGATGAATATGTGATTAATCACTCTAAAAGTTGAAAATAGAGCTTTGTTCCCGAGCAATTAGCTGCATATTTCCACTTATATTGCATAAATAACATTCATGCATGTGTAAATAATGTCTGCATTTTAACGTTCATATTTGCAATAAATAAGGAGCCAATTTCACATGTAAATATACTCCTGTATACTAGCTAAAGTATCATATTTGTATATATTTTATACTAACTTCAAATTCAATCAAATCAACTTTATAGTGTATATATTACTAACACTAATAAAGGAAAAATATCAAAAAATACTAGCTTGTAAAATTGTTCAATAAAACCCAAATCCAAGTTTGAGACCATGAACCATAAAATGTGCATATTTCTTTCTTACAATGTCCGATTTAGGTCTACTCACTTTTAAAGTAATATACATTCAAAGACCTTAAAAAAGACTAATTTCATAAAAATAGGAGCTCGTATGTGAAACTTGGGTTTTGGGCCCCTATTGCATATTATATATATTGACCTTTTTGCCTTTGTACTGAATCCTTTTATTTTCTTAATTACTAAAAATCCAGAAAAATGGATTATATTGTACATATTCTTTTCGTATTTTCTCTATTTTATTTTGAATTTTCTCGATTAAAAAATGAAAAAAAAATAACAACATAAAAATCGTAGTATTTTTATACCCTAAAAAACACTCGTAAAAATATTCCTCCCTCTATTTGACCTCGTTTCCATTTTTGGTCAACATAAAACTTGTAGATCCCATCGAGATATACAACTTTCTTGTTTTGAGTTTTCTAACTTCTTCTGGTTGAGCCACGTGACCCGAGCCTCTGTGTGTCACGCGCCCCGCATTCTCCATCGTTGGATCATCTCCAAGCGCTTCAGATCGTCATTGTTCGTGCATGCATTCAACCTCAGCCCTTCGATTCATTCCCAGATAAAATCACAACCGTTCGTTAGTGCCTCTCTTCTCGGATTGCCACGTGTCATCCCCTTAGCCACCCAGTCTGCTCCAAAAGGCTCAATCTCAGCCATCACCCTCCACTATTTTCCTAAACGCCCGATCTATACCACCTCTGATCGCGATCATTCGCTTCCACCTGTACCCACTCACGACAGTGGCTTTATCCTAACCCTCGATATCTCCTTCACGGATCTAATCTGGGCCACTTGAATGCATCTTTGATGAATCTGTTATTCATCACTCCAAAAGTCACAAATAGAGCCCTGTTCCCGAGAAAATAGAGGCATATTTCCTTTTATCTTGCATAAATAACACTCATGCATGCATCCATAATTCATGCATTATAGCAGCTCATCTGCATTTAAATAAGAAGCCAAAAATCCCCTGTAAAATACCTCTTCATCAAATAACTCCTTCTCTATAATAGATGTGTATACTCCTTAATAATATAGGGAAGGATGCCACAAATCACCCTTGTAAAATAGCCCAAATATCCTGAGAACCCTTGTACATTAAAACACACATAAAGCCCGCATACAAACCCCTACTTAGGTCTACTCACTCTTAGAATACTATATATTAAAAGACCTTCAAAATGAGACTAATTTCATCGAAGTTGGAGCTTGTATGAGAAACTTGGGTTTTTGGGTCATTTTGTATACTACATATGTATATTTATGTATCTTTGTATTTATGTATTATATGTGACCTCATCTCCGTCTTTGGTCAACATGAAACTTGTAGATCTCATCAAGATCTACAACTTTCATGTTTTGAGTTTTTCCAAATTCGGCTTCCTCTTCTCTCTACACGTGTTTTCCCCTCCAACCATTCACAGCAGGCCACGTGGCGCACTCTGATTGCGCCACGCGGCCCGCTACCCTTTGTCTGATCCGCCCGCGCCTTCCGCCGTTGGATGGCCATCCTGATCCAACGGCCGAGCCGCTGCCACGCACGCCCTTCATATGGACCGTAGGATCAAAGCCCATACCTCATCTCCACCGTCCCTTAGCGCCGCGCTCTCAGCGAGCCACGTGGCGGCATCTACGCCGCTCGATCGCGCCCCCGATCCTCTCATCACAACCGCCCACCTTCCAGCGAATCTCGACCCTCAGATCAACCCTACCCTTTCATCTGAGCCATCCGCTCGCGCCTCGCCAAAACGCGCCACGTGGCGCTCTCATAACCCCTCATCTGGGCATCCCAGATCTCATCGTAACCGCTCCATCTCGCTTCGATCCCCACCGTTGGATCACAAGATCCAACGGTGGAGACTTCGTCTCCTACCTCGGGCGCCCCTCTCTCCCACGATCTCTGCCTTGCGGGAGGGGCGCCCCCTTTCCTTTTTTGGGCACACGTCAGCCACCCTCGCCGGCCGCTGACCTCCCCACGACACACCCCACTCATCCCTCTCCCTTGCAAGCTCCCTCAAACACCACCATCTCCGCCACACTCGCCCCACGACAGCCACCAACTTCGCCATCCACCCAGCCAGACCGTCACCTTCATCCTTTAAATACCCCCTCTCCGGCCACATTCATCCCCATCCGCCACTCCAGGAAGATCCCTAGAGCTCCAAGCTTCCTATTGGTGACAGCAATCGGCTGATTTGTCGAGCGACGACAGAGCTTCTTCTCCGGCGAGATCCTCGGCCCACCGCCGTGTCGCAGCCACTCCTCCGAGCAGCTGCTAGAGCTCGGGGCCTTACCGACCCCTTGAGCGACGACCTGGAGCTCGAAGCTGAGCCCCAATCCCCAGGTAACCTCCTCCATTCCTCTTCCGATCTTTTTCTTCTTTTCTCTTTATCTTCTCCGATTTTATTCCCCGTCCACGATCATCTTCACGCCTCGCCTTCACTCCGCCGAGCTCCGCGTCGGAGCTCTCATCCTCGCTGACCCCTCCGCATCTTCAGACGCTCCACTCCACCGTCCATCGATCTCCAGCTCCGCCGCTTGGCCGGAGCAACGTCGCCCGACCACCTCACGACGCCTTAGGCCTCGCCAACCAGCACCACTTCTCCACAAACGCACGCACGAGCCTCGGCTATACGTCTAACACTTGCAGGTACTCCTTTGATCATTGGCCGGAGCCTCACCGGAGCTCTCTTCGAGCTTCATCGACACCGAGCTCCAGCCCTCCTCCAGGGATCCAGAGACCACCGGAGCCTTCACCGCGCACTGACGACTCTTCCGAGCAAGGTGGGAGCTGACGAAGCTCACCACCGGAGCTTGACGACCGAGGCGGAGCTCGGCTGCTTTCACCGGAGCGCAGCCCTCTCCTCCGCAGGCGGCGGAGGATCGATAGAGAAGAAGGAGCAGCAACCGTTCGATCCTCTGATCGAACGGTCTTCGCCTCTCCACGCGTCCACTTCGCCGCCCTCATCCTCGACCGTTGATCATCCCTCGGATCGGACGACTCTCCAGCTGCCACGTGTCTTCATCGACATCCCTTGGATCCATCTTGATCCAAGGGCCTTCAGGCCGCCACGTCGCCTTATCCGAGCCTCGGCCTCCAAGCCTAGGCTCGGGTGACCCGAAGCTGCATCGAAGCTGAGCCGAACCTCCAGAAGACCCGAGCCTCGCTCCGAGCCTCCGACGCCCTCCGAACCTAGGTCGCCCCACGTGAGGAGCACGTGCGGCCTGGGTTATTTGCACAGACGCCCCTGGAGCTTTCACAAATTGCGAAAAGGTCCCTGTGAAGTAGACACCACGTGAGGAGCACGTGTCTTGTGGAACAATTGCATAGACGTCCTGCATATTATTGGTAATTGCATTTTTGTCCCTGTCAGCACGTTTACTTATTGAAATTTTATTTTCCAGTATTGCATTTATACCCTTGTGTTTGCACGTGTCCATAGCATGCATTTTTGATCATTTTGAAATTCTAAAAATTGCATGTTGTTGAGAATCTTGTCCTCTACCTGTTAGTACACGTGTTTGATTTTTGTTGGTATGCTTGAATTATTAATAAATTAATTGGTTCATTTGTGTCATATTTTGCCCAGTGATGCCTTTTGATTTTTAATTAATTATCTGTGCCTTCAAAAATCACCAAAAATTCACAGTAGCTGAAGGACATTATTTTCAACACTCCATAAAAATTTCATATCGTTTGCACGCATAACGAGGCCTCAATAAATAGTTTAGTGATTTCCTTAAATTAATTTTAATTAATTCATTTCACAATAAATTTAAGTTCTGTTAATTTTCCTAGGTTCCTGATCATTAGACCATCCTAGGATAATTTTAGTTCTTGGAAAAATTGTGATTTGATATTTATTAAAAATTAAAAACTGAAAATCACTCTGTCTGTTTATTTAATTCACAGAAAAATTATTTTGAGTCGAAAAATTCCAAAAAAATTAGGTTAGCTTAATTTCATCCCATTTCATAATCTGGCCAAGTTTCATAATTTTTGGAATTAATTTGACCATCTTTCTGAATTAACATTTAATTTGGCCTGATTTTGCATGTGTATTGCATAAAAAAGCTGAAAAAGACCAAAAATATATTCCCCGAAAATCTCACACTTGGATTTTGCTAAAATTCGACCTAAGGAGACAGTTGCCTCCCTGAGTTCGACCTTGGACTTCACCAAGTAAAAAAAAATTGCCGCTTAAAATTAACTTCATATTAATCAATAAGTGGTTTTTGATATTCCCTCTCGTATCCGACTGCAACGAACACTTAAAAGTAATTTGGACCATTAATTTGACCGAATTAACATAGGGTGCGGGAGCGAACATCAAAATGGCGCCGTTGCCGGGGAGGCACGGCTTAGGTTAATTGTAGCATATTTTTGAGTGTTTGATTTTCCTTCCCCGGGTAGTCTGACCCCCGGTTTTCTTGTGAATATTTCTCTGTCTTTTAAATTTTTGCAATTTTTGGTGTCGTTCTTTATCTGACCTCAACTTGTTTTTGTGCGAGGGACACCGGAGTCGAAGACGCTTTGAGGATCACACATTGGAATTTGTTTGAGGGATTTGAGAGAACCTGTAATTTCAATAATTTTCCACATTTTTTCGCATCATTTCCAGCGGTTCCCGTTCGGGATCTCGCGTGTGTAAAGATAGTGGAAACCGTGTCCCGTGTGCTGTGTGGGTGAATTGTAACTTAGCTTGCACTAGCGGCTCCTCGAGTCACTCTAGGATTTGTTTGTGCTCGTAATCAATAGGACCACACATTACACATAAAAGACGCACCTAGACCGCAGGACTTAGTTCAAATTAAACTGTTCTTCACGCCAATAGAACTGCCTGTCTAGGAGCGGCTTTTCATCGTTTGCATTTGCATATAGAGTAAAGTTTTCAATTCTGTATTGCATCCTGCATAAAAAGCGAAAGGATCACTGTAAGTATTCTCTACTCAGCATACGCATCATCGATTTCAACTTGCATCGGCTTTTCTCGATTTCCCCCCCTGATTTTCTCACTTAAATTAAAAAGGAAATTGGGACTGTCCGATAGGCGTGCTTTGTGGTGGACTAATTGCAGTGATAACTTAACTTTAATCGGGACTGCTAACAGTATTGACCAAAAAAAGGAATAAAATCTGAAAATTGTTTGCGGGAGATTAATCCCCGACCTTGTATTCAGGCTGAGTGAGGGTACTTGAGTGTGTGTGAACACCTTAAGGCAGAGCCCAAATCCTCGCCTTCCATATCACGAGCCAACTGATCTTAGCAAGTATCACGAGTGGGATATTTTTAAACTCTTTGACAAGTACCAAGTAGCCTCCGCCCTCACAGGTAGATAGGGGCGAACCAGCGGTACTCTGCGACAAGGCCTAAAAACTTTGTCAGCCTCCGCCTAAGTGCAGGTAGATAGGGGCACGTCATTGAGTCCCCACTCCGGATAGGAGCAAAGAAAGGGAGGATCGGCGGTATCTTAGGCGACAGGATAAACAGGAAAGACGCATCCGGCTCTAAGCCGACTTTCCTTTAGGCCACGTAATCCTTGCTACTTTTGCTTGAATATCACACTTAAAAACTACAAGATAAATTGGACTCAACTTTGAGTCCTTCACTGTGTTGAGTGTGAACCCAGGGTCTTGGATTGTTCTTATTGCTTGCTTCAGGTAGGAGTAAAATCCTATCTTCTTCCCTCATCAAGATGAGTGATTGGGGAGATCTCGAAACACTATTCACTGATCTCTCTATGAGTCCCCCAAGTAACTCGTCTTCCTCGGTCCGAGCGCACCTTGGACCACCCATGACTCATGACCCTCTTGAGTCCTGGTTCCCACATGCTCAGGGTGGTTACTCTCAAACCAACCCTTTTATCTCCTCCGAGATTACCGAGGAAGATCATTGCCTCGGTAATCCCTTCCTTGATTTGCCCTCTAACACCGGTCTTATTTTCCAATCCCCAGAACTAGAGGACAAGATGCCGCCGAAAGTTCCACCAGATGAGGAACAAATCAAACAGATTCTTGCCCGCCTTGCTGATGCCGAACAGAGGAATGCAGATCTCACTGCACGGATGGGACAAATCATAGCAGCAGAAGGAATCGACCGACCAATGGTCGATACCTATAACCCGGTGGAGAACGAGATTCAGAACTGGTTGGCACCCGCAGTTCCCGCCCAGGCATTTGAGTTGAAGCCCCACTTCCTTAGTCTGCTCCCGAAGTTCAACGGAAACCTTAATGAAGAACCATACACTTTCCTCCGTGACTTCGAGTTAGTGTGCAACAATCTTAGCCACCCCAATATTGGCCAAGATTATATTCGGCTGAAGGCCACCCCTTTTGCCTTAGGTGATAAGGCTGCTCATTGGCTGAAAAATTTAGGGGTGGTATGTACTACCTGGATGCAGTTCAAGGACCTTTTCTTAAAGAAGTTCTACCCTCTCAGTAGAACTAATCAGATGAGAACAAAGATCGCCAGCTTTGCTCAAGGAGCCTGCGAACCGTTCCATGAGGCTTGGGATAGGTTCAATGACTTAGTACAGAAATGCCCCTGCCACGACATTTCAAAGGCGATCTTAGTCCAGACCTTGATCTGTGGATTAACCCCAGAAATGCAGGGGTTAGTCAGTGCCGCCTGTGGAGGAAGCTATCTGAACAAGAACGAGCATGCTGTATGGAAGATCCTAGAGCAGATGGCAGAAACCGGCAGGTCACAGGCCACAAGGGCCTATCAGTTGTCTCCCTCAATCTTATCCAATGAGACAACTAGAAGGACTGTTGCAGATCTGACTGAGGACCTCATCCTCAGCATGGGGATGATTGCAGACAAGCTTACTATAGTCGAGCAGATCCACAAGAGAGTCGCGGAGATGGAGTCTCTTTCGAGCCTTCCCAAGAAGGTGGAGGAACTCTCTGAAAAGGTAGCCAAGATTAAGCTACCCACCCCTTCTGCACCACCTGTGCCTGTACATCGAGTCCATCTTGTACAGGAACAGGCACCGGGGTCTCAGAGCAGCTGGGATCAGACCTACACCCAGCAGAACCATCATGCACCCCCACCAGTTGAGACAGAGTACGAGGAGCCTCCGCCTGTATATGAGATTAACGGGCTTTGGTATAGCCGGGACCCACTAGTCCGGCAAATCGAGATGGGGAAGGATCAGGCACACCGCCCCACCCCAGTTTACCAAGAGACCAGGCCCGTCACAGTCCCGCGATACCAGTCCAGGCCAGATCATGGGTACCAGCCGCAGCAGCGTACATCCCAGCAGGGGCCAGCACCGTTCCATCAGCAGCAGTATCGGCATGGCCAGCAGGGCCAATTTAGGACAGCATCAACACCGCAGCAAGCCCAGCCCACCGAATTGGAGTCACTCACCTTGGCGATCCAGACCCTGTCTGATAGGGTCCAACAGATACAGAATGATTACTTGGATATGAGAACTGACATCAATCGGGTTTCTCGTGCCCAGGACCAACAAATGGCACCAAGGACCCCAATTCCCGCACAGGTTCAGGCCAACCCAAACAGCCTGCATCAGGGCCAGAACCGACCCCGAGATCAGGTATACTATTCAGATAATTATTTATCTGAACATGAGATCCTTTCGTACGATAATGTTAATCATATGTCCCTCAGGAGCGGAAGGACCGTGACCATACCTGATCGGGCACGGGCACAACAGGAAGGAACCTCCGAAGTTCGACCTGAGGAGAATTCGGAGGAGGAAAAGGAGGAGCACCACCACCAGCAGAAGAAGAGGACATCTGAGTCCTCGAAGCACCAGCCCCGCAGTCATCCCGAGTCCGACGACACCGATGAGCCCGCACCTCCATCTGAGGAGGACCAGCCAGAAGAAGCGGAAGAAGCATCACCAGTTTCGCCCAAGCATTTTCCCTTTCGTCAGAGTCAGAGTCAGAGTCTGTACAAAAGTCCGAGTCAGAGTCGTGTTCAAAACTCAGTTTCAGCAGCTAATGAAGATATTTCAGTTCCAGAACCTGAGTTAATAATCCCTTTCCCCCAAGCTCTCAAGGGTGGGAAGAAGAAAAACACAAAAATCCAAAAAGATGACCCTGAGATGGCCGAGTTTTGTAACAAACACATCAAGGTCACAATCCCCTTTGACAAGTTCGTGGAGATGACCCCTGCATTCCAAAAATACCTTAAGGTGAGATGCACACCTACTAGGGTTAGCAGGAAGACCAAAAGCCGTGTTGAGAAACACGTTCTATCAGTAGCCACGACTTGTGCAATAAAGAACTCGTTTCCTCGGAAACGAAGAGACATGGGTGCACACTATGTAGTGAGTCATGTTGATGACATCGCGTTTGCACGCACTCTCCTGGACAATGGTTCCTCGATCAATTTGATGCCCACGGCCCTCTATGAGCGGCTAAATCTCGGACCTCTTAGGAAATCTAGAGCTATTCTTCAGTTTGCAGACAAATCAACTAAGAGGTCCCAAGGAGAGTTAAGGAACATTGTAATCAAAGTCGAGGGGCAAGAATACCTGGTGGACTTCACTGTCCTTGATATGGAAACCCCTCGTAATTGGAGAGATTCCCAGATTATCTTGGGTAGGCCCTTCCTCAGAACAGCAGGGGCCTTATTCGATTATAAGAATGGGAAAATTCAGTTCCAAACTCCAGGCGGAGATGAGGAACTAGAGATGAAGCAAACCAGATGGCAGAGACCAGACTCCGAATCCAGCACCGAGTACTCTTCTATCGAAACAGACCGAGAGCATGTAGACTTAGTTGGGCCATGGAGACAGAACCCATCCAGCACCGAAGCGTCCATCTCCTTTGAAGATAATCCAATGCATGAATCAGTCTGCGAGATCCTCAGGAACGAGTACAGCTCTGAGCCTGCATCGCCCTTCATCTTCGATGACATAGAGGCCCAAGTGGGCATGTCAGTCCTTACCTCCTTAGGACAATCGGAAGATGAGGAAGACGAGTCGGACGAGGCGTTTGCCGATTGCATGGAGACCTTTGACGATCCGACTCCAGAGCCAAGCTTGGTGGCAGCCACTACAGAACAGGATCCAGCCACTTCCAACACCGAACCAGATTTGATTGAGCCAGACTTCTTAGACGATCATACCATCCCTGAGCTCAAACCTTTACCCACAACTCTGAAGTATGCCTTCCTTGCGGGCCAAGACAAGAAATTCCCGGTCATTATCAGTTCGCAATTGACCGAGGAGCAGGAATCTCGCTTGCTAGAGATCCTGGAGAAGAACCGCAAGGCAATAGGCTGGAGCATTTCCGATCTCCACGGGATAAATCCCGCTCTGTGTTCGCACCATATATATTTGGAGAACGAAGCCAAACCCTCTCGTGAATTCCAACGCCGGTTGAATCCAAATTTACGAGAAGTGGTGAAAAAAGAGATAGAAAAATGGTGCGACGCGGGTTTCATTTACCCAATCTCCGACTCTAAGTGGGTGGCCCCAATCCATGTTGTCCCGAAAAAGTCAGGAATTCAGACGACCACCAACGAGGACGGAGAGGAGATCGTGACGAGAGTACCCACGTCGTGGCGCGTCTGTGTGGATTACAGACGCTTGAATGCCGCGACGAAGAAGGATCATTTCCCTCTACCATTCATTGATCAGATCTTAGAAAGATTAGCGGGAAAAGAATTCTTCTGCTTCCTTGATGGGTTCTCGGGCTACAATCAAGTAGCCATAGCTCCAGAGGACCAGGAAAAAACCACGTTCACATGCCCCTTTGGTACCTATGCTTTAGGCGCATGCCTTTTGGGTTATGCAATGCTCCAGGTACTTTTCAAAGGTGCATGATTGCTGTATTCGCCGAAATGGTCGGCGAATTCCTGGAAGTCTTCATGGATGACTTCTCGGTCCACGGCGACTCTTTTGATTCCTGCCTTAGGAATCTGGACCGAGTCCTAAAAAGATGTTGTGAGGTCAATCTGGTGCTCTCCTGGGAGAAAAGTCACTTTATGGTGACGGAGGGCATAGTGTTGGGGCATGTCATCTCCAAGAGAGGAATGGAGGTTGACCCTGCCAAGGTGGACGTGATCAGACGACTCCAGCCACCAACCAACGTACGGCAGTTGCGGTCGTTCCTCGGGCATGTCGGATTTTATCGGAGATTTATAAAGGATTTTTCTAAGATTGCCCGACCGCTAACTGAGCTTTTAGGCAAGGACGCGGAGTTTATTGTTGATCACAAGTGTCTTGAGGCCTTTAAGCTGTTACAAGGAATGATCATGGACGCTCCCATCTTGCAAGCCCCAGATTGGTCTCTCCCTTTTGAGATCATGACGGATGCCTCAGATTACGCTGTTGGGGCTGTATTGGGACAAAGAAGAGATGGCGTCCCGTTTGCAATTCACTACGCAAGCAAAGTGCTTGATTCTGCTCAGCGTAACTATACAGTTACCGAAAAGGAAATGCTTGCGGTAGTGTTTGCCTTGGACAAGTTCAGATCCCACTTAATCGGATCCAAGGTAACCGTGTTCACAGACCACACGGCACTGCGATATTTAATGGAGAAGAAGGACGGAAAGGCACGTCTTCTTCGTTGGATTTTACTTATCCAGGAGTTTGATTTGGATATCCATGATAAACCTGGTAAGAAGAACGTAGTGGCCGATCATCTTTCTCGTCTCGAAGATCTTAATACTTCCGAGGATTCACCAATTCGAGACTCCTTCCCTGACGAGTCGATTTTTGTTATCGACTCACTCCCATGGTACGCCAATATCGTGAACTATCTTGTCTCCAAGAAAGTTCCCGAGGATTGGCCCAAGAGCCAAATCGACCGACTCAAGTCGGACGCTAGACACTACCATTGGGAGGATCCGATCCTTTTCTTTGAAGGACCGGATTGTGTCTGGAGACGTTGTATTCCTCAAGAGGAATACCAGAGTGTCCTTTCTTTATGCCATAGCTTAGAGGCAGGAGGACACCACTCCGGGAAGAGGACCGCATGGAAGGTACTTCAGTGTGGCTTCTACTGGCCGACTCTGTTTCGTGATGCCACCACCTTCGCGAAGTCGTGTCCAGTCTGCCAGAGAATGGAAGGAACCGTTGGTTCCAGGGATGAGATGCCAATGCAGCCGGTCATCATTTGTGATGTCTTTGACGCCTGGGGCATCGATTTCATGGGCCCATTCCCTGTCAGCCACGGGTTTGAATACATCCTTCTTGCGGTTGACTATCTGTCCAGATGGGTGGAGGCTATCCCGACCCGAGCCGCAGACAGCAAGACTGTCTGTAAATTTATCAGAGAGCACATAATCTCTAGGTTCGGGATCCCCAAAATAATGATATCAGATGGGGGTAGCCACTTTGTGAATCGGGAGGTGAAGAAACTCCTGAAGGACTACGGCATCGAACACCGTGTCGCTAGTCCTTACCACCCACAAACCAATGGTATGGCTGAGGTGTCGAATAGGGAGGTGAAATCCATATTGCAAAAGCTTGTCCGCCCAGACAGGAAGGACTGGTCTCAGATCTTGGATCAAGTCCTCTGGGCGTATAGGACGACTTACAAGACACCGTTAGGCACCTCCCCATTCCGAATGGTCTTCGGAAAGCCGTGCCATTTGCCCGCAGAGTTAGTGCACAAATCAGAATGGGCAATAAAGAAAGTTAACTGGAACACACACCTGGGCCAAAAACAGAGAGACATGGATCTGAATGAGCTTGTGGAAGTCAGAAACCGAGCATACGACAACAGTGTGGTGTACAAGGACAAGGTAAAGCGTTGGCACGATAGATATATCAGACGAAAGACCTTTGTTCCTGGACAGAAGGTATGGTTGTTCAATGCCAGGCTGAAGACTTTCCAAGGCAAATTAAAGTCCAAGTGGACGGGACCATTCGTTGTCCGAACGGTGCATGATAGTGGATGTGTCGAGATCTCAGATCTCGCAGATGACGCACCGACATTCCTAGTGAATGGGCAGCTATTGAAGCACTTCGTCGAATCCAATGAACAGTTAGTCCATGTGGAGAAGATTGTATTCATACGCGAGACAAATACAGCAGATAAATCTCAAGCCGCGTATGAAACCTTGCAGCAGTGAACTCTAGCCATCTGCAGCATCTCGAAAGATTCAGACCGACTCATCTGTACATATCATTCTTCCTGTATATCCTATCCTCTACCTCCACGATTCTAGTAACCCATCCCCACATCATCGAATCATTATCTCAGACTATATTTAGGATGACCAGATCCTAAGTATAGGGGGGAGAGGTCACCTGAGTCGATTCATTGTACATCCTCCAGATCACATCGGTCCTCATACTCTCTTCTGTCCTATACTTAGGCTAACCAGAGCCTAAGTATAGGGGGGACCGATGCCCGCATGTATATATTCATCCATTTCCCATCTTTCCCTCATCTGCCCCATTTTTTGATCTTCTTCTTTACTTAGGCTTCCATAGCCTAAGTATAGGGGGGCGAGATGATTTCTACACCTTTTTGGCTCTCCTACGCTTAGCACGAGCTATGTCTTTTCCTCGCTCTTAGTGCTCTGAGGACATAGCACACGCTAAGTATAGGGGGGCGTGTATATATTACATATATACTTTACCCATAGCTCGTACTTTCACGTATTTTTGTATATATATACAATAATTACGGGTGGGTAAAAAAATCGAAAAAAAAATTTATATGAAAAAAAAATAATAATAAAAAAATAAAAAAAATCCTTTAATAAATAGGCTTCTTATTTACTCTTGCATATCATCTCTGCATAGAAAAAGAGTCTTGCATTTTCATAGCATGACATCTCATCTCATCTACATATCTTGCATATGCAAGGTGAAAAGTTAGTGGGTTCTAAACCAAGTTATGAGTAGATATTGAGGATGGACTTGATTTGATCTTAATCCACCTAATTTCAGAGGAACCTTCTAGGAACTGGAGTTAAGATTTTTCAGGTCAGATGACTTAATTCTTTAAGTCTCCAAGTCTATGTTCATATGTCATCTTGACAAGCCTGAATAGAGCACTTAACAACACACACATGACTCTTGGAGACAATGGCTTAACATGCACCAGCACTTTACACATGGCTCTCCACGGATGAGGTGATAAGGAGACAGTTTCCTTTAGCTTGGGGTAGCATATGAGGGTAGTACTTCTAGGCGGAACCTCTCTTCTTCTTCTAGTGAAGGAAGTGCGTCTCAACTTGGACTAGTGGTGATGAAGGCTGAGGACAGAAGCAGTGGGTTGCAATAAAGCTTCAAAAGAGGGATAGTCTACTGGCTCAAGAGGAAATTTCTTATCTATGCTGCACCATGTATATATGTTGTACAAAGGCATAAAAAAAAAAGCCAAAAAGAACTCCAAAAAAGTGGTGGGTCGGATTGAAAATTTAATAACCCCACCGGAGTATATGTAGTCAAGAAAAGCAAAAGCTTGTGGTCATCATGTACTTGCAGCGGGAGACTTAGCTACACTGGCTGAGCTTCCAAAAGTCTATACTTCTTCCTCCTCTTCTTGAGCCGGTTGAACTTGAACTTAGAAGGGAATACCCCGCTTCTCGAGGAAAGAGTTGCTAGACCGAGGCATTAGAGTTACCAGGTTAGGGGAGGTTGTTTCTTTGTTACTTCTGAGGTGGGGAGTCAGCTATCACTTACACTGCATGAAAGGATTCATGGTCATTAGGGTTTGTGTATGTGGACTTGTTCTGATTAGGTAAGTTGAGGAGTCTTGAATAGAAGACTTGTGGAACTTGAAGTCTGTTGAGTCTTAAACTCAGATCCCAATAAGGTTCCGACACATGATTAATCCAAAGGTCAAGTCTAGCTCTATTTTTAACTTTTGTTCATGACCTTGGTATGGAACCCAATTTCATTTCACTCGTGCATTTCATTTAGTTGCTCGGGGACGAGCAAGGTTTAAGTATAGGGGGTTGATGAATCTGTTATTCATCACTCCAAAAGTCACAAATAGAGCCCTGTTCCCGAGAAAATAGAGGCATATTTCCTTTTATCTTGCATAAATAACACTCATGCATGCATCCATAATTCATGTATTATAGCAGCTCATCTGCATTTAAATAAGAAGCCAAAAATCCCCTGTAAAATACCTCTTCATCAAATAACTCCTTCTCTATAATATATGTGTATACTCCTTAATAATATAGGGAAGGATGCCACAAATCACCCTTGTAAAATAGCCCAAATATCCTGAGAACCCTTGTACATTAAAACACACATAAAGCCCGCATACAAACCCCTACTTAGGTCTACTCACTCTTAGAATACTATATATTAAAAGACCTTCAAAATGAGACTAATTTCATCGAAGTTGGAGCTTGTATGAGAAACTTGGGTTTTTGGGTCATTTTGTATACTACATATGTATATTTATGTATCTTTGTATTTATGTATTATATGTGACCTCATCTCCGTCTTTGGTCAACATGAAACTTGTAGATCTCATCAAGATCTACAACTTTCATGTTTTGAGTTTTTCCAAATTCGGCTTCCTCTTCTCTCTACACGTGTTTTCCCTTCCAACCATTCACAGCAGGCCACGTGGCGCACTCTGATTGCGCCACGCGGCCCGCTACCCTTTGTCTGATCCGCCCGCGCCTTCTGCCGTTGGATGGCCATCCTGATCCAACGGCCGAGCCGCTGCCACGCACGCCCTTCATATGGACCGTAGGATCAAAGCCCATACCTCATCTCCACCGTCCCTTAGCGCCGCGCTCTCAGCGAGCCACGTGACGGCATCTACGCCGCTCGATCGCGCCCCCGATCCTCTCATCACAGCCGCCCACCTTCCAGCGAATCTCGACCCTCAGATCAACCCTACCCTTTCATCTGAGCCATCCGCTCGCGCCTCGCCAAAACGCGCCACGTGGCGCTCTCATAACCCCTCATCTGGGCATCCCAGATCTCATCGTAACCGCTCCATCTCGCTTCGATCCCCACCGTTGGATCACAAGATCCAACGGTGGAGACTTCGTCTCCTACCTCGGGCGCCCCTCTCTCCCACGATCTCTGCCTTGCGGGAGGGGCGCCCCCTTTCCTTTTTTGGGCACATGTCAGCCACCCTCGTCGGCCGCTGACCTCCCCACGACACACCCCACTCATCCCTCTCCCTTGCAAGCTCCCTCAAACACCACCATCTCCGCCACACTCGCCCCACGACAGCCACCAACTTCGCCATCCACCCAGCCAGACCGTCACCTTCATCCTTTAAATACCCCCTCTCCGGCCACATTCATCCCCATCCGCCACTCCAGGAAGATCCCTAGAGCTCCAAGCTTCCTATTGGTGACAGCAATCGGCTGATTTGTCGAGCGACGACAGAGCTTCTTCTCCGGCGAGATCCTCGGCCCACCGCCGTGTCGCAGCCACTCCTCCGAGCAGCTGCTAGAGCTCGGGGCCTTACCGACCCCTTGAGCGACGACCTGGAGCTCGAAGCTGAGCCCCAATCCCCAGGTAACCTCCTCCATTCCTCTTCCGATCTTTTTCTTCTTTTCTCTTTATCTTCTCCGATTTTATTCCCCGTCCACGATCATCTTCACGCCTCGCCTTCACTCCGCCGAGCTCCGCGTCGGAGCTCTCATCCTCGCTGACCCCTCCGCATCTTCAGACGCTCCACTCCACCGTCCATCGATCTCCAGCTCCGCCGCTGGGCCGGAGCAACGTCGCCCGACCACCTCACGACGCCTTAGGCCTCGCCAACCAGCACCACTTCTCCACAAACGCACGCACGAGCCTCGGCTATACGTCTAACACTTGCAGGTACTCCTTTGATCATTGGTCGGAGCCTCACCGGAGCTCTCTTCGAGCTTCATCGACACCGAGCTCCAGCCCTCCTCCAGGGATCCAGAGACCACCGGAGCCTTCGCCGCGCACTGACGACTCTTCCGAGCAAGGTGGGAGCTGACGAAGCTCACCACCGGAGCTTGACGACCGAGGCGGAGCTCGGCTGCTTTCACCGGAGCGCAGCCCTCTCCTCCGCAGGCGGCGGAGGATCGATAGAGAAGAAGGAGCAGCAACCGTTCGATCCTCTGATCGAACGGTCTTCGCCTCTCCACGCGTCCACTTCGCCGCCCTCATCCTCGACCGTTGATCATCCCTCGGATCGGACGACTCTCCAGCTGCCACGTGTCTTCATCGACATCCCTTGGATCCATCTTGATCCAAGGGCCTTCAGGCCGCCACGTCGCCTTATCCGAGCCTCGGCCTCCAAGCCTAGGCTCGGGTGACCCGAAGCTGCATCGAAGCTGAGCCGAACCTCCAGAAGACCCGAGCCTCGCTCCGAGCCTCCGACGCCCTCCGAACCTAGGTCGCCCCACGTGAGGAGCACGTGCGGCCTGGGTTATTTGCACAGACGCCCCTGGAGCTTTCACAAATTGCGAAAAGGTCCCTGTGAAGTAGACACCACGTGAGGAGCACGTGTCTTGTGGAACAATTGCATAGACGTCCTGCATATTATTGGTAATTGCATTTTCGTCCCTGTCAGCACGTTTACTTATTGAAATTTTATTTTCCAGTATTGCATTTATACCCTTGTGTTTGCACGTGTCCATAGCATGCATTTTTTATCATTTTGAAATTCTAAAAATTGCATGTTGTTGAGAATCTTGTCCTCTACCTGTTAGTACACGTGTTTGATTTTTGTTGGTATGCTTGAATTATTAATAAATTAATTGGTTCATTTGTGTCATATTTTGCCCAGTGATGCCTTTTGATTTTTAATTAATTATCTGTGCCTTCAAAAATCACCAAAAATTCACAGTAGCTGAAGGACATTATTTCAACACTCCATAAAAATTTCATATCGTTTGCACGCATAACGAGGCCTCAATAAATAGTTTAGTGATTTCCTTAAATTAATTTTAATTAATTCATTTCACAATAAATTTAAGTTCTGTTAATTTTCCTAGGTTCCTGATCATTAGACCATCCTAGGATAATTTTAGTTCTTGGAAAAATTGTGATTTGATATTTATTAAAAATTAAAAACTGAAAATCACTCTGTCTGTTTATTTAATTCACAGAAAAATTATTTTGAGTCGAAAAATTCCAAAAAAAATTAGGTTAGCTTAATTTCATCCCATTTCATAATCTGGCCAAGTTTCATAATTTTTGGAATTAATTTGACCATCTTTCTGAATTAACATTTAATTTGGCCTGATTTTGCATGTGTATTGCATAAAAAAGCTGAAAAAGACCAAAAATATATTCCCCGAAAATCTCACACTTGGATTTTGCTAAAATTCGACCTAAGGAGACAGTTGCCTCCATGAGTTCGACCTTGGACTTCACCAAGTAAAAAAAAATTGCCGCTTAAAATTAACTTCATATTAATCAATAAGTGGTTTTTGATATTCCCTCTCGTATCCGACTGCAACGAACACTTAAAAGTAATTTGGACCATTAATTTGACTGAATTAACATAGGGTGCGGGAGCGAACATCAGTCTTCTTCTCAACCGTTGGATCGTGAGATCCAACGATGGAGAACCTGTCGTCTTCCTCCCGCTACCCGCCCGCATGCACTGGTCACATCGCTCAGCGCACGCAACCGTGACTTTTCCCACTTCGCAACTGTTGCCTGCTTCCGTCGGCCACCTCCTCCCGTTCGTGCGGCAGCTCCACCTCCCTTGCTCTGCATCTCTGTCATGACCTCATTTTCCGGATCATCGAATCCTCCCATATCCAGATCTGCCTACTCAGCAATAATTTATTCAGCAATCACAACTAACATCCAGAAACAGACTGCAGTTAAAAATACTCATAAGGAAGTATTTTAACACTTTTCCAATCACAAAATAGGGTTCACATAAAATATTGTTCCATAATAACCATTTACATGTATACCAGCTTGAAAGGAAAATGTACAAAAGATTACTAACTACCTCACAGAGAAGAGCTACTGTGGTTGGTTGGATGACTATGTTAACTGGTTGGACTACTAAAGTCTGTGCGCTTGCTCACCGCACCTATTGGGTTTTCCATTAATCATATTATAAAAATTAGCGAATGTTAAGTAACAAAGTAGAGAAAAACAAACAAATTGTGTAATTTTTTTCAAGACTTGTTATCACAAAAGGTTTCATTCCTTCTCGTTAATTTAAGTCCTATTCCTTTCTATTCCACGTCAGGGATTAGTCCAGGGGAACCCCACCATTCTTGGACTCCAAAGCTGTGGACACTTCGGGATTGGAGATTGTGTTGATCTTGGTAAGCTTATGCCACCGCTTGTCGCCTCAACCAATCTTCCAATATTATCCTAACAAATTCCATTTCTATTATTAATCAGGGTCTCAAACCCTCATCCTGGAAAACAAACGAGCATATTAGCACGACCACATCTCGGTATGACTGGGAGTAGAACTACAGGTCCGGCATGCAACCTGTAGGCTTGTCAGAAGGAACCCGTACTAGCATTTCTCTACCTAGGTGGTACACGGTTGCCCTGTTATGATAAGTGCGCACGAAATGAATGATTTGCAACGCATGGTACCGGGAGCCAATATCTTCGGGTTGAACGACGAAAGATGTGGTCGTGCCATATGGAGGCACGGGTGGTTCAATAGCGGGTGGGTCACATAGTATGTTTTTAAGCCGCTAGGTTATAATGTTAGCCTTAGGTTTTAAGCAACCGAGTCCTCGAGGACGGTGTGCTCGTTTGTTTTCCAGACTGAGGGTTTGAGACCTTGATTAATAAAAGAAAAGGAAATTGTCAAGGTAGTATTGGAGGATTGGTTGAGGCGACGAGCGGTGGCATAAGCTTACCAAAATCAACACAATCTCCAATACCGAAGTGTACACAACTTCAGAGTCTAAGAATGGTGGGGTTCCCCTGGACTAATCGCTGACATGGAATAGAAAAAGATATGACTTAAATTAACAAGAAGATTTGAAACCTTTTGTGATAACAAGTCTTGAAAGAAATTCCACAATTTATTTTCCTTTCTCTTCTTCGTTACTTAGCATTCATTAATTTTTATCCTATGATTGATGGAAAACCCAAAAAAGTGTCGGTGAGTAAGCGTAAGGACTTTAGTAATTCAGACAGTTAACATAGTCATCCAACCAGCCACGGTAGCTCTTCTCTGTAAGGTAGTTAGCAATCTTTTATACATTTTCCTTTCAAGTTGATGTACATGTAAATGGTTATAGTGGAACAATATTTTATGTGAACCCTATTTTGTGAATGAAAAAGCGTTAAAATACTTCCTTCTAAGTATTTTTAATTGCAGTCTATTTCTGAATGTTATTTGTGATTGTTGAATAAATTATTGCTGAGTAGATCCGGATATGAGAGGATTCGAAGACTCAGGAAATGGGGTCCTGATAGATAGGTATCAGAGCCAGGTTACTCCAATAATTTATTTAACAATTAAAAACTATGAGCGGTATTAAGAAACTAAGGTTGTATTAAGATCCTTTGATCTTAATAATTGTTGGCAGTACCAATCACAAGTCATTGTCCATTATGTACATCATGCTAAGTAGGGACGGGCATGGGCCCGGCTGGGCCAGGCCCTGAAGGGCCCAAGCCGAAGTCCATTTTAAAAATTCGAGCCTTGGGCCGGTCTCAGGCCCGCAAATTGTTTTTCTATTTGGCCCAAGCCAAGGCCCGACCCAATTCCATTGGGTCGGGCTTGGGCCGGGTCGGCCCATATATTTGTGTTAGGTCCATGGAAGAGAGGCCCTTTTAGGTTGAAAGATTGGTACATAGGTCATGAAAATTGATTGAGCATGATTGTTTGGTTGAGATTTAGCTACCCTAAATCCGTCAGCAACACCGGCTCATTGCACTTCCAGGTGTTGGCTATTTCCTTTATAATGAATATGCTTCAATATATCTTGGCATCACAGTCGAAGAGGGGTGCAAGGAAGCATGCCTTTACAACTGCTCTTGCAGAGCAGTTTTCTTTAAATCGGGTTATAATTTAAATGCCTCAAATGGTTTTTGCTTCTTACCGCACGAGATCTTTTCCTTGGTAGGCAAACAGTATGAGTCTAAAGCATATATCAAAGTTAGGGTTCCAGTGTCATCACCATCCCTTCCCCCAACAAAACCTGTCATGCCAAGTTCAAATAAGACATCCAGACCATTAATTATAGGGGCCACCTTTGGAGCTGTTGTTGTCACGCTTCTGATTGTTGGAATTGCAGTCGTTTTGTACAGAAAAGCAAGATCAAGAGAAGAGCGATACGACGAGGAAGAAGACTTCCCACAGCTACCTGGAATGCTGACAAGGTTCTCTTCAGGATGGGCCCTCGGGTCGGGCAGACTACTATCGGACCGGGCCTTTGAGCCGGATCGGGCTGGGCTGAGCCAAGCCCGAGCCCGGCCCAAAAAAATTTCGGGCCCATTACTTTGCCCTAAGCCCAACCCATTATCTATTTTGGCTTGGGCCTGGCCGGCCCAGCCCAATGCCCATCCCTAGTGCTAAGACATGTAGGATCTAACCTTTGACCTTGACTCCCCCCAGGATCATGGCAGACCAAGACGGGTCTAGACAATTTGCAGCTATGATGACAATGCTCCAAGACACGGGGCAAAGGCAGCAAGCATTGGAGGAGAGGCTCAATGCACAAGCTGAGAGACCCGAGGCATCTAAGCCTGCGGATGCTAGGATTGAAGGTTCTGTCCATCTTTATGAGGAAGAATCTAGTTATCATTCTTCAACTGAGTCTGCTCCTACCCCGATTGAAGAAGCAATGGAGGAGGCCCTTCTTAGACACCAAACATTACTAGACAATTGCCGAAAGGGAAAGATTACTCGATTTAAAGGCATAACGACACGTACTGAGGCAGAATTATGGCTTGATGACATCAGCAGGATATTGAGAATAATACATGCACCATCAGATACTTGGGTGTACTTTGCTGATTACTCCTTAGCAGACTATGCAAGACGATGGTGGAGAGTCATTTCCAACAAATTAGTAGATCATGTTCCAGGAGATGTTTTTCAAGAAAGGTTCTGAGCTCACTTATGTCCCTCTTATTGGGAAGAATTGACGGGGAGGGAGTTAGCATCTTTGAACCAAGGATCCAAGAATGTACGAGATTATCATATTCACTTTACGGATATGCTATGTTACTCCCCATCTTTAGAAGCTTCACCACAAGAGTGTCTTACCAAATTGTTAGCGGTCTTCAGGGAGATTTGAGAGAGAAACTTGCAGGTTTTAGAGCCACCATTGTAGATGAAGCCATGGACATCGCCTCTCGTATTTAAATGGAGAGGGATGAAAACCGCCAAAGAAGAAGCTTTCACTTTACTGGTGGACCATGCAAATTTATTCGAATTATAACCGAAGAGACAGTTGTTATCATCCAGTCAGATCTAATATAAGCTCACCACAGACTTTAGGTCAGGAATTATCTGGAAAAAGGGGTTTCTCTGGACCTCCACTATATCCTCACGACTCAGGAACATGAGCTAGCACCTGTGTGGTTGGGTCTTCAGCTCAAACAGGAGCACGTGTGTGTTTTTACTATCATCAGGAAGGCCACATCAAGAGAGATTGTCCAAAGTTGAGAGGGTCAGGGTTTAAATCAACCCCAATTAACAGTATAACGAACACCTCGAGCAATGGAGCAATACACGAAGGAAGACATGGTAAAGATCGTGGCTCACAAGGAGCGTCTCCTATACAACAACCACCACAAAGTGTTGCGGGTTCTAGTTTGCCTATTCCCAATGGCCATATCAATGCAATCTCCGAAGAACAAGCCTATAATTTAGGCACGGTCGTACGAGATACCGTTACTATTCATGTCTTTTCAATACATGCCTTATTTGATTCTGGTGCTTCACATTCATTTATTATTCGACCATTAGTACCCACTTTGGGTTATACCAGTAGAAGTACAACAGTCCTACATGGTCAAGGGACCAGGGGGACAAGTATTTATAAGCCGAGAAATCATGGATGATTGTGTAGTACTGATAGCAAGACATCAGTTACATCTTTCCCTGTTACTTATTGAAATGGATGACTTTGATCTCATCATTGGGATGGATTAGCTAGAAAGGCATCATTCATGTCTTGCTTGTTTTAGAAGACAGTAACGTTTCACCTACCTAATTTGATAGAGTTCCAGTTCATTGGAAAGACATCCAATGATAATGTTGAATATATATCTACTCTAAAGGCTCAACAACTGTTAGAACAAGAGTGCCAAGGCTATTTAGCTTATATAAACACTACATCATGGTTAGACAGAATGATGGAAGAAATACCTATAGTGTGCGAATTTTCCTAATGTATTTCCAGAGGAACTACCTATATTGTCACCTGAGTGAGAGATTGAATTTGAAATCTCTCTCATACAAGATACTCAGCCTATCTCTATCTCTCCGTATGGGATGGCACCAGCTGAGTTACGAGAGTTAAAGGTACAATTGCAAGAACAGTTAGATAAAGGATTCATTCATCCTAGTACTGCACCATGGGGAGCACCTGTGTTATTTGTCAGAAAAAAGTCGGGTCAATGCGATTGTGCATTGACTGTAGACAGTTAAACAAGAGAACAATAAAGAACAAGTATCCTCTACCAAGAATAGATGATCACTTTGACTAGTTACATGGTTCGACTGTGTATTCCAAGATTGACTTAAGATCTAGATACCATCAGTTGAAGATAAAAGATAAAGATATCCCCAAGACAGCCTTTCGAAGTAGATATGGACATTATGGATTTTTAGTTATACCATTTGGACTAACAAATGCCCCAACAGCTTTCATGGATCTCATGAATAGAGTATTCAGGGAATTCTTAGATCACTTTGTAGTAGTCTTTATTGATGATGTGCTTATTTACTATAAGGATAAGTATCTGCATGAATACTATCTCAGGCGGGCACTTGAAACATTAAGGAAGAACAAATTGTATGCTAAATATAGCAAATGTGACTTTTGGTTATCTGAAGTGTCTTTCTTAGGCCATGTTATATCTGGAGAAGGTATATCAGTTGATCCTACAAAAGTTAGTACGGTGATGAGTTGGGAATGCCCGAAGACTGTCACAGAAATACGATCTTTTCCGGGTTTAGCTGGATATTATAGAAGATTCGTGAAGGACTTTTCACGAATAGCATTGCCCATGACTAGGCTAACTCAGAAGGAAGTCCCATTTATATGGTCTGACACATGTGAAGCTAGTTTTCATACACTAAAAGAATGCATAACATATGCACCTATCCTTACTCTATCCTCCGGGAGTGAAGGGTTTACAGTGTACACTGACACATCTAAAGAAGGACTTGGGGCAGTCCTTGTGCAACACGGTAAGGTAGTTGCGTATGCATCACGACAGCTCAGAACACACGAAAAGAACTATCCACCACATGATCTTGAATTAGCTGTTGTAGTTTTTACTTTAAATACATGGAGAAATTACCTCTATGGTATTACTTTCAAAATCTTCACTAGTCATAAAAGCTTGAAATATCTATTTGATCAGAAGGAACTCCACATGAGACAAAGACCGATGGCTAGAGTTGTTGAAAGACTATGATTGAACTATCTCCTACCACTCCGGTAAGGAACGCCGTCGCAAATACCCTTAGCAGAAAAACTTATTCACCTGGGTTGGTGAATGCTATCTACTTACGGGGTTCACTATCAACGTTAAGTGAATGGAAATCATTTAATAGTAGTGATGATACTATAACTATTCCTCACCAATACAAACCGGAGATCCGTGATAGAATAAAGAAAGAACAGGAGGATGATCCAGTCCTCGAAGACTTGAGACAACAACTTGAGAAGAATGAGGTAGAGGGATCCCATATACAAGATGGGTTATTGTATCACCATTACAGAGTTTGTGTACCAAACACACATGAACTAAGGAAAGACATCTTACGAGAGACACTCTTCTCAAGAGTATCTATTCATCCAGGAATTACAAAGATGTACAAGGATCTTCATTCATACTTTTGGAGGTCGGGAAAGAAGAAAGATCTTGATGAGTTTGTGAATTCATGTTACACATGCCAGTAGGTAAAGGCTTCGCACCAAAAGCCACCGGGATTATTGCAACCCCTCCCTATACATGAATGGAAATGGGAAAGCATTTCCATGGATTTCGTTACTGTCTTACCTCAAACGTCTGCTAGTAAAGATAGTATTTGGGTTATAATAGATCGTCTGAAGAAGGTAGCACACTTTATTCCAAAAAGCTTATCCCAGACCAGCTTGCTGAGTTATATATTACACATGTGATTTGCCTCCATGGTATCCCAAAGGAAGTAGTTTCCGATCGAAATCCACGATTCACCTCACACTATTAGGAGAACTTCATGAAAGCCTTAGGCACACAACTATGCTTGAGCACAACATATCATCCACGTAACAGATGGTCAATCAGAACGTACTATTCAAACCTTAGAGGATATGTTACGAGCATGTGCCTTAGAATGGAAAGGATCATGGTTGAAACATTTGCCTCTTTCAGAATTCACATACAACAAGAGTTACAATACAAGTATTAGCATGGCACCATTTGAAGCACTTTATGGATGAAGGTGTACTACTTTGTGTTGCCAAGAGGTCGGGATAAAGAACCTTTATGATTCAGATAGACTGCAAGAGACACGGGATGCTATAGAGCTTGCTCGAAAAAGACTATTGACTCAAAGTCGCCAGAAAAGCTATAGTGATACTAGGCGAAGAGACCTTGAGTTTGAGGTAGGTGACTTTGTATTTCTGAAAGTATCACGATTAGTGTTAATTAAGCGTCATTAGTAAATCTAGAATCCTCTAGAATGTTCTAACTTAAGCCCTAAGTTTCGGATAAATTTTGACCAAAACCATGAGCCAAAACCACGGGTTGCTAACTGCGGTTAAGGGATAAACAATGGTTAGCGATTTTCTGAAGCCCATAAATACCCCTACCCATTCATTCTCTACGATTTCCACCACCACCACCACCACCACCCAAGGGCTAGGATTGAGAGGTCAGGAGGAGGAGTGGGAGGCGGGGAAAGAATGCCTACGAAGTGCTGCCGGGAGAACGAGGAGGAGGAAGATACGATCCTCTCTTAGTTTGCTTCGTAAGCTAGACTTTCAATCCGTCCTCTTTTCTTCCAAGTCTTGTTCTTGATTTACCTTTCTTTCTGATTTGTTTCCTGTTGTGGTTCGAGGGGAAATCTATATAACACCCTACTTAGGTGGGGGCGACTATGCACGTCAGTGAACCGTGTAATTCATCACACATTCACTCACCCAAGACACATCGTGTCTACCGATTCTCCAGTGCTTATTGTTCTTTCTTTTCCGTTTTTTAGTTATTTTGATGGAGAAATCCGTGTAATACCCTACTTAGGTGCGGGCGGCTATGTGCATCAGTGAACCCTGTGATTCGTCACACATTCACTCACCTAAGATGCGTGGTGTCTACCGATTCTCTATCGCTTGCAGTTTGATTATATTATTTCAGTTTCATTGTTATTTTCCTCTCGATTGATTTTATAAAGGAAACTCCTTTCGTTTTTATTTTTAAATATATCCTGATATAAGGGGAAACTCTGCCGAAATTTTTCGAGAAATATTTCCCGATATAAGGGAAAACTCTACCGAAATTTTCTGAGAAATATATCTTGATATAAAGGGAAACTCTGCCGAACTTTTCCTAAAAATATCACCCCGGGAAGCTCTGCTGAAATTTCAAGAGAAAATATGCTCTCGGCGTTCTTTGTGTTATTCACGTTCTTCGTGTTCTTCATCCGTTCTTCGCATTCTTGACACATTCTTAGCGGTTTTGATACAAAAATGAAATTCGATCTTTTCAGGAGCCTTAAAACATCCTTTCTGAAAATGAAACATGATAAATCATTACATACGCAAAAGAGAGCTCGATTAGGTAACAAAACCATTCCTTTTGCTATTGGGTTTTCATACGAGATTATAAAATTCTTGTTTTTATGTTCTTTGTTATGAAGAATCCTAATTTTGGCTGTTTTTGAAAAAGTCTAAAAAGTTGCTTTGTGATTCCTAATAAAATAAAATTTAAACATCGATTTGATGCAGTGGCTTGGAAAATTATGATTTGGTAGTTAAAATAGGCATAAATACGAGTATATATGCATATGAATAATATATATGTGAGTCTATACTAAGTGTTGCTGATTATGCAAATCGAAGACTTAACGAAAGAATTACATCATGGGAATTGATTTGATTTGAGTTTGATCCTGAAAAGGATCGTGTGTCACGTTAATGACGACTAGGAGTAGAACTACATGTCAGGCATGCAACCTGTAGGTTTGTCGAAAGGATCCCGTATTAGCATTTCCCTACCTAGGTGGTACATGGTTGCCCTATTATGATAAGTACGCATTAAATGTATGATTTGAAATGCGTGGTGTCGGGAGCCGATATCTTAGTGTTGAACGATGGAAGATGTGGTCGTGTCATGTGGAGGCATGGATGGTTCAATAGCAGCTGGGTCTTATAATATGTATTTAAGCCACCTGGTTATAATGTTAACGTCATGTTTTAACGTGACATGATCCTTTTCAGGATCCAACTCAAACCACATAAATTCCCATGATGTAATTCTTTCGTTAAGTCTTCAATTTTCATAATCAGAAACACTTAGTATACACTCACATATATATTATTCATATGCATATATGCTCGTATTTATGCCTATTTTAACTCCCAGACACTAACTTTCCAAGTCATTGCATCAAATCGACGCTTAAACCTTATTTTAGTGGGAATCACAAAGCAACTCTTCAGACTTTTTCAAAAATAGCCAAAATTAGGGTTCTTCATAGCAAAGAACATAAAATCAAGAATTACAAAATCTCGTATGAAAACTCAACAACAAAAGGAAGGATTTCGTTACCTAATCGAGCTTTCTCTCGCGTATGCGATGCTTTATCGTGTGTTTTTTCAGAAAGGATGTTTTAAGGCTCCTGAAAAGATCGAATTTCATTTTCGTATCAAAATCGCTAAGAACGTATCAAGAACGCGAAGAACGAACGAAAAACACGAAGAACACGGAAAACACGAGCAATGCTAAGAACATATTTTCTCTTGAAATTTCAGCAGAGCTTCCCATTATACGGAGTGATATTTCTAGGAAAATTTTGGCAAAGTTTCCCCTTATATCGAAACATGTTTCTAGGAAAATTTCGACAGAGTTTCCCCTTATATAGGGACATATTTCTCGGAAAATTTCGGTAGAGTCTCCTTATATCGGGACATATTTCAATATAAAAATGAAAAGAGTTTACTCTATAAAATCAATCGAGAGAAAAATAATAGCAAACTGAAATAATACAATCAAACTGCAAGCGATGGAGAATCGGTAGACACCATGCATCTTAGGTGAGTGAATGTGTGACGAATCAAGAGTTCACTACGTGTATAGTCGCCCACACCTAAGTAAGGTATTACACGGATTTCTCCATCAAAATAACTAAAAAAACTGAAAATAAATAACAATAAGCATTGGAGAATCGGTAGACATCACGCGTCTTAGGTGAGTGAATGTGTGACGAATTACAGGGTTCACTGACGTGCATAACCGCCCGTACCTAAGTAGGGTGTTACACAGATTTTCCCTCGAACCACAACAGGAAAGGAATCGGAAAGAAAGATGAATCAAGAATAAAACTTGGAAGAAAAGAGGATGGATTGGAAGTATACCTTACGAAGCAAACTAAGAGAAGATCATACCTTCCTCCTCCTCGTTCTCCCGGCAGCGCTTCGCTAGCGTTCTTTCCTCGCCTCCCACTCCTCCTCCTGACCTCTCAACCCTAGCCCTTGGGTGGTGGTAGTGGTTGAAATCGTATAGAATGAATGGGTAGGGGGGTATTTATAGGCTCTAGACATCGCTAACCATGGTTAGTAAACCATGGTTTAGCTCTTAACCGCGGTTAGCAGCCCGTTGTTTTGGCCCATGGTTTTGGCAAAACTTATCCGAAACTTAGGGCTCAAGTTAGAACAATCCAGAGGATTCTAGATTCGCTAATGACACTTTTAACACTAATCGGGATTGACTTTCACTAATCACGATTTAACTTTCGTAGCTTACGCTTATCTTCTGTTAACTATTGATTAGTGTTTACTAATGATCATTAGCAGTTTTCAATTCGTCATTAGTTTCTTTAAACATGCTTAGTTAGTCTTAATGATAGTAATTACGGGTTAATGATGTCTTAACCCTCCTTACTTCTCTTTCTTCCGAAAATCATAACAAATCGAAACGAAGTTCGATTCACGAAACAAATTCCGTTGGGTTTCTCTTGATGAGTCGGATCTTATGATATAGGATCCGAGAGATGCCAAGTTCATGTCTTTACAATCTCCCTCCCATGCCATCCGTTCAGCCTTTTGATCTCCCCACGATCAACCACGTACCCATCTCCACTCGGACATTCCGACCCCTGTTCAAATGCTTATAAAAGGGCTTGTCTGCCCCCGTTGCAAAGCATTTGTCGTGCTAGAGAGAGAGACCTCCTGCACCTCCGGTGACAGCGTCGGGAGCAAGGTTCGAGCATTTCCAAACCCTCAGCTCCTTCGGGCAAGATCCAAGGCTCCGGTAAGCCTTGTCACAGTTGCTGCTAAGCAGTGTCGAGCTTCGTGCCCTCCTCTAGGAACTTGAGGTGATGATCAAGGGTAGAGTGTTACACTCTCTTGACTCCTTCCACTGGCGATTAACCTCCATATAAGTCTCTTTCCCTTCCTTCTTCTTCTTTCCTCGATTTCTTCACCCCCAAATCATCCTCGCCATTTTATTCTTCTTCTTCTTCTTCTGATTTCGCCTCAATGGTACCATCACACATATTTTCTTCATCACTTCCTTCGATCACTGCTTCGATCCTATCACATTGCCATCTACACCGGATGATGTGCCATCGCCAACCGCCAAGAGCGAGTCCTCAACCCATCCTTTACCACCGCCATTGATGTTCGACCGCCTCGCCTCAACTTCGACGCCTGCCCTTTCCCAGGTCGATTCCATTGGGATCGAACCTCCACTCATTTGTAGGAACAACAGCTCGGATCCGCCTCGCCTCAACCTTCGTGCAACAATCACTTCATCATCGTGCGTCGCCGCCCGCAGGTGACCTTCCGCCCTCTTCATTCACTCGAGAAGACCGGCTCGACCTTCGAGCCAAGCTGTGTCTTCCACGCCAAATCACCTTCGCCACCTCACCTTCCAACAGCGGGAGCATGCCTCCTGCATCTCGTTTCAGCCGTGAGCCCCCGACGAAGCTCCACCGACACCCTCAACTGACTGCCCAATATCTCCGCAGCTAGCCCTCTGTCCTTGTGTAACCTCACTCCCACTCACGTGCACAACACGTGGGGGCAAGGATGCAAAAATCGGTTCAGGCGGCCGTTTAAAAGGCCGTTTAAACTCATTCGATCCTCGACTGACTGTATAACCTTTAATCGGCTATGTAAACCGTCAGACCGTTTAAACGGGTGTAATCGGCCGTTTACACGCCGTTTAAGCGGCCGCGTTTTGCATCAAGGTAACATAAACCCTATGTTGATTATACTATCTACTTTGACATGTCACATTTGGATGAAGAAGTCATTGAAATTGACAATATCTGATCAAAATTGTGGATATGTGATTATATTTTTAAAGTTCATTTATACTTTTTTATTAAATAAATAAATATATATATATGTAATATTTTTTATTAATTTAAAAATGTAAAACCGCATAGACCAATTAATTTCCGTTTAAACTCCCGCATACCGTTTAAACAGTAATCAGTGACCCTACCGACTGTATACCGCGTACCGTTTTTTGCAACCTTGCGTGGGGGCATGGGAAATTTACGCCCGCACCTCCATCCTTTCTACAAATATCAAGAACATCCTTGAAGGAGGCAACACTTGCCAAGTATGTGTCATCCGGTGGAAATTTCACCTGAGCCCCCAGAGTTCTGGGGAAATTGCATTCAATCCCTTTTCAAGAAGGCACGTTCTTTGCACGTGCCCTGGTGGAGAATTTTCAACCAGACGCTCGAGCTCATGAAGAATCGCCCCCACACCACTCCACTTCCAAGAGGCAGGTGAGGCACACGTGTTATCACAGGTCATTTGCATCATACCCTCGTAAGTGTAGGTAATTGCAATTTAGTCATGTCAGCATATTTATTTTCAATTAATTTTGTTTCTGTATTGCATCCATACCCTTATGTTTTGCATATTTATTTAAACATTCATTTTGCATCATTTTGTCATTCCAAAAATTGCATATTGTGGAATATAATAGGCTTTTATCATTGTGAATGCTTGTTATATTTTTGCGAGCTTCAAATTATTTACTATATTATTTTAGTGGAAAATAATATATTTTGCCCACTATTTGCCTTTAATTGATTATTAAAGCGATTGTTGCTAAAAATGCAAAAAAATCACAGTAGGTAGAGCTTAAGTAGTTTTATTTTGTTCCCGACAATCACATCATTTGCAAGTAAATCGAGGTCTAAATAAGTCAATTGGTATTTCGTGTAATTGATTTTTTATAAGTCCAAAATGAATTGTTTCCGAGGTTTAATAATTTTTCGGGATCCATATGACATAAAAGTATCTGGGATAATTTTTATCTCTGGAAATAATTTGATTTGGTATTTATTAGAATTAATTTTGTGAAAATCACCATACATTCATATTTAATTCGTAGTTAATTCATTTGGAGTCGAAAAAATCCAAAAAAAATGGTAGCTTCATTTCATCATGATTAACATTTTGGCCATGTTTGAGAATTTTTGGAGTTAATTTGGTCATATTCACATTTTATCCCTCTAATTTGTCCAATATTGCATTGCATTTTTATTGCATAAAAACATAAAAAATATTCTCCTGAAAACCTAGGATCTGAATCGACTTTAAATTAATCTAAGGAGAAAGTTGCCTCACTAAGTTCGACCTTGGACTTGCCCAAGTAAAATAAAAATTGTCGCTCGATATTAAATGATATATTAATTAAAGTGGTTTTTGATAAATCTGAATTTGCCCGACTACAACGAACGGTCACATTTATTTTAATCATTAATTCAGTTAAATTAAGAGGATGAATTAAGGGTTTTTTAGGGATGTGCCCCTGAGATGAGCGGCTAAAGTACGGATCAGATGGTCCTCAGAAGGTCGTGGGTGTACGGTGTAGATCTGCCCCAGGTACTGATCACACCATTACAAACCAAGCTTGGATGAACGGTCCTGATCAGAACTGGAGGAGGAGTGTCTGATCAACGGCGGAAGAGGGTCCTGGAAAAACTTGCCGAGGCCGACCTTCAACCGAGCGAGGAGAGAGATCCAACGCTCTGATGGAGGTACAAAGGAGCTCAACACGGTTGTGGATGTGCCCCGCGTCTGGGGGTGGTCTTCGATGAAGAAGGCAATAGTCAGATGAATGGAATGGGGTGGCTTCGCATGTAGCTGCTCCGCCTGAGCAGTATGGACTCTAGATGATACTCCTCTCGCGCATGGGTACCTGCAATGGGTAGAGGGGCTCGGGGCGAAGCTCCGGTCCACGTTGTTGAAGCTAGAAGAGAAAGAAGCGAAGGGGTGTGAAGGTCGATCTCCGGCGAAGGCGATAGAGGGAGATCCTCACCCTAATCCTGACTTGAAGGTCGAGGCTAAGGATTATATGGCTGCGGTGCAAGATGGAAGGTGAGACTGTGGGTCAATCTAAACGGTTGGATGTGGATATCGAGGCTCCGACAATGGTGGTTGGAGCAAGTGAATGTGCGGCGGAGGCGAGATACATGATTGAATCGAACAGGATAATGGATGTGAAATAGTTAATACTTGGGAATCTGGATGAACTTCGGAGCTTCAGGCGAAGATGGAAGTCAAAGTTATGGCCTCAACCTTGCTGCGGAAGGCGGGGAGGCTACTCGCGGTGGATCTCCGGCCATGAAGGGTGAACTGCATCGTCACTGCACCAAATCGAGCTCCAAGGGGCTCTCCGAGCAGCTATCACTCAGCTGGAGGTGGATAAGGGTCAAAGTGGAAGGCTGGGAGCGAGGAACGAGCTGTGACGCCAGGAGGTTGAAGGAGATGTTATGTAGGCTTTATAGGGGTGTTAGATGATCGGGCAAAAGCGCGCAACCGTAGGAAGATCCGCGCCTTCCTAGGGATCCATGGGGGTCGTGGATCCAAGGAGATGGCTCAGATGAAAAATCGAATTGAGAGGAGATTTGATCCAACTAGGAAAAATGGGAGAAAACGGTCCGGTGAACAGGATAAGGTCAGGTCAAGACTAGAAGAGGGCGTTGACCCACGGTTAACATCTGGTCCTGGCCAATCAGAAAAAGGAATTTACAAATTATTTTTAAAATCAATAAAAATAGTAAATGCCTTCAAAATAAAAAGTATTAAAATAAAAATGCTTGTTATTTTTTCAAACTATTTAATTATTTTTGTGAAAAATATATTAATCTATATACAATATAAAGTATTATATACATGTATAATATACCTATGTATTTTATACATGTATTTTTATTTTATTATTTTTACAAAAATACCCTAATTTTGTATTTCATTTATTTTCAACATATTTTTAGGAGTATAAAAATATTTTTATTTTATTTCTACGAGTGATGTACAATTTTGAATGAATAAGGGATGCTATCTATATGCATGTATTTTGTACAAGTAAGAAGGATTTTATTATTGTTTTTATTTTATCTTTCTGATTTTTATTTTATTTTTGTTTTATTTTTAGGACTGTACACATAGGAGGTAAAAATAATATTTTATTTTTATTTTTCCCAAAAACATTTCTACAGCTACAAGTAATCTGTACAATATAAAGTAGGCCCCATTTCTCTCTACTTATTTTGTTTGGCGATCATGTCAAGGCTTGACCTTCTCTTGGGGTTCGGGTCACTCTATATTTATTTTAAATAACTCCTTCCTTTTTCTTTTCCTTTATTCTTTTATTTTTACATAAAAACATGCTAATTATGTAATATTAACAGATGCATATATAATGCTAACTTATTGTATTTACACGTATTTGCATGATGCTTTGCTGAGATAAATAGATAAAATAAAAGAATAAAGAGTGAGAATCATGGATTCATCAGCAACCCATATGAGATCGATCGAGCAGATCGTGCGACGTACGATGCAGATGGGGTGGAGTAAAGGGTCAGGCCATGTGACTCAATCAGAATGAGTCACGTGGCCCAATAAGAAAAAGGAAACAGACAAAGACAATGGGAAAATAAGAAACAAATAATTACAAGCTTTAAATGAAAAAGTGTAAAACATCAAGGTTGTAGATCTATTTGAGAGCTACAAGTTTCATGCTGAACTAGAAGTTAATTATATCATAGATACATTTTATAAGTGTTTTTAAATAATAAAAACACTTGTTTTACTTTTCTTTTGTAATTTTTTATTTTTAATTTGCATTTAATTTCAAAACAAATATTTACAACATTAACCTGATTTACTGCTTCTTGTATTATCATCATGACAACGTCTTCTTTGTTTATTGTTGTTGGAAGTAGATAACCTCATGCACAATCTGGGATGAGAAAGTGCGGTGTCCCAGGATCCGGGTTATCCATTTACACATGATCACAATATTGGATTCATTAAAGATCACATTAGGTTACCGAGAGTGAGGGAATTTTTTTCACATTTTGAAATGACATTCACATATAATGCAAAGATCCACAAAGCCAATAACAAGTATCTCCAATTCACATTCATTATTTTTCACACACACACACACATATTACATGTACAAAAGAGTATGCATCATGTACATTTATCCAAAATATAGAAGAGAAAGAAAAGTATTATACATTATCTTATCAACAACAACGACAACAAGAAATGTACCGTCGAGTATAACAACGAACGTTGGAATCATCAGTCACTACTGCAAAGCAAACACTTTGCATGCCAATCATGCAAGGAACAAAAGAATGTTAACAATTGTTGCATACAATCCAACGTATAAAAATTAACATGTAATTTAGTGGTTTCAAAAGAAGACAATTAGATAGATGCTGATTTTTATAATTTGCAAACTACTCGCGTGGAAAATAGTTTTCAAGATGTTTTGTATGTAAATCTAATGTTCACCAGTTACCCCATAATTTTATGAATATATCATTTTCATAGATTAATAAAATACCCACATGCAGGTTATTATCTTTTTATCATTTTAGAGAACATGTTGATGGATCTTAGTATTGAGGATAATGAATCTTTGATCTGATCTTCAATTTTGTATCATCTCTCAAGTCTAGTGGATAGTATGTGGTCTTAGTCTGAATATGACCTCGTACTATGACTCTAAGACGCGAAAAGTACCTTGGGGTTGGGGTACCTCCATAGGCATGCGATGAAGTATAATATACCCTAAGTCCCAACACATATACTAACTTATCTATCACTCCTAGTAGTAGTTCAAAGATCCATTAGTTGTCGATGATTGATGATTGATAATAAATGATTATGTACCAAGCTCACTATAGCCAACTCAATCGCAACTCTCTTCAAGCTCAATCGTAACACATCGCCAAGCCTATTGGCGGAATGGTAACCAAAACTCAAGCGGTGAAGAAGTCTCCTAAGAGACTCTTCTATCTCACCCCCTAAGTGGATGTACGGTCCAGTAGAGAGCTAGGCCTACTCCCAAACTATGCCCCTGTAACGGGTGGGAGAGACTCTCCGAAAGAGTCATTTAAAAAACCGGTCAAACCTATATGAGCAAACGAGCTTGTAAGAAAAACTAAAATAGAGGACCCCCATAACCTAGGTACCCTAAAACAAAGGGTAGCGGAACTGGTCAAAAGTTAGGACACCAACAAGGCGTAAAAACACTGCGAGATCGCGTAAAAATCATATAAGGATCAGGATTCTAGACCCGTGCACTTGGCGGTCGCTGCCCTAACTTGGGTTCCTTTCCTCAGCATTGATGAGGGTCACCGCACCCTCGCACTACCAGGTGTAAAAGTCACTATGACGACACTCTTAATTACAAGTTCTCATTAATTCACCATTTTCATTTTTCACTTAAACCTTCTTCTCTCTCTCCTATAGATGACTTACAGATCTAAGTATTTGTCACAACTTTCCTATACTGATATGAACAATTAGATGCTTATATTTAAAGATAAATTAATCAAGGGTTTCTATTAAGCACGATCTAATAAAATCATTTGAAATTTTCATTTTGGAATTTGATCAAGGGACAACCAGTAACTTTAACTTTTCCAAATCAATTAAGATTTTTTTACATTTCAATTTGATATTTAAGCATAGATCAGACAATGACATTAATTTTTGCAAATCAAATAAAGACTTAATTATTTTAATTTAGAATTTTAAATAGGGAATGGTACCTCAGACTTAAATCCAAATCAAATAAAAATTCAATTATCTCCAAATCCATTAGAAATTTATTTCTTCTTATTTAGAATTTTAAACGGAGAATAATATCTCAACCTTGAATCAAATCAAACAAAATTTTAATTCTTTTCAAAATAATTAGGAATTTACTTCTTTTTTAGAATTTTAATCAGGGAACAATATCTTAAACTTTAAATCCAAATTAAATAAAAAAATAATTTGTTCCAAATCAATTAGAATCATTTAGAATTTTAAATAGGGAGTAATATCTCAAACTTAAATCCAATCTAAATAAAAATCTTGAATATTTCAATTTTAAGCAACATTTGTACAAAAGAGAATAATATTCAAATCATTTTTTAAACAGTGCTCTACTAGCCAATAGCCATAAATTTTTTGATTTACCCCAACTTATTCAATGTATATTTATAGCAAAAATTACATGTACAATAGCTTTAATATCTTTCAAATCAAATAAAAATTTGGAATATTTCAATTTAGATTTTAAGTAGATAACAATAACTTTAAACTTAAGTTTCTCCAAGTTATGCAGCAAAAATCAAATACAAATTGCACCGAATTCTCTAAATACATGAGAAGTTTAATTAATTCAATTTGAGTTTTTTCAGAGAACAACAACCTTGAACTTGAGTTTCCCCAAAGCTTCTTCTTTTAAAACCTAGACATTATGTAAAAATGAAATTTGGGATCAAAATGTATGAAGTTTACATAATTTGCAGCAATAAAGAGATAGCACAGTACATGCTTGACAACCACGAGGAGGAGTTTAGATTTGTACATTCTAAATCTCCAGAAATTGAGGATTTTGTTCAGAAAAATTGTAGCGGCAACATGGGACTTCTAATAGATTGGAAAGGAGCTGTTGCATGGGCTCTTCGGCTAGAGCAAAAGTTGAAAATTTTGGGAAAGATCTAGGGGAAAAACAATGGAGGAAGAATGGGGATTTGGGGAAGAAAAATAGAGAGGAGAGCTCCCACGTTGGAAAATGGAATGAAATGTCACTTTAAATGACATTAATAAGCTGATGTCAGCTTAATGATGTCATATTTGCAAAACCCTAATGTCATCAGTACTCGTGCCTCGAATCTCTGATTTAGGTGTATAATATCTCGTTTCCATCGTCTACGAATGATGATCAAAATGATTATAACACTCATATAAGTCTGGATTGAGTATAAATTCTCGAAATCCTCGATATCCGGCCTCGATTTGTAAATAAATTTCGTGATTCTAAAATATCAAACAACCTCCGATCGACGAGCGGTAGATTCCACTGGTCTTATTTTATCGAATCAGATTTTTAGATGGTCTCGTTTTATTTTACGGTTTCTGCTTTTTCATCGTACCTTTTCCGATGGCATGCATTACGATGCGATCGACTTTTGGTCGATTATAACCGAGCGAATTTCGATTTGAAGTTAACGGATTGATATGGATTTATTTAATATTAATTGAATATTTATTGATCACGAAGACCCTTAGTCGGGTCGGATTTGGATTATTCATATCCAGATGTTAGAAAAGGTAATGCACGCATGCCATGAAAGGAGAGACGACAATGGATTTTGACATATGTGGAAGAAAAATAGACAAATGGGTAGTATACCATGAGAAAGAATGAGACTATATTACAGATATTTTTTAAAAGCTTCACTTATCGGAAATTATTTTTTAAATAAAAAATAAACGGTTGAAACAATAGTTTTGGTTCATCTGGTTCAATTGGGTTGAAGCGGTCCAATCGAGTTTTGATTGGTTTTGATTTTCCAAATAAAAATCAGGTGGTTGGACTATTTTTCTTCAGATTCTTGGCTTAACTAGTCCAACATAATATCCATGTAAAACATAATATCCGTGTGTACTCCTTGAGTAAAACATAATATCCATGTAACATTACTCTTTGTAGCATATGACGGATTTAGGATGCTCAATCAGATAAGAGAGGGCGTTAATAAGTGTTGGAATGAGACTATCGTAAGGAATCATAAGTATTTAGATTTAAGTTCGGGAATAATCCACGATAGATCAAGATGGCAAAAAATCTATATAATCGACTTATTTAATATGGGAAAAGAATTTGTGGTTGCAAAGAGCACACAGTAACATGTAGGAATGCTATAGTACCCATGTGTTATACAGTATTTACAGGGGCATTTAAGTAACAGTCCCTGCCGCTCGTGGAAACCACCCCCAAAATATCAAATGCCACGTGGAATCGTTTTGTTGCGAGATAAGCCGGATCAAGACCCGGATCCGTAAATGCTGATACCTAAAACCCCTGCGATTACACCCCCGCGATTCTGCTCCACTCCCTCCCCGTCTCCCCTTCTTCTCCCGCAAGTCGCTCCCTCACTCCCCGTAGCGGCGCACACTCCAGCAAGTGCCTACGCTTCGGATATAGTCGCACACTTCCGGCGATTTCTTCTCCTCTCCTTTTCTCAAAGGTCTCCTTTCAGAGGTCCCCCTTCCGAACTCCAACTTTCTCCCGTTCGTTTCCAGCTCGTTATCCTTCTCCGTATGTTCGACTTCCGTGTATTCATTCCACGACTTATCATTCTGTGCGGTTACAGGATCCTATGCGGTGCGTCTGAGCCGATGGGAAGGGCCGTTTGCCACTCGCAGCAGGCGAATGGAGGGAAGAAGAAGAGCGAATTCCAACTCCAGTCACTGGAAGGGTTCTACTCCGGTACGCACGCCCCGTGTCCCGGAAATGCCACAATGGTCTCCGTAGCTTTGTGATTGCTATATTCGTTCTACTTTTTCATATTTTTTCACACAGATGAGAAGTATCCGGAGAGGAAGGTTATGGAGGAGTATGCTGGTAAGTTGGGGCTGACGTATAACCAGGTGCGTGTGTGGTTCTCGGAGAGGAGGAGGAAGGAGAAAGGACGTAGGAAGGAGGTTCCGAGAGCTATCGGGAACAAAGGAAAGTGGAAGAGCAAGAATTCCGGTCGTGAATTGGAAGCTTCCAAATCCTGCGAGGGCGATGGTGTGGATTCCGATCTTGATTCTCTTAACAGACCTGCTGGTAGAATGCTGCCGGGGAGAAAAGATGATTCGCGTCAGAAACCTCTTGCGAGGATACAGATTTTGCTGTCGAAAGACTACATTATTAGAAGCGTGTTCCGCAAAGATGGACCGGCTCTTGGGATTGAGTTTGATTCTGTTCCATCAGCAAGAGGCTTTGATTCTCACGCAAGTATGTCTTGACTTGATTGCATTTCCTCGTCCCTCCTTACTGGTTTCTTTTCTATTTGTCTTGCATAAGAGCTGATTGTATGTTGTGAGGTGATCCATTGTTCACGATCCCTTTATCGCTCCGTACCAAAAATCAAAGCTCCATAATATGGGTACTTTGTTTTTACGTGAACGTGAAAAACATAATTTTCTCAGGCAATGAGCATGACGTCCACAATGCTATATAAACAATCTATATAAACAATGCACAGTATCAGCTGTTCACTAATGTATCGACAAAAAGAAATTTGTAGTCGCATATCTTGAGACGTGTTTATAGGTTCCTGCACTATTTCCAATATCGTGATGGTTTTGAGAAGGACAGATGGAAGGATTTGAATTGTACAGTATTTTTTAACTAACAATAGAAATATTAAACCACAAAACACACAATGATTTTTAGGAGGAAACTATTGTTTGGAAAAATCTCTATCCAGAGCTATTGTGCAAGATTTTTCCTTTGACCAATGGATTTGGAAAGTTTAGACATTTATATTTTTTAAAAGTGGTATCTTAAATCCAAAATATATATTTAAGTTATCAATTAATTGCATCAATTAAAGGGAAATCATTTTATAATCAATTATCAAAGTTTGTCCAGGCTCCAGAATTACTCCACCGAGGCAATACTTTCTTTGACTGAATCAGGAGTCGGTCGACTGAATAATGAGTGAATGAAACAATATACTAAAAACTATCCATGTTTTGACTAATTCAACAATTGGTTAATCAAGGTTTTAGTCAACTAGAAAAGTAACTTAGGAGAATGAGTATCAAGATGAGTCGATTGAATCAGGATATTAGAAACACTGATAGGTGAAAATTTCTTAAATTTCTTTTGTGTGGGTGGATTATAGGTGGAGAGAGAAGGCGAGTGAGGAGGCGGGGAGTGTGGAGGATTGGTGGGGGTGCTTGTTCCATAGGGGATGCATGGTCTAGGGGTGGGTGCTCAGTATGGGGACAATGCTCACATCAGTGCAGTGCATGACAACATCGTGCTTCTACGGAGGTGAATATTGCTCTCCAACTTTCTGTGGTGCTTCAGTGCATGGATTTTGGAAATCATCTGTCTCGTCTTCGGGTAATGATGGAAGGGGTTGGGGGGAGAGAGGGGGGCTATCTTTGCGAGTGATTTGGGGGGGGTGGTGGTGGTAGGTGTTCATTTGTAGGCCAACAATGCCACATGTGTTTCCCCACAATTGCTCAACTGGCGGTGCTTCATTGTTTCAAGTGTGAGCTGATTGGCCACTGTTGGTAAGAGTGTTGGCTTCATTGGTTGTGGCATCCACGCTAGTCAACTTAGACTCTTGTTTCTCCCTCACTAGGTCGGGCATTGGATGAAGTGGGTACCTATCAGACGGTTGCGAAAGAGAGGCCTTCTCCGGAGGCTGTAGATTTGCATGCCATTGGAGGATGTGGAGGCTTCTTCGAGGGTCAAGAGGAGATCCTACTGGGCGATGCCCCCCCTTGGTTTGTTGTAGAAGCCTCATCTTCTTCTCTCTACGTCATCTAGCCATTAGATGGTCCATGGGTGACGGAGAGGTGTCTTCGCTCTTCCTTCCCTTCAGGATTTGCGGGTGATTCATTGCCTTGGATCCTCGGACGGTATGTGTTCAAGGTCTGTCATTGGAGGAAGAAAATTTTCTTTTGCGGCTTGATGATTCAGGGTTCGACCTTCTTTGGCACCACCCATGTTTCTTTGATGGTGTGAAGTCCCATGTTGCTTCTCCTCCTCCCCCGACACTGCTGCCCTTCTCCCCCTCTCCCTCGACGCCGCCTACCGCCTACGCTATTACAACTCCACCCTCCATCGCATTTCGACTCCGTCCCACTCCGCTGCCGACCCTCCAACTCCTCTCCCACGATGTCGCTAACCCCAACTCCCTCATCCCCGCTGTGGCCCTCACCCTCCATCCGCCAACTTTGCATCCAAGACTTCTGAAGCCATCCCCGCTGCAACATCTCACTTCATTTGCTGCTGCCAAAGCAGGCCTGTAGTCGCACCCTATCACTGATTTCAGGTTCAACCTTGGTGCTTCGATGTTGTAGCATGAAGAGAGTTCTTTTCGTAGCAGAAGAAGGGACAGAGCTTGGGGACCGGGCTTTCGTCTCACATAAGAAAGGGGCCAAAGATGCTTCAGATGCGGGAAATTTGGACACTGGGCGGGTTCTTGCACAATGCCCTCATTGCCTTGGTTTCGGTAATGAGAACCATCGCCTTGCTGTATGTCTAAGGGCTCAGAAGTGGACCGAACTAAAGCATCCGACACGGTGGATCAGTGCCCTTTCTAGTTGTGTAGTGTCCCATTCTTATGCGGAAGTTGCGAAAGGAGGTTCCAAGGGGTGTGATAACCAGAAGTTTGAAGGGAGTGCACCGGAGTCACACTTGAAGAGAGATCGTTATTTAATCGGAATGGGCTCTGAAGCACTGGATATAGGAAGTATTAGCATGATTCTACGGTGGAACTGGGTCTCTCTTTTGCCGGAGATGCAGTTCTTTGAGGTTGAAGGTGTATTGCACACCAGGACTGTCTGTAATCGAGACTGATCTTCTTCTCTCTGTGGCACCGGATGGGGGGATCCTTTAAAGATGTCCTTGATTCACCGATGGAGAGGCCTCCTTGGTTGCAGAGTGTGTTGTCTGTGTTTTTGCTGTTCCACTCCTCTCGAGATCAATGGAGGTGCTCCGTCCGATCCCACGTGAGCTTGGCATCATCACTTTGATATTGTCGAGCAGCCTTCTTCCAGGTACTGACCCTTCATTTCTGGTCGTCTCTCTGGAAAGGGCATCATTTCTTCCATCGGAGTTTGTATGCTATATTTTTATCAGGAAAGCACACTTCAAGCTCCTCGTTGAGGTGATTCAATGCCTCCTTCATTTTGCAAGTATCTGGTGGTTTGATGCAGCATGATAACGAATTTTGTGCACATTTATTTAATTTATTTTAATTATCATTTGTTTTGTTTACTTATTTAATTCCCATGTAAAAGGCTCATTATAAAAGGCCTCTTTTTATCTTTTTCCTTTGATTTCTTCTTTCCCTAATTTTAGGGATTTGTTGCTTCTTTTGAGGGGGAGTAGCCTCTATAAAGGGCTCCCTTTGTATTAGGGTTTTGAAAAGTTAAGTTGAATTGAGAAAAATTTCTCCCACCCTAATTCTCCCTCTCAGTTTTCTCTCTCTCATCCTCTCCCATCCCGCGCCCTCTCTCTCCCCGATCCCTCTTTCTCTCCCGTGCCCTAATCCTCCAGCGCCGCCTTTTCCCTTCTCCCCGCGCCACCTCCTCTCCACTCCCGCGCCACCTCTCTCCCTTCCAGCGCCGCCTCGCCTCGGCACCCTCTCTCCCTTCCCAACCTCGCCGCCACCCCGCGCCTCCCCGTCCATCTCTGACGCGCTACTGCGCCCTCGCCCAACCGCGCCCTGCACCCAAACCACTTCCGCCATTCCCCCCCACCTGCGCATCAATACGACGCCACCCTCCCTGGGTTTACCAGATCGCCAGCGACCCCTCCTTTCTCCGCCTGTGCTAACGCCTACTTCCCCCACCATCCGCGACCAAACCGCCACCGCTATCGACGATCCAACAGCCGCCAGCCATTCCCCGACCGCAGCCGTTCCTGGTTGACCACGAAGCGACCCCAGGTGTCGTGAGGTCGCCCCACGTCCGACTCCACTTTGAGGACCTGATCTGGAGCGTGCCAACTTCTCCTTGCCGGTTGTGGTATGAGCGTTTCTACCGCATATTCTTCCACGATATAACAACAGATTGTGGGCTGTTCTATTGTTGTTTAGTTTGGCGATTTATTGAGATTTCGTGCCGCAAATATTGCTATTTGTTTCCTTAATCATTAACTATTTAAGTTGCCCTACGATTGTGGAGGAATCGGTGCTAAATTTCGGATCTTTCCTCGTTTGTGGTTGCTGAAATTTGTTTATCGTTCACTTTCTGTCGTCATTCGTCATTTTTATTCCGTAGGTTCATCGTCAAGTCGCCATTCATTTCATTACTAAAATTGTTGTTGCATCATTTGGTATCAGAGCCTCACGATTCTGCATTTCGTCTGCATCCCATTTATTCATTGCATATAAAAAAAACCCACAAAACAAAACCACAAAAAAACTACAAAACAAAACCACAAAAAAAATCCTCAAACAAAAAGGCAGAACCCTAGGATTTCCATGGCCGACAAACCTAGTGGCTCTAAAACCACCTACACCACACACCCTGAACTATCGCTAGAACCCCTAGCTGCTCAAATGCAACACATGCAAAGGGTGGTTGAACAGATGAGTGGACAAATTGCTACCTTGAATAGTCGTATGATAGGCAAAGACCTTACTGATGAAACTCCCAACAAAGGTCGACGCACTAGCCAGAAATCACACTCCCGGAATAGCACTTCCCGTGACTCTAGTTCTTCTACTTCGGACGGACATATTAGCGAGTATCATTCACATGAAAGTGAGGAAGAAGGACCCAGAGAATACACCCCTTTCATCCCCAAGACTCCAGATCCATACACCTTTGGCTATACTCCACAAACTAATGGTGAACATCAATTCCAACCACGAAATGGAACCAAGTCCGACGATGGATGGGATCGAGGTATCCGTCTCGATGTCGCAGAATTTGACGGAGGACGAGATCTTGACGTCTTTTTGGACTGGCTCCAAGCTGTCGAACACTTCTTTGTGTGGAAGTCCATGCCTAGCGAACGTAAGGTCCAATTCGTCACTATAAAATTAAAAGGACATGCGCTGCTATGGTGGGACCGTTAGCAATCTGAACGCAAACGAAAAGGGAAGAGTAAGATCCACAGTTGGAGCAAGATGAAAGCCAAACTGAAAACCAAATTCGTGCCGGAAGATTACAAACGAGATCTATACGCACGACTGCAATCATGGAGACAAGGCACCATGAGTGTGAGAAAATACACCGAAGGGTTCCAATCCCTAGTCCATCGCAACCGCTTGCAGGAGACTCCTATTCAGGAGGTCACCCGCTACATGCAAGGCCTCCGCCAAGTCATCCAGGATGAACTCTACCTCCACAACTGCCGTGATGTCGACGAAGCCTACAAGCAGGCTGAACGGGCTGAGATCAAGCTTGCTAAAGCCCAGACGAGGAAGATGCCTTTTTCTGCGAACTCCGCTCCTCGTACCAGTACCCCGATGACATACTCCAAACCGATGGGTTCCTCATCAATCATTGCGGGTAAAACCCAAGCCAAACCATCAACTCCTGCCGTCGCCCGACCACCCACTGGAAACCCTGACTAAGGCATCTTGGGAAGCCGACCTATTATAGGACCTGATACTTGCTTCCGATGCTATCAAAAGGGACATCGAGCAGCAGAGTGCCCAAACCCTAAGGCTAAACCCGTCCATCTATGCACCACCGACTACCCTGTATACCCCGACCCTGACCAGCAAGAATCCCCTGAAGAGGATCCGACTGCGTTGACTGCTGACACCATGGGAGCCGATGACTATGAACCTCTAGGAGTGGATGGAGACGACTCCGGTCCGTTCCTGCTAATTGAACACGAGAGCTTTATCGCTCTTGACAACGCGCCCACAAACATTCTGCTCACCCCCGCTATCCACGATGCTGATAGCTGGCTGCGACGCAGCATTTTCCGAACCACCTGCACCTCAGGAGGACGAGCTGTTCGCCGATCATTGATGGAGGAAGCGTTGAGAACTTCGTTTCACAAGAAATGGTCGACAAGTTGGGTCTGCCAACTCAACCTCTCGAGAAACCGTACAGTGTGGCATGGTTTCGTGGTGGTACTCAACTCCCGATCCACCGTCAAAGCCTCGTTAACTTCTCCATTGGTCCTTCATATAAGGACGAGGTAGGGTGCCATGTAGCCCCTATGGATGTCTGTCACATACTTCTAGGGAGACCGTGGCAATTTGACCGAGACACTGAACACCGAGGAAAACTGAACACTTACACCTTTCTCATAGACAAGGTGCGCGTAACCCTCAGACCACAACGTGAAGCCCTTAGCTCTCGCCAAGTAGCTACACTTCGAGCTGCGACTGCCCAAACTGGTAATAAAACGACACCATCAAAGACGGTGACCACGGGCCCTGTGTTGTTGATGGAAGCCCAAACATTCCAACGTGAAATACAAGAGAGCTCCACCATCTATGCATTAATGGGACGTGAAGTGGACAATCAAGAGACAACTCCGCCTGAAGTCCCGCCTGAGATAAAACCCATCATCCAAGAGTTCGCTGACCTCATGCCGGAAGAGTTGCCCGAAGGACTACCCCCGTTGCGGGACATTCAACATCACATCGACCTAGTCCCTGGAGCCAGCCTACCCCACTTACCCCATTACCGAATGAGCCCAAGTGAGCATGAGGAGATGAACCGGCAGGTTACTGATCTGCTGCGACGTGGGTATGTTCGAGAGAGTATGAGCCCCGTGGCGGTTCCTGCTCTGCTTACCCCAAAGAAAGACGACACATGGAGAATGTGCGTGGACAGTCGGGCTATCAACAAGATAACGATCAAATATCGTTTTCCCATTCCACGCCTTGATGATATGCTTGATATGTTATCAGGTGCCAAATTGTTCTCCAAGATGGATCTCCGCAGTGGCTACCATCAGATTCGCCTGCGACCCGGAGACGAATGGAAGACAACTTTCAAAACCAAAGAGGGCCTGTATGAATGGACGGTCATGCCCTTCGGCTTGTCGAATGCCCCAAGCACCTTCATGCGAACTATGAATCATGTATTGCGGCCCTTTATTGGCAAGTTTGTGGTCGTGTACTTCGATGATATCCTGATCTACAGTTTGACCAAAGAAGATCACCTATCTCACTTGCGACAAGTCCTGGAAACCCTGAGAGACCAAAAACTGTATGTCCACCTCAAGAAATGCTCCTTCATGTCTGACACGGTCCTCTTCCTAGGATACATTGTCACTGCGGATGGACTTAAAGTTGACTCCTCAAAGATTCAGGCCATTCAGAGCTGACCCGTACCCAAAACCCTCACTGAAATTCATAGCTTTATAGGGTTAGCTTCTTTCTACCGACGTTTCATTCGGAACTTCAGCACTTGTGCGGCACCGTTGGTAGAATGCACGCGGAAAGGCGCATCCGCCCGGACTCTTGAAGCAGAAACGAGCTTTCAAAATCTAAAACATCAATTGATGCATGCTCCTGTTTTGGCACTCCCCGACTTCACCAATATTTTCGTGGTCGATTGCGACGCCTCACATGTCGGGATTGGCGCTGTCCTAAGTCAAGAAGGACAACCTGTCGCCTTCTACAGCGAGAAATTGAACGATGCCAGATCACGGTACTCCACTTATGATGTTGAATTTTATGCCGTGGTCCAAGCTCTCAAGCATTGGAGACATTACCTGATCCAGCGTGAATTTATCCTTAACTCTGATCATGAAGCCCTGAGATATTTGAACTCCCAGAAAACTCTTAACAAGCGTCATGCCAAATGGGTTAATTTCCTCCAAGAATACACCTTTCGTCTCAAACACAAAGCCGGAACCCTGAACCGTGTGGCTGACGCGTTGAGCCGGCGAACACATGCCCTGACCACAATGACCGTCAGCACAACATGATTTGAAACTCTCAAGGACCTCTACCCCACTGACCCTGACTTCGGTCAAGTTCATGCCGACTGTGTTGGTACTGGGCAGGACCCAACAGCCACCTATGTTCTTCATGAGGGTTTCCTATTTAAAGGCCACCAACTGTGCATCCCTGCCACGTCCCTTCGAGAGAATTTAGTTTCAGAATTACACAATGGAGGTTTAGCTGGACACTTTGGAAGAGGCAAAACCTTGACCCTTCTTCAAGAACGCTTTTGTTGGCCGCAGTTGCGAAAGGATGTGACAAAATACGTACAGAAATGCCAAACATGTCAAAGATTCAAAGGCCACCGGCAGAACACTGGATTATACACACCCCTACTCATTCCTCTGCGACCTTGGGAAGACATCACCATGGATTTTGTGCTAGGGTTACCCCTCACTGTGCGAAAGGTTCTCTATTTTTGTGGTTGTGGATCGATTTTCTAAAATGGCACATTTCATTGCATGTAGGAAAACCTCAGATGCATCTCATGTCGCTGATTTGTTTTTTCGTGATGTCGTCCGTTTGCATGGTGTCCCTCGTTCTTTTACTTCAGACCGTGATACCCGGTTTTTGAGTTACTTTTGGCGCACGCTTTGATCTTGTCTTGGTACTCATCTGCAATATAGCACCGCGTATCATCCACAAACAGATGGGCAAACTGAAGTAGTTAACAGATCATTAGGAAATTTGTTGCGATGTCTTGCAGGGGACTCTCCGTCCAAATGGGATCTAATTCTTCCCCAAGCTGAATTCGCAAATAACAGTTCCACTAATAGGTCCACCGGAAAATCTCCTTTTGAAAGTGTGTACGGCTTTCCACTTACCCAATTTCTTGACCTAAAACCCACAACCATGCAAGGGAGAAGTAGTGCAGCTGCTGAGGATCTGGTCGAACACCTAACTCACATCCATACTGAAATCCGAGCCAAACTCCAATCCATGACCCAGAAATAGCAAACCCAAGCCAACATACACCGAAAAGAGAGCGAGTTCAGAGTTGGAGAATTAGTGATGATCCACCTTAAAAAAGAGAGGTTTCCTTTGAGAGTCCACCAAAAATTGAGTGAACGGAAAATTGGTCCATTTCGAGTCCTCAAGAGGATTGGACCCAATGCATATTTACTCGACCTACCGCCAGACGTTCAGACATCACCGGTCTTCAATGTATCAGATCTCTTCTTATATCATGGAGATGAACAGGCCGATGCCACCCCAGTAGCAGTTCCCGCCAATGATGATATGCGCCAACCGCCAGCCGCAACCGATGCTGATCAGATTGAAGATATTGCAGACATCCGAGATATGACGACTAGACGTGGTCTCTTCCGGCGATATCTAGTCAAATGGAAGGGACGACCTTTTACCGATTGCACCTGGATTGACGAGGATGAACTCCAACAACTCCGCCCCGATATACTTCAGAATTTCCGCAATGCCATCTCGACGGAGCGAGATTCTTTTCAGCAGGGGGAGTTGATGCAGCATGATAACGAATTTTGTGCACATTTATTTAATTTATTTTAATTATCATTTGTTTTGTTTACTTATTTAATTCCCATGTAAAAGGCTCATTATAAAAGGCCTCTTTTTATATTTTCCCTTTGATTTCTTCTTTCCCTAATTTTAGGGATTTGTTGCTTCTTTTGAGGGGGAGTAGCCTCTATAAAGGGCTCCCTTTGTATTGAGAAAAATTTCTCCCACCCTAATTCTCCCTCTCGGTTTTCTCTCTCTCTCATCCTCTCCCATCCCGCACCCTCTCTCTCCCCGATCCCTCTTTCTCTCTCGTGCCCTAATCCTCCAGCGCCGCCTCTTCCCTTCTCCCCGCGCCACCTCCTCTCCACTCCCGCGCCGCCTCTCTCCCTTCCAGCGCCGCCTCTCTCCCTTCCAGCGCCGCCTCGCCTCGGCACCCTCTCTCCCTTCCCAACCTCGCCGCCAGCCCCGCACCTCCCCGTCCATCTCTGACGCGCTACTGTGCCCTCGCCCAACCGCGCCCTGCACCCAGACCACTTCCGCCATTCCCCCCACATGCGCATCAATACGACGCCGCCCTCCCTGGGTTTACCAGATCGCCAGCGACCCCTCCTTTCTCCGCCTATGCTAACGCCTACTTCCCCACCATCCACGACCAACCCGCCACCGCTATCGACGATCCAACAGCCGCCAGCCATTCCCCGACCGCCGCCGTTCCTGGTTGACCACGAAGCGACCCCAGGTGTCGTGAGGTCGCCCCACGTCCGACTCCACTTTGAGGACCTGATCTGGAGCGTGCCAACTTCTCCTTGCCGGTTGTGGTATGAGCGTTTCTACCGCATATTCTTCCACGATATAACAACAGATTGTGGGCTGTTCTATTGTTGTTTAGTTTGGTGACTTATTGAGATTTCGTGCCGCAAATATCGCTATTTGTTTCCTTAATCATTAACTATTTAAGTTGCCCTACGATTGTGGAGGAATCGGTGCTAAATTTCGAATCTTTCATCGTTTGTGGTTGCTGAAATTTGTTTATCGTTCACTTTCTGTCGCCACTCATTTCATTACTAAAATTGTTGTTGCATCATAGTTCCTTCCCTACGAAACCACTGGAGTAGACAGCGAACCGTGAGAAGCTAGCAGTTCCGACGACGATGATTCTTTCTGTAAGGATGTTTGAGGAAACACAAGCAAGAGCTCTCCTCCTTGATAGAGTGTCTCCATGCTAATGTTGTTGGTCGCCTACCATTGGAAACGACTCATGTGCATGCTCTTATGGTCTCATAGATGTGCGAGGGTGGCTCTGTTTTGCCACCTTTGCTCCATTTGGAGGGTTCCCACTTTTTTCGCTCAAGTCAACCTTGGTTCAAGGCTTTGGTGGATATCTTTTCTACGGACTTTGAATCTTCTTCACTACAGAACAAGCTGTCAACGGAGCTGGTGGACAGGGCGCAGAAGGTATCTTCTATAGGCGGCCAATCTCTTGAGGATCAAGTTTCTCTTGCGTATGGCGGTTTAGACGAGATGATATCTGTCGTAGATGTGGCCTCCACCGAGTGGGGTAGAACGGTAGTGGTTCCGATTGATTCAGGAGATACAGACGAGAACTTGATCGCTGGGAACGCTACAAGCAAAAGACAAAAGCGGTGTAAGAATAGAAAACATGTGCTGGCGAGCAACTCGCCAAAATCTGGAGAAGTTGGGAACGATCATCAAACTGCGTAAGAGGAAGTCTTTAGTGAGAAAGATCTTTTTTGATTGAAGATAACACAATTAATGGGGCTGATTTCGGCCTTAGGGAATAAATCTCTCAAATGGGAAGGAATCTTCTAGTGTGGTAGGGTCCTGAGTTGTTCTTGGAGGGCTGAGTTGTGTGGTGTGATAAGGGGTTGTTGATCTATGATTGATTTTTTGTTTGGTATCAAGGTGTTTGTTTCTATGATCTTGGTAGTAGGGAGGCCCTGGGTTACGCGTTTCGATGGGATTTTTGGGTTGCATGGTTGCAGAAGGGTCAATCTTCATTTTTAGACTCTTGCCAAGTCTTGTTCTGTAAGTTCTTCTCTTAACCTTTTTAATAAAACTTTTGGGATATACACCTTCTCGTGTTTCCCCCTTTTTTGAATAAAAAATGTTACCTCGTTTGAATGGTTGATATGCCTTTCTATTCACAATGCTTGGCCTCCTTGGTTGCCCTTTTAGACACGGGAGAGGCTGTGGAGTTCATTTTGGATGGAATATTTCTTGACTTGGACATTGATGCTATGGTGTTAGTTGAACTGTCAGAATCATTTGTTTTGAAGCGTCCCCCATAATCATTGGTTTTGAAGCATCCTTTATGTTGGTTGAACTACATTTCATTTGCTTGTTTCTGAGGTTGCACCAACAACTTCACCAGAGCAGGGCACGATGGAGGGAACAATTGTGGGGGGGGGGGTATTGTGATATTGCATTCATGTCTTAACGTTGCTGTAAATGTACTAGGAATTAATGTTGCCTCAAATTTCAGGGCTTTGACGCATTCCAACTGGAAACGGTGGGACTGAGACGGATCACCTTTCATATCTCATTGTCCTCAACACAATTGGGTCTTGGATCTTGACTTCTTATTGGATGATAATCTAAATCCTTCGTACATTGCTAGTGATTGCTCGAGCGGGTTTCTCCATTGGGTTTGAAGGGTCGTCCTACTCCTTTTCTTTTATGGATGTTGTGTCGTCTCCACTACCTTTGATCTTATTTGGCCACCATTGGGAGGGCATTATGTCGTCTCCTGATGCGGCTCTGGAGGTTGGGCCTTGTCTAGTGGAATACCTCAACTTCTACTCTATTGAACTCTCGTGTACTTTCGATTTGCTACTCGGGCTTCACAATTTTCATCTGAAGCCCTCTTTACCTCATTGCGATGAGGATCACGTGAAGATTTTCTCGCTAAAGCACCGTCTTGTGGTTTCTATGAGATTTCTTGTAGGGGGCTACAAGCCTACAAGTTGTGGATGAGATTATGAAGGGTCCCTTGTGGCCCTTGTTGCACCTTTCTCTAGTGGTGTTGTTTCTGTTTGTTTGGCAAAGGAGGGATGTGCATTGCAAATTGATCATTTCCTCCTAGAGGTTGGTAGGGGAGTTGGTGTTGTTCACTCTCAGATATATTCCTCTAGTGCCCAATAATATATGGGGCTTGGGAAACTCGAAGAAGAGGAAATCCATTAGATGTTTGATTTCGGGGTGGCACTTGGGTATCGTGCTTCTGCTGGAAACCAAGTTGGGCCAGTGTTTGATAGGATATGGAAGTCAATGGGCACTCATTATATGCATGTTTTTGTGTCGTTGACACGATTGGTTTGGCTAGGGGGTTGCTGGTTGCCTAGACACTTGATGTCTTTGTTCTTGTTGGGCAGGAGATTGTTAGCCACGACTTGATGGTGGCTAATAGATGTAGTGCATCCATAACCTGGTTGATGCTCAACATCGTCACGAATTGTGGGCCGATCCGAGGGGTGCACATGCTCAGTTCTCATGGATCCCATGGTTCATTACCGATGAATTTAGTGTTTCTGATCGTTTGTGGTTGCATTGGCCGGCTTAATCCAGTCTTTGGAGGTTTTGTTGATTTGGTGGGTGATTTTGAGCTCACAATCATGGATTCTTTGGTGTTGTGGATACACTCAGAAGAGTTCTTGATTTCAATCTTGTATTGATTGCTTCTTGTTACTGCCTGAGATGTTGTCCTTGTTCCCTTGGGCTTCGACCCATTTATTGCCGCAATCGAGATCGGACTGCACCTCAATATTAGTCCATGTTACATTTTTTAGTGAGGGTCTAACTCTTGGAGGACAAATTCGGGGAGCTGGTGGTTCAACACCGGTGCTCTTTGCTGGTGAGTGGTTCAACCTTTGTTCATCTTCTTCCTTGTACTATCCACTTTTGAGAAAGTTGTTGCATGTAGGTGGATTGCCTTACATGGGCTGAGCTTGAGGAGCGTTCGCTCACCAGAAGATTCTTTTTGAGGAAGACAATAAGAGTTAGGATGTATGGTGCACCATCGGTTTTGATAGAAGTGGATTCATGAGGGTGACGCAATCTCATCCACTCTATCTTGGTGGAGGGAAGTTGGGTGGTGGCATGTACTTGACAATTTGCGTGCCTTGAGCAGCCACCGAAATGGTTAGAGGTGGCTTGGGATTTGGTCTTTTTCTCTTTAACATGATGTGACTGATGCTTTGATCATGCATTTTACTAAGTTTGAAGTCAAAGCAATTGTCATCTTAGTTCTAATGGCTTGTTGGGTCCTAATTAGGGTAGGGCATTCGGCTGGGCCTGCCTGACCCGGCTCATAACCCGACCCACATATTTCGACCCGAACTCAAACCCGAAGTTTAGTAGGTGGGCCATGGGCTCAAAAATGAGTTCGTATTGATTATCGGGTTGGGTTCAAGCCTGAGAAGGCTTCAACCCGCAAGCCCGATACCCCAACCCATTCGAAGACCCAAACCCAAATTACTAACCCTGCTATGTTCTAACTTTCATATCCTTATTTTAAGTTTAGAATAAAGCTTAGACCCATTAATAATCTTATCCATAAGCGTTTGAGGACATTATTACATCAATATGCAAGATTATACATTGATATGCAAGAATGGAATATGTATCCTCAAGTGTTAGAGCATGTACAACTATAAGTAACCAATATGTATTGGGTCATAGTTCCCACATCTACAATAGAATATGCAATGTTGAAATGAATGGTGGTTTAAGTCGTCATATTTTTTTACCACACTTCTATTTCCAACATACAACTAATGTCAGAATCACAAATTAGTTAGCATACTTAAAATATTAAACATGCACACATGCATAAGAAACAACCAGGCAAATGCAAGAAGAACGGAACCCGTGATATTGGTATACATAGGTGTTAAATTGGGTCGGCCCGACCCATAAGCCCATATACTTAAATGGGCTTAGGCCCGGCCCACTTAAACCCGATCCGACTCGGCTTGATGTCCAACCCTACTCCTGATGGTTTCCGGTCTTTTCTTTCACGAGTTCTGGGAGGTGGTTCTCGACCAAGTTTTGGAGCTCACAACTGTTTTCTTTGAGGGGAATGCGAGTTTTAACTGGCTTAACCAGACAATTACTTCTTATTTCTCAAGAATGAGGTTTCAGTGCATGCTGATGATTTCAAACCAATTGCTCTTTCCAATACGATCTACCTTATTATGGCAAAGGTTTTGCTTAACTGAATGTGTTGGTGATGGACACTCTTATCTCTTCTGTTCATTAAACTTTCATCTTAGAGTTGAATATGGATAGTTTGGTAATGGTTAATGAGGTTGTGGTAGATTGGGATATACATAATGTGAAGGGCCTTATTTGCAAGGGCGATTTCTCGATGGCATACGATTACATTGAGTGATACTACCTCTTGGCCTCCCTCGTGAGATGTGTCTTTCCAAAACGGTGGATTGCTTGGATAAAGAGATGCATAACTACAACCTCATGTCCAATTCTGATTGATGATGGGCTCGATGATAGTTTTATAGCTGCAATATGGTCCTTGGCAGGGTTGTCTTGTTCTCGTTGCCGATACCTCTTCTTATATGGTAGATCAATATGTTTAGTAGGAGATTTGTTGGGTTTATCAGACTGGTGGCATTTCCATTCTTCGCTTCAGTTTACGGATGACGTGGTGTTTTTTTATGGAGGGGGGTACTATGATGCCTCCTTAGGATCCGAATAGGAGAAGAGAGGTCAAAAATGGCACGGTAGTGTAGATTTTTTGTAATCTGACTAATAGAGAAAAGATTCATTTGAAAGTCTGAAGCATGTAAAACATTCTGAAGATGTATAGACGGAGCTAAAGCAATCTCCCCCTGGCCAACAACGGGTAGGCGAACTCCATTGGCTATGATCACGGATCACCTAGGAGGGATAGCCTTGTATGAGGTAATCTGTGTCTGGTCTCCACACATGTGATGAGAAGCTCCATAATCGATAATCCAATCTGTCACATTGGAACTGCTACTACTGGTAAGCATATATGAAATACCTGAGGAACTGGGCAATGCTCTGGCGGTGGTCGCTGCATCTGATGGTCCTATAGTCTGAGTCACAGGGGTGATCACCATATCTCGAAGTCTCGAGACAAGATCATCAAAACGTGCATCGGTAGTGGGTGCAGGTGAAGAGTCAGTCTGCTCAGCAACACGTGCAGATGCCGGGAAGCCATGCTTGTGAAAGCATGTTTCCTCTGAGTGACCAGGACAACGACTATAAGAACATGGACCACGCTGACGTCCTCCACCTCGACCACGAAGTCCACGACCACGGAACTGGGATGCGCTGCCTCGTCCACGCGAAGAAGCCATAGCCGAAGACATCGGCTGTGGTGTAGACGTAGGTATGGTAGTAATCCTGCTCAGCCGCTTGTAGACCTTCTCCATCAGCGGTATGGTCTCGCCAGTCAGAAGTTGAGTACGAGCTGCATCGTACTCTGGATCCAGGGATGATAAGAACACTCCAGTCATAGTGGCATTCCGATACGCATGCTGTTGTTCCACGCTGGCAGTGATAGGCATGAAACTGCGGAGTCTTTCAAACATGCCTCTTAGATGTGAAGAATGTGCATGGAGAGGTCAACCATTCTGCTTGGTCGAGAAGATGTCAAACTGAAGTTGGAGGATTTTGCTTTCATTCTTTGCCTGGCCGTAGGTAGCGGTCAATATATCCCACACAGCTTTTGCAGTTGGCTGATTGACAATATCATTAGCAATCTCTGTACTAAGGATCCCAGAAAGCCAGATACGAGCATAGGCATCATCTTGCTTCCATGATGCATTTGTCCCAGTCTTGTCCGCCGGCTCCGAGTCACTCAGAATATGGTCCTTGTTGTGGCATTGCATTAGAGTACGAATTTGCATGGACCATAACTTGTAGTTGGTCCCGTCCATCTTCACGATAGGTGCCGGTCCCTTGAAGGCACCAGAAGAGGAGAACACGTCACCCTTGTTTTCTGACATTCTTCAATAGCCCAATAAAGAGATGTGGAACAAGAGGCAAATATCTCGAGTTGTCTATAATGCCATAAGAGGGATGAGGTGTATCTGTAGACCTATACACTCATCCCTAAACCCTTGGTCGAGGTCTAGGGTTGTAGATGACAAGGCAAATCAGACTTCTTTCACCGTTGTCGAATCAGTCCAGATCTGATTTGCCTCCAAAAACGTCTAGTAGAAGGCCTCAAAGATAGTCGGGAAGGATTTAAGATGCAACCAGGGGCAGGACGGGAGCACCGGAGGCAGGGCAACGCTAGAAGAGCGCCTTCGGAGAAGGCGATAGCCCGAGGGGGGGCCGGTTGGTCTTCCGGTGGCGGAGGAGAGGCTGCCTGATGGTACGACGGCGAAGGAGAGGCCGCTTGGTGGTGCGCGACGACCAAGGAGGAGTCGCGTGGGGGTGCGGCGACCGGGGCGGGCATCGCAGGTGCTGGCGACGCTGGGAGAAGGTGCGGGCGTGGGGGGTGTAGGGTTAGGGTTAGGGTAAGAGAACCCCGGTCTAGGACCGTTGCTCTGATAGCATGTTGGGATAAAAATGAGACTTGTATTAAACGAGATCCCAAGGCTCTTTTATATAGGAGAAGAGCAACGGGTTAATTACATAAGTGATGCCCAAGGAAAACATAAAATATAAAGAAAATACGGTGAGATACAATCATCTCAACACAAATAAATATAAAGAGATATACATAACTTAACATTCCCCTGTGGAGCATATATGTCTATTAAGTTCAGCTTGGAACAACATCTCTGAAAAGGGCCTTTAGCAAGGGCCTTGATGAAAATATCAACTGTTTGATCTCCAGTAGAAACTTGGGATGCGGATATGAGACCCTTCTGGATCACGTCTCTGGTATAATGACAATCAACCTCTATATGCTTGGTTCGTTCATGAAATGCAGGATTATTGGCAATAAATAGAGCTGCTTGATTGTCAAATAAAAGCTGCATGGGAAGAGGAACCTCAACAACAAGATCAATCAACACCGATCTAACCCACATCGTCTCTGTTCTTTCTTGTGCCATAGCCCTGTAGTCAGATTCTGCACTGGATCTAGCAACCACTTTCCGCTTCTTGCTTTTCCATGACACACGAGAGCTCCCAACAAAATAGCAAAGACAGAAGTAGACTTCATGTCTCTAAGGCATCCTGCATAGCATGCATCTACACAAGCTGTTACCTCAAGAGACGTGCCTCTGTTGAATATAAGACCAGTACCGGGTGAAGTCTTCTAATATCTGAAAATCATATAGACCACATCCATATGAACCTTCCTGGGCTGCTCTATGAACTGGTTCACCTTGCTCACAGCAAAGAATATGTCCAGCCTGGTGATGGTAGCATATAGGAGCTTTCCAACAAGCTCCCTGTATCTCCTCTTCTCCACCTCATCAGTGTCATCATCATATAATCTCATACCCGAATCCATAGGGGTAGTAGTAGGCTTGCACCCTGTCATACCTGTCTATAGTAGAAGATCAGTCATAAACTTCCTCTGGGTCATCACAAGATCGCGCTGGTTCCTGGGGACTCTAATCCAAGGAAGTATCGAAGATTGCCAAGGTCCTTGGTCACAAACTGCTGACCTTGGAACTCCTTGGCAGCCTGAATGCGCTGCTCATCATCACCCGTGACAATAGTATCATTAACATAGACAAGAATAGCAACAATATCTCTTTGTGTCCTATGAACAAAAAGCGAGTGATCCGCAGTGGATCGTGCAAACCCTTGGTGCTCTATCAATTCTGAAATCTTCTGGTACCTAGCTCTTGGACCCTGCTTCAGGCCGTAAATCGCTTTGTGGAGTCTACATACCTTATGAGACTCCCCTCTTAGCAGTAAACCCTGGTGGCTGCTGCATATATACCTCCTCCTGAAGATCTCTATATAGAAATACATTCTTCACATCAAGTTGGTAAAAAGGCCAGTCTCGTGAAACATCAACTGATAGGAGAATGCACAATGTCGTATGTCTGGCCACTGGAGAGAAGGTATCCTGATAGTCCACCCCATAAGTCTGGGTGAACCCACGTGCTGCAAGTCTTACCTTGTAGCGATCCACACTGTCGTCTGCCTATTGCTTCACCGTAAAGATCCATTTGCACCCCACAATAGAGGCACCTAGAGGAGCAGAAACAACACTCCAGGTACCACGAGATTGTAAAGCGACCATCTCCTCCTCCATCGCAAGTCACTAACAGTAGTCCTGTATGGCCTCTTGATATGTTCGCTGGGTAGTAACAACTAAGAGTCCCATAACAAACCTCCTGTACTCCTCTGAAAGATGGTGCAAAGAAACTTGCGCAGCACGAGGATAAGTGACACAGTTACGATGCGGCTTCCTCAAGGCAATTGGTACATCGAGGTCATCAACCTCTTTGTTCTCTGGTATCAGCTCCTCCTGTATAGTATCCTGTGGAACAAGCATATCACTCGTGCCATCAGTAGAAACAATGTGTTCATTACATACCTGAGGCGTGCTGGATGACATGGAATAACATGACTAGAGGGGCGAGTAGAGGACCCGCGAATGTAAAATCATTGTAGGAACTGTGTCAGGGTAGACGGATGTGGAGGTGTTGGAGGAGGTGGAGGTGACTGAGACTCAACATAGAGAGTTGTTGGTGGAGATAACAGGGGTGGTGGAACAAAGACATCCTCACTAGAGTTAGCATTAGACAACCTGTCACCTGTAGGAGAAAAATACATAATAGACAAAAAATGTGACATCAACACCCACATAATATTTTCTCCCTACATGGTCAAAATATCTATACCTTTTTTAGGTACGAGAATAACCAACAAACACACATTTGTCATCTTTAGGAGGGAGCTTGTCACGACCAATAGTAAAATTGTGGACAAATGCCACAGACCCAAAGACCTTGTGAGTACGGGAGAATAAGCCCTTTTCGGGAAACACAATCAAGAAAGGAACATTTTGTTCAAGGATAGTAGAAGGCATGCAGTTCACTAAGTAACATATAGTGAGAACCGCATCACCCCAGAACGAATGAGGAGCTCGACTCTGAATGAAAAGACTCCTCGTGACATCCAAAAGATGACGGTGTTTGCATTCAACAACACTATTCTGCTGCGAGGTAAAAGCACAAGGAGTCTGGTGAACAATACTAAAAGATTTGAGAAAGTCAGAGTAGAAAACTCCAAGACATTGTCAGTATGTACATGGAAGGCCGTATCGATATCGATATCGTTTCGACATTGTATCGATACGATATTCGACGATATATCGAGGATATATCACCGAAATATCGCCTATATCGACGAGCCTTTGTGAAAGAAAATGCCTAGAAATAGAGATATATCGCCATATCGGTGTCCATATCGGTCCCATGTCGATATCGATATATCGACGATATATCGCGATATTTCCTTCCATGTGTGTGAATAAACTTCACATTAGCAGAAAAATGTTCGTAATCTCAATAAGAACCGATTTAATAACATGACCATCTTCAGAACAAGAAAACCCAAGATAATCTAAGGAAATCATCCACAACAACCATATAGAATTGATGTCCCTGATGATCGGGAACACGACTAGGACCCCAGATATCAAAATAAACCAACTCAAACAACTGACTACTGTGACGACTCGGAAAATAAGAACGATGGTGCTTCCCAAACTGACATGCCTCACATGCCAAGGTAGTACGAGTAGAGATCTGAGGGAGAACATGACACAACTTCTGCAGAGGAAGGTGTCCAAAGCGAAAATGCCACATGAAAAGATAAACTGATCTAGACGGAATAGTAGCTGCACTAGCACACGGAGGTTGGTTCAGTCTGTAAAGCCTTCTCTGTTCACGACCACATCCAATCACTCTGCCCGTGAGTATGTCCTGAAACACAAGAGAAGAGGGATAAAAAATGGCACGACAATGTTAATCTTTTGTAATCTGACTAATAGACACAAGATTCATCTGAAATGCTAGTGCATGTAAGACATTTTGCAGGCGCATCGATGGGGTTAGAACAATCTCCCCCTGACCAACAATGTGTAAATGAATCCCATTAGCAATCACCACTGATCTACCAGGAGGGAAAGATCTGTAAGAAGTAAACTGAGCCCGATCTCCACATATATGATGAAAAGCTTCGGAGTCCATGATGCAACCGGTCAAATCTGAACTGCAACTGATAAGTGCGTAAGCAATACCTGATGAACTCGCAGAGGTTCTGACAACAACTGCAACATATGAAGATCTTGCTGCTGGGGCTGACGGTGTAGTTATCATCTCTCTAGAGACAATATCATCAAGCCTCGTATCATGAGAAGGAGATGGAGTAGTCTCTGTCTGCTCAGCTGCACGGGCAGACACCGGATATCCATACTTCAGATAACATGTTTCCTTCGAATGTCTTGGACGGTGGCAATGTGAGCATGGGCCATTTTGAGTCCTCACCTTTGCCACGAGAAGCAACCATTGCATAGGGAGTTTGGGCCACGGTAGTAGACGGAGTAGTGATCCTGCTCAGCCTCTTGTAGACCTCCTCCATCGGAGGTATCGTCTCTGTTGTAAGTAGTTGAGTACGTGTTGCATCGTACTCTGAGTTAAGGGATGATAGAAAGACTCCTGTCAGTGACATTCCAGTATGCATGTTGTTGCTCAGTGCTGGTAGTAGTGAGCATAAAACTATGAAGACGCTCAAGTATGCCTCAGAGATTCGAGAATTGGGCATGAAGAGGCTGACAATTATGCTTGGTCGAGAAAATGTCATACTGCAACTGGAATATTTTGCTCTCATTTTTCGCTTGCTCATATGTGTCGGCTAGGATATCCCACATAGACTTGGATGTGGGTTGATTGATTATGTCGTTGGCAATCTCCGTGGTGAGCCTCTAGGAGAGCTAAATCCGTGCATAGTCATCATCTTGCTTCCATGAAGCATTAGCCCCAGTTTTGTTCGTCGACTTTGAATCAGTCAAATGTGCTCCTTGTTATGGCACTGCATAAGGGTGCGAAATTGTGTGGACCACAACTCGTAGTTGATCCCATCCATCTTCACGATAGGAGCCGAGCACTTGAAGGTACCAAACGACGAAAAAATGTCACACTTGTTCTCTGACATGATGGAATAATCGCCGAAAATTCGGACTGAAACTGGGGAGTAGACCTCTTTGTGCGGGTCTACACAATCATATGAAGGAATGGTTGTACGTGTAGACGCATACAACCATCCTCTTCAATTCTTGTTGTAGTCTAGGATTGAAAAACGCGATTTATATGTCTGAAATCACGTATTCCAATCAGAATCAGATCTTATAGGCCTGCAAAACGGGCTCGAACCACAGCCCGCAAGGCGGCAATGCCGCTAAAATGTGGCTGCCGGCAGCTGGGACATCCGGCTGAGTTGGGCCGGTGGCTGGGGCGGTCGTTGGGCTGGTCGGAAGGGTGCGGCCGGAGATGCCCACTGGGGCGGCATCAACAGTCGAAGGGGCTTGCTATGCTGCAGGTGCGGCCGACCGGCGCCTGTGCAGGCCGGCGGCGGTTGGGCGAGGGGGTAGGGTTAGCGTTTGGTCCGACATGAAACCTCGTTATAGGGTCGTTGCTCCGATACCGTGTTGGAGGAAAAATATAATAGTTGTTCATTATTGAAGCCCTAAGGCTCTCTTATATAGGAGAAAAGGTCTGGGAGAGAGAGGTATATAAAGGAAATACAAATAACAAATAAATATAATGAGATAAATATCTCAACAATAACAATACCTCATCATAAGATATTCGAGTTTTTTTTGTAGGTTTTTAGGTTGGGTACTACTTTGAGAATCTTTTATTTCCCGGTCTATTTTTGTTCAACCCTTTCTACTTTGATGGATGTCTGCTTTTGCCAGTTGACCGTCATTTTTCATAGAGCCAACAAACTAGCTTCTTCTTTTGCACGTCTAATTTTTGCACTTCAAATTTGCAGGCTGCAGTAAACGCCGTCCATTGGCATTCATCAATGACAACAAAAGGGTTTTAAGCAAAAGAAAGGTAGTTACTTACAAGTCTGAAATTGCAAGCCTGCATCACCTATAGATCTGCCTTGTACAACTTGAAATGATCAAATGAACTGAACTTGATCTTTGCACACTAATGCAGGGATATGACTTTTTTCACTAGCATTACAGCTTGTTAGATATTCCTGTAACTTCTATCTTACGTACTTAAATGTTTCTTCTTTATACTGAGAAAAGTAGCAAATTTGGACATGGCAAAGAATTAGCATTTTATGTATGGTAATCATGCCATCATAATCTTTAAACATGATAACATTCTACTATAGTAGTAGTTTTAGTATGGATAGACAAAAATATGTTAGATTTAGCTATGGGATGGAGAAATTTGAAAGAAAATATTTGGGATGATCATATAAACCATTTTTGGGCCTTTCAAAATAAACTTTCATATTTAATTTTTCAGAAAATGTTCTGCTGCTTTAGTCCAAAGTAATAGATAAACCCTAGTCTATCTTGACCCATCTATTTAGCAGTTAGTGGCCTTTGATTGATTTAATTTATTTTTCGCGCTTTAACTATCAACAGTCTGACTATGTTTGCCTTTGTATTATATTCTTCACTATTCAGGGCATATTATATTCTTCACTATTCAGTGTACTTAAAGCTATTTTGTGCATGTGGAAAGGCGTGAAATGAAAAGGTTTAATTCATCGTAGCCCTAGAGTTCTTTTATATATGAGAAAAGCTCTAAGAGAAAATTACATAAAGTAGACTGAAGAAATAGAAAAATATAAATAAAGACAAAAAATACAAATATCTCAACACTCCCCCTCAAGCTGGAGCATACATGTCTTATCATGCTCAACTTGGAACAACAACGGTGAAAAGGACCCCTCGTAAGAGCTTTGGTAAACATGTCTTTTATCTGATCGCCTGAAGCGACGTAAGAAGTGGAAATAAGCCCCTTTTGGATCAAATCACGGGTGAATGACAATCTACTTCAATGTGCTTTGTTCTCCCATGGAAGGCTGTGTTATTAGCTATGAACAGAGCTGCTTGATTATTACATTTGAGGTGCATAAGAAGATGCGCCTCAATAGTTAGGTCAGTTAGGACGGACTTGACCCAATCATTTTTGTACTCCCTTGGGCTATGGCTCTATATTCTGATTCATCATTGGATCGAGCAACAACTGTATGTTTCTTACTCTTCCGTGAGTCTAGCGAGCTACCAACAAACACAGTGATACATGAAGTGGACTTCCTGTCTCTGAGGCTCCTAGCATAATCGACATCTGCACATCCAGTAATCGTGAGAGACATATCTCTTCTGAATAGAAGGCATGCACTTGGAGAAGACTTCAGATATTTCAAGGTCATGCAAACTGCATCCATGTGAACCTATCTGGATTGCTCCATAGACTGGTTGACTCTGCTCACATCAAATGATATATCAGGCCTGGTAATAGTAACATATAACAACTTCCTTACTAACTTTCTGTACCATCTCTTATCCACTTCCTCAGAGTCATCGTCATAGAGCTTAGCATCGGGATCCATTGATGTAGTGGCAGGTCTGCACCTTGTCATGCTTGTCTCTGATAGAAGAGCAGTAACATACTTCATTTGCATCTGACCATCCCATGCTGATTTCGTGCAAACTCCAAGCCAAGGAAGTAATGTAGCTTGCCAAGGCTCTTGGTCACAAACTGCCATCCAAGGAAATTCTTAGCTTCCTGAATGCCCTATTCATCATTGTCAGTAACAATGATGTCATCAACATAAACCAAAACAACAACGGTACCTCTCTGAGTTCACTTAACAAAAGAGAATGATCTGCGGTAAATCTAACAAACCCCTTCTGTTCAATCAACTCTGAGAGCTTCTGAAACCAAGCCATCGGATTCTACTTAAGGCCATATATGGCCTTGTGAAGTCGGCATACCATATTGGACTCCCCCTCAGCAACAAACCCTGGTGGCTGCTACATGTAAACTTCTTCCTGTAGATCTCCATACAAGAATGCATTCTTGACATCTAATTGGAAACGCGGCCAGTTATGTACCATAACAACATCAATAAGAATCCGCAACATAAAGTGACATGCAATGGGAGAAAAAGTATGCTGGTAATCTGCTCCATAGGTTTAGGTGAACCCACGAGCAACCAATCTGGCCTTATATCTGTCCACAATACCACCAGCTCAATGTTTCACAATAAACACACACTTGCTGCCAACAATCGATGTACCTGGAGGAGCCTGTACAACACTCCATGTACCACGAGACTGTAAAACAACCATCTCCTCCTCCATCACCAGACGCCACTGACTACTCTGCAACGCCTCATGATAGGACCGTGATATCTCCACAGCTGACAGTCCCATGACAAAAAAATGCAAAAGATGAAAATAGGGTATTTTATACCTATAAGATACCATCCGAAAATATTTTTTGTACAGATGACTTCCTTTGATTTTCGGTCCTTACGAAAGTTATAGATCTCGTCAAGACGGGCAACTTTCATGTTCACTTTTTGATTTGACCCCTTTTGTTATTTCTTTTTGATTTTTCTTTCGATTTTAGTTTTGATTTTTCTGGGAGCGACATGTGGCCGCCACGTGTCACCAATTTTATTTATTTATTTATTCATTTTAATTATTTTATTTTTAATTATAAAAAACCCGCCCCATGGCCGCACCCCTGCGCGCCACATGACATCTTCTTCTCTCTTCGGCTGGTTACGTGCTGATCACGTGACCACCTCCCCTTACTCCAACATCCTCGCGCAACAACCACACTTCTCTCCCATCAACCCGTGCCTTCGCCTGGTGCGGCGGCTCCGCCTATGACCAACTCCTCCCTCCACCATCCCCATCTCTCTCTCTTCCTCACGCCATCCACCTCCATCTCCTCCGCAACTACCCAGCGCGCAACCGCCGTCGCACCTTGCCCCTACGTCCTCCATGCCTCGCCTCCCATTTCTCTAACTGCCCTTAAAACTCCTTCCGACGCCTTCGTGCATCACCATCCGCCATCTTCGAGGAAGAAGCCACCGACCTCCTTTCCCTGTGGTGACAACACTTGGGCGAGTTTGAGCGCGATGACGGCATAAACTTTTATACACGACGAGATCTAGCGAGTCCATCTCGCTGCTACAAATGCTCTCTTGTAGCTGTGAAGCTTCAAGGCCTCCTGTTCGTCGGTCTCTAGAGGCAACAACCGGAGCAAGCTTAGCAGCTCCAGCCCCAAGCGAAGTCGATCCATCCACTCGCAGGAAGACCCATCTTCCTCGATCCACCTTCATCATCTCCCCTAAATCAAACCATTTCCTTCCCCTATTTTTCGCCAACTCCTCTGTTATGCTAATCACCCCCACTCTTTTGCTACATCCCGCAACCCCGTGCCTCGTGGTTGTATACCACCGCCGACCGTGCGAGTCCTCCAAGCAGCATGCCACCAGACCAACACCACCTACTTTCAGAGCGCGCAACCAGCCTTCTGCGCGCGATCTCCGCCAACGACCGCGCGCCCCCGCCTCACCGTCCACGCATCAACACACGCCCCCACCTGCGGTCGCCAACTTCACGCGCCTCCTCGCGTTGTCACATCCCTGCAACACCACCAACCTCACTACTGTCCGCAACCGCCTCCGCCGCGCGAGTAGCACCGCCTTATGTAGATACATCTTTATCGACGACTCGGGCCATGTGTGCTCGCGCCATCACTGTTGCGCCCCGCTCGCCGTTCAGCCAGCAGCCCTCGCCACCGGTTTCCACAAGCGGGCCACGTCGCGCGCGCATCCCCGAGCTGCGTCTGCTGCTACTGTCGCCGACCGCACGCCTTTGCCAGAAGCCAGCGCCTCCTTGCGTGCGACGCCACCGCCTCGAGTACCTGCTCCAGTAGCCCCGCACATCACCGGTCACAGAGCCACTTTGCGCGTATCGCTCGTTGGTTCGCATCCCTCTTCACGTGCACAACACGTGAGAAGGGGGGTAAACTGCATCCGAACCCCCTGCCATCTCGGGCATTCACATTATCCCCCCCTCAAGCAGGCACGTGCTTTGCACGTGCCCTGGTGGGTGTTTTCTCTGAAGGCCCATGAACTCAGCAAATCGCGCCCGAGTCCCCACCAATTGGAGAACACGTGCGACGCACACGCAACCTTAGAAAACTGCATAAATACCTGTATGGGTATATGTAATTACATTTAAGTCCTGTCAGCACATTTTTTTATCAATTTTATTTCTGTAATTGCATTTAGGCTACTGTGTTTTCATGTTAATTTGGACATCCATTCTGCATCATTTCTTCATTCTAAAAAATGCTCATTGTAGAACTACTGATGCTGATCATTACGGATGTTTGAATGGATATTTGAATGGATTTTTGGTGAAACATAGCATATTTTGCCTTCTGTGTGAACTTCAATTAATATAAATTATATGTTGCTCCTAAAATTCTTGAAAATTCACAATAATTAGATTTTCATTTTTTTTCTATTTTGTGCCTAAAAATCACATTTTTTGCACGCATAACTAGGTTGCAATAAATTAATTGGTGTTATGCTTAATTGATTTTTAATGAGTTAGAAGTCAATTATTTTTGAGGTCTAGTAATTTTCTTGGATTCATCTCACATAGAAGTATCTAGGATAATTCGTCTCTGAAAATAATTTAATATGTATTTATTAAAATTACTTTTACGTAAATCACCGTGCATTCATATTTAATTCGTAATTAATTCATATTCAGTCGAAAATTGCAAAAAAATTGCAGTAGCTTAATTTCGTCATCATTAATCTTCTGGTTAAGTTTGAGGATTTTTGGAAGTGATTTGATCACAATTTATGTTTTAGCCCTCGAACTAGCTCGAAATTGCATTAGCATTCGTTTATTGCATTCAAAATAGAAAAATATTTCTTTCTGAAAACCTAGCATCTAGATCAAATGAAAATTAATATAAGGAAAAAGTTGCCTCCCTGAGTTCGACCTTGGGCTTGCTTAAGTAAAAAAAAATTGCCGCTTGCTATTAGTTGATACATTAATTCGGTGGTTTTTGATTAACTCCAATTTCGCCCGACTGCAAGGAACATATGTATTTTAATCCAACACGTCTTGCACCTCAAGTTGTACACGCAAATCACCAGTGCCATTAGAAGAACTCAAATCCTCAGAATATACCTTGGGCATGGTGGATGAGGGAGTAGGCACATGAGCACGAGGCCGATGCTGGTAAACTTGCAAAAAGAAAGTAGGCGTGACAGGTGGAGGTAGGTGGTGGTTGAGATGGCGGAGACGACATCGGAGGTAGAGGTATATAGACCTCTTCTCATTCTCTTAAGGAATAAGCTTGCCAGCTGTAGGAGAGAAATGCTAATGTACTTAAAGAAGGTGACATCTGCACTAACATAGTACCTTTGTCAAACATGTCAAAGCAATGATATCCCTTTTGGGTCTTGGAATACCCAACAAACACATACTTGACGGCTCTTGGAGAGAGCTTGTCGAGCACTGGAGACATCTGATGTACAATGGCAACATATTCGAAAATATGAGGGTTAGAGAGAAACGATCTGTCTTGGGAAACACAATCGAGAACAAGATCTTCTCCCCCAGTACCGACGAAGGCTTCACCAAATAACAATGAGTTAGAACTACATCCCCTCAGTACGAATGAGGAGCATGACTCTGGATCAAAAGAGTCCTGGTAACATCCAAAAGATGGCGGTGTTTTTGTTCGGCCACCCCATTATGTTGAGAAGTATGTACACAAGATGTTTGATGCACAATACTACATGATCTAAGAAATTGAGAAAGTTGAGTACTGCAAAATTCCAGCTCATTATCTGAACGTATAACCTTGACATTAACAGATTTTTTTATTTCATAATAAAGGACCGAATAACATGACCAACATCACATTTATTCTTTAGAAGAAAAATCCAGGATAATTTTGAAAACTCATCGACATCAGCAAGATAAAACCTATGCCCGTGATGATCTGGAACACGACTAGGACCCTAAATATCAAAATGAATTAACTCGAAAAGACGGTGACTACTTCGACCCTGACAACTCTGAAAATTGGATCAATGATGTTTCCCAAGCTGGCAGGCCTCGCACTGAAAGAAGGTAGAGCGAGAGGAAATCTATGGAAAAACGTGACATAACTTTTGCAGAGGAAAATGGCCAAATCGAAGATGCCACACGTATGGAGAAGCAGATCCAGTGCGGAGGGAAGAAGCACCAACATAATGCGATTGTACCAGTTTATAGAGACTTCCTTGCTCACGGCCAAATCCAATCACCCCGTCCGTAAGAATGTCCTGAAATACAAGAGCAAAAGGGTTAAATATGGCATGACAATGTAAATCTTTGGTGATTTGACTAATAGATAGTAAATTCATTGAAAATTCAGGAGCATAGAGAACATCCTGAAGCTGCATTGCAGGAGTTAACTACATCTCCCTCTGTTCAATAATGAGAGAGTGTGTTCCATCAGCTATCACAACAGATCTCCCTGATTCAGTCAAACTAAAATTACCAAACTATCA